>JASTWF010000075.1:988494-1123170 GCA_030390025.1 Squalus acanthias | reverse complement strand
CATTCAGCCCCTTCAGCCTGTTACACAGGAACAGGAGGAGGCCATTCAGCCCCCTCGAGCCTGTTACACAGGAACAGGAGGCCCATTCAGCCCCCTCGAGCGTGCTGTGCAGGAACAGGAGGAGGCCATTCAGCTCCTCGAGGCTGTTACACAGGAACAGGAGGAGTCCATTCAGCTCTTCGAGCCTGTTACACAGGAACAGGAGGTGGCCATTCAGCCCCTCGAGCCTGTTACACAGGAACAGGTGGAGGCCATTCAGCCCCCTCGAGCCTGTTACAAAGGAACAGAAGGAGGCCATTTAGCCCCCCTCAAGCCTGTTACATTAGGATCAGGAGGAGACCATTCAGCCCCCTCCAGCCTGTTACACAGGAACAGGAGGAGGCCATTCAGCCCCCCTCAAGCCTGTTACATTAGGATCAGGAGGAGACCATTGAGCCCCCTCGAGCCTGTTACACAGGAACAGGAGGAGGCCATTCAGCACCTCGATCCTGTTACACAGGAACAGGAGGAGGCCATTCAGCCCCTCGAGCCTGTTACACAGGAACAGGAGGTGCCCATTCAGCCCCTCGAGCCTGTTACACAGGAACAGGAGGAGGCCATTCAGCCCCTCGAGCCTGTTACACAGGAACAGGAGGAGGCCATTCAGCCCCTCGAGCCTGTTACACATGAACAGGAGGTGCCCATTCAGCCCCCTCGAGCCAGTTACACAGGAACATCAGCAGGCCATTCAGCGCCTCGAGCCTGTTGCACAGGAACAGGAGGAGGCCATTCAGCCCCTCGAGCCTGTTACACAGGAACAGGGGGAGCCCATTCGGCCCCCTCGAGCCTGTTACACAGAATGAGGAGGAGACCATTCAGCCCCCTCGAGCCTGTTACACAGGAACAAGAGGAGGCCATTCAGCCCCTTGAGCCTGTTACACAGGAACAGGAGGAGGCCATTCAGCCCCCTCGAGCCTGTTACACAGGAACAGGAGGCCCATTCAGCCCCCTCGAGCGTGCTATGCAGGAACAGGAGGAGGCCATTCAGCTCCTCGAGGCTGTTACACAGGAACAGGAGGAGTCCATTCAGCTCTTCGAGCCTGTTACACAGGAACAGGAGGAGGCCATTCAGCCCCTCGAGCCTGTTACACAGGAACAGGTGGAGGCCATTCAGCCCCCTCGAGCCTGTTACAAAGGAACAGAAGGAGGCCATTTAGTCCCCCTCAAGCCTGTTACATTAGGATCAGGAGGAGACCATTCAGCGCCCTCCAGCCTGTTACACAGGAACAGGAGGAGGCCATTCAGCCCCTCGAGCCTGTTCCACAGGAATAGGAGGAGGCCATTCAGCCCCCTCGAGCCTGTTACACAGGAACAGGAGGAGGCCATTCAGCCCCTTGAGCCTGTTACACAGGAACAGGAGTAGGCCATTCTGCCCCCTCAAGCCTGTTACACAGGAACAGGAGGCCCATTCAGCCCCCTCGAGCGTGCTATGCAGGAACAGTGGGAGGCCATTCAGCTCCTCGAGCCTGTTACACAGGAACAGGAGGAGGCCATTCAGCTCTTCGAGCCTGTTACACAGGAACAGGAGAGCCATTCAGCCCCTCGAGCCTGTTACACAGGAACAGGAGGAGGCCATTCAGCCCCCTCGAGCCTGTTACACAGGAACAGGAGGCGGCCATTCAGCCCCCCTCAAGCCTGTTACATTAGGATCAGGAGGAGACAATTCAGCCCCCTCGAGCCTGTTACACAGGAACAGGAGGAGGCCATTCAGCCCCTCGAGCCTGTTACACAGGAACAGGAGGAGGCCATTCAGCCCCCTCGAGCCTGTTACACAGAAAGAGGAGGAGACCATTCAGCCCCCTCGAGCCTGGTCCACAGGAACAGGAGGAGGCCATTCAGCGCCTCGAGGCTGTTACACAGGAACAGGAGGAGGCCATTCATCCCCCTCGAGCCTGTTACACAGGAACAGGCCATTCAGCCCCCGTGAGCCTGTTACACAGGAACAGGAGGAGGCCATTCAGCCCCTCGAGCCTGTGACACAGGAACAGGAGGAGGCCCATTCAGCTCCTCGAGGCTGTTACACAGGAACAGGAGGAGGCCATTCAGCACCTCGAGCCTATTACACAGGAACAGGAGGAGGCTCATTCAGACCCTCGAGCCTTTTACCACGGAACTGGAGGCCATTCAGCCTCTCGAGCCTGTTACACAGAAACTGGAGAAGGCCATTCAGCCCCATCGAGCCTGTTACACCGGAAAAGGAGGAGGCCATTCAGCCCCCTCGAGCCTGTTACACAGAAACAGGAGGAAGCCATTCAGCCCCATCGAGCCTGTTACACAGGAACAGGAGCAGGCCATTCAGCCCCCTCGAGCCTGTTACACAGGAACAGGAGCAGGCTATGCAGCCCCTCGAGCCTGTTACACAGGAACAGGAGGAGGCCATTTAGCCCCCTCGATCCTGTTGCACAGGAACAGGAGGAGGCCATTCAGCCCCCTCGAGCCTGTTACACAAGACCAGGAGGAGGCCATTCAGCCCCTCGAGTCTGTTACACAGGAACAGGAGGAGGCCATTCAGCCCCTCGACCCTGTTACACAGGAACAGGAGGAGGCCAGTCAGCCCCTCGAGCCTGTTACACAGGAACAGGAGGAGCCCATTCAGCCCCCTCGAGCCTGTTACACAGAAACAGGAGGAGACCATTCAGCCCCCTCGAGCCTGTTACACAGGAACAGGAGGAGGCCATTCAGCGCCTCGAGGCTGTTACACTGGAACAGGAGGAGGCCATTCAGCCCCCTCGATCCTGTTGCACAGGAACAGGAGGAGGCCATTCAGCCCCCTCGAGCTTGTTACACAAGACCAGGAGGAGGCCATTCAGCCCCTCGAGTTTGTTACACAGGAACAGGAGGAGGCCATTCAGCCCATCGACCCTGTTGCACAGGAACAGGAGGAGGCCATTCAGCCCCTCGAGCCTTTTACACAGGAACAGGAGCAGGCCATTCAGACCCTCGAGCCTGTTACACAGGAACAAGAGGAGGCCATTCAGCCCCTTGAGCCTGTTACACAGGAACAGGAGTAGGCCATTCAGCCCCCTCGAGCCTGTTACACAGGAACAGGAGGCCCATTCAGCCCCCTCGAGCGTGCTATGCAGGAACAGGAGGAGGCCATTCAGCTCCTCGAGCCTGTTACACAGGAACAGGAGGAGCCCATTCAGCCCCCTAGAGCCTGTTACACAGAAACAGGAGGAGACCATTCAGCCCCCTCGAGCCTGTTACACAGGAACAGGAGGAGGCCATTCAGCGCCTCGAGGCTGTTACACAGGAACAGGAGGCGGGCATTCAGCACCTCGAGCCTATTACACTGGAACAGGAGGAGCCATTCAGCCCCCTCGAGCCTGTTACACAGGAACAGGAGGCCCATTCAGCCCCCTCGAGCGTGCTATGCAGGAACAGGAGGAGGCCATTCAGCTCCTCGAGCCTGTTACACAGGAACAGGAGCAGGCCATTCAGCCCCCTCGAGCCTGTTACACAGGAACAGGAGCAGGCCATTCAGCCCCTTGAGCCTGTTACACAGGAACAGGAGGAGGCCATTCAGCACCCCTCAAGCCTGTTACATTAGGATCAGGAGGAGACCATTCAGCCCCCTCGAGCCTGTTACAGAGGAACAGGAGGAGGCCATTCAGCCCCTCGAGCCTGTTACACAGGAACAGGAGGAGGCCATTCAGCTCCTCGAGCCTGTTACACAGGAACAGGAGGAGGCCATTCAGCCCCTCGAGCCTGTTACACAGGAACAGGAGGAGGCCATTCAGCCCCTCGAGGCTGTTACACAGGAACAGGAGGAGGCCATTCAGCACCTCGAGCCTATTACACTGGAACAGGAGGAGCCATTCAGCCCCCACGAGCCTGTTACACAGGAACAGGAGCAGGCCATTCAGCCCCCTCGAGCCTGTTACACAGGAACAGGAGCAGGCCATTCAGCCCCTCGAGCCTGTTACACAGGAACAGGAGGAGGCCATTCAGCCCCCTCGATCCTGTTGCACAGGAACAGGAGGAGGCCATTCAGCCCCCTCGAGCTTGTTACACAAGACCAGGAGGAGGCCATTCAGCCCCTCGAGTCTGTTACACAGGAACAGGAGGAGGCCATTCAGCCCCTCGAGCCTGTTACACAGGAACAGGAGGAGGCCATTCAGCCCCTCGAGCCTGTTACACAGGAACAGGAGCAGGCCATTCAGCCCCTCGAGCCTGTTACACAGGAACAGAGGAGGCCATTCAGCCCCTCGAGCCTGTTACACAGGAACAGGAGGAGGCCATTCAGCCCCCTCGAGCCTGTTACACAGGAACAGGCCATTCAGCCCCCTCGAGCCTGTTACACAGGAACAGGAGGAGGCCATTCAGCCCCTCGAGCCTGTTACACAGGAACAGGAGGAGGCCATTCAGCCCCTCGAGCCTGTTACACAGGAACAGGAGGAGGCCATTCAGCCCCCTCAAGCCTGTTACATAGGATCAGGAGGAGACCATTCAGCCCCCTCGAGCCTGTTACACAGGAACAGGAGGAGGCCATTCAGCCCCTCGAGCCTGTTACACAGGAACAGGAGGAGGCCATTCAGCCCCTCGAGCCTGTTACACAGGAACAGGAGGTGCCCATTCAGCCCCTCGAGCCTGTTACACAGGAACAGGAGGAGGCCATTCAGCCCCTCGAGCCTGTTACACAGGAACAGGAGGAGGCCATTCAGCCACTCGAGCCTGTTACACATGAACAGGAGGTGCCCATTCAGCCCCCTCGAGCCTGTTACACAGGAACAGCAGCAGGCCATTCAGCCCCTCGAGCCTGTTACACAGGAACAGGAGGAGGCCATTCAGCCCCTCGAGCCTGTTACACAGGAACAGGAGGAGCCCATTCAGCCCCCTCGAGCCTGTTACACAGAAACAGGAGGAGACCATTCAGCCCCCTCGAGCCTGTTACACAGGAACAGGAGGAGGCCATTCAGCCCCTTGAGCCTGTTACACAGGAACAGGAGGAGGCCATTCAGCCCCCTCGAGCCTGTTACACAGGAACAGGAGGCCCATTCAGCCCCCTCGAGCCTGTTACACAGGAACAGGAGGAGGCCATTCAGCCCCTCGAGCCTGTTACACAGGAACAGGAGGAGGCCATTCAGCCCCTCGAGCCTGTTACACAGGAACAGGAGGAGGCCATTCAGCCCCTCGAGCCTGTTACACAGGAACAGGAGGAGGCCATTCAGCCCCTCGAGCCTGTTACACAGGAACAGGAGGAGGCCATTCAGCCCCCTCGAGCCTGTTACACAGGAACAGGAGGAGGCCATTCAGCCCCTCGAGCCTGTTACACAGGAACAGGAGGAGGCCATTCAGCCCCTCGAGCCTGTTACACAGGAACAGGAGGAGGCCATTCAGCCCCCTCGAGCCTGTTACACAGAACAGGAGGAGGCCATTCAGCCCCCTCGAGCCTGTTACACAGGAACAGGAGGAGGCCATTCAGCCCCTCGAGCCTGTTACACAGGAACAGGAGGAGGCCATTCAGCCCCTCGAGCCTGTTACACAGGAACAGGAGGAGGCCATTCAGCCCCTCGAGCCTGTTACACAGGAACAGGAGGGCCATTCAGCCCCTCGAGCCTGTTACACAGGAACAGGAGAGGCCATTCAGCCCCTCGAGCCTGTTACACAGAACAGGAGGAGGCCATTCAGCCCCCTCGAGCCTGTTACACAGAACAGGAGGAGGCCATTCAGCCCCTCGAGCCTGTTACACAGGAACAGGAGGAGGCCATTCAGCCCCCTCGAGCCTGTTACACAGGAACAGGAGGAGCCATTCAGCCCCTCGAGCCTGTTACACAGGAACAGGAGGAGGCCATTCAGCCCCTCGAGCCTGTTACACAGGAACAGGAGGAGGCCATTCAGCCCCTCGAGCCTGTTACACAGGAACAGGAGGAGGCCATTCAGCCCCCTCGAGCCTGTTACACAGGAACAGGAGGAGGCCATTCAGCCCCCTCGAGCCTGTTACACAGAACAGGAGGAGACCATTCAGCCCCTCGAGCCTGTTACACAGGAACAGGAGGAGGCCATTCAGCGCCTCGAGGCTGTTACACAGGAACAGGAGGAGGGCATTCAGCACCTCGAGCCTATTACACAGGAACAGGAGGAGGCCATTCAGCCCCCTCGAGCCTGTTACACAGGAACAGGAGCAGGCCATTCAGCCCCCTTGAGCCTGTTACAGAGGAACAGGAGCAGGCTATTCAGCCCCTCGAGCCTGTTACACAGGAACAGGAGGAGCCCATTCAGCCCCCTCGATCCTGTTGCACAGGAACAGGAGGAGGCCATTCAGCCCACTCGAGCCTGTTACACAAGACCAGGAGGAGACCATTCAGCTACTCGAGCCTGTTGCACATAAACAGGAGGAGACCATTCATCCCCCTCGAGCCTGCTACACAGGAACAGGAGGAGACCATTTAGCCCCTCGAGGCTGTTACACAGGAACAGGAGGAGGGCATTCAGCCCCTCGAGCCTATTACACAGGAACAGGAGGAGGCCATTCAGCGCCTCGAGGCTGTTACACACGAACAGGAGGAGGGCATTCAGCACCTCGAGCCTATTACACAGGAACAGGAGGAAGCCATTCAGCCCCATCGAGCCTGTTACACAGGAACAGGAGCAGGCCATTCAGCCCCCTCGAGCCTGTTACACAGGAACAGGAGCAGGCCATTCAGCCCCTCGAGCCTGTTACACAGGAACAGGAGGAGGCCATTCAGCCCCCTCGATCCTGTTGCACAGGAACAGGAGGAGGCCATTCAGCCCCCTCGAGCCTGTTACACAAGACCAGGAGGAGGCCATTCAGCCCCTCGAGTCTGTTACACAGGAACAGGAGGAGGCCATTCAGCCCCTCGACCCTGTTACACAGGAACAGGAGGAGGCCAGTCAGCCCCTCGAGCCTGTTACACAGGAACAGGAGCAGGCCATTCAGCCCCTCGAGCCTGTTACACAGGAACAAGAGGAGGCCATTCAGCCCCTCGAGCCTGTTACACAGGAACAGGAGGAGGCCATTCAGCCCCCTCGAGCCTGTTACACAGGAACAGGCGGCCCATTCAGACCCCTCGAGCGTGCTGTGCCGGAACAGGAGGAGGCCATTCAGCTCCTCGAGCCTGTTAAACAGGAACAGGAGGAGGCCATTCAGCCCCTCGAGCCTGTTACACAGGAACAGGAGGAGGCCATTCAGCCCCCTCAAGCCTGTTACATTAGGATCAGGAGGAGACCATTCAGCCCCCTCGAGCCTGTTACACAGGAACAGGAGGAGGCCATTCAGCCCCTCGAGCCTATTACACAGGAACAGGAGGAGGCCATTCAGCCCCTCGAGCCTGTTACACAGGAACAGGAGGTGCCCATTCAGCCCCTCGAGCCTGTTACACAGGAACAGGAGGAGGCCATTCAGCCCCTCGAGCCTGTTACACAGGAACAGGAGGAGGCCATTCAGCCACTCGAGCCTGTTACACATGAACAGGAGGTGCCCATTCAGCCCCCTCGAGCCTGTTACACAGGAACAGCAGCAGGCCATTCAGCGCCTCGAGCCTGTTACACAGGAACAGGAGGAGGCCATTCAGCCCCTCGAGCCTGTTACACAGGAACAGGAGGAGCCCATTCAGCCCCCTCGAGCCTGTTACACAGAAACAGGAGGAGACCATTCTGCCCCCTCGAGCCTGTTACATAGGAACAAGAGGAGGCCATTCAGCCCCTTGAGCCTGTTACACAGGAACAGGAGGAGGCCATTCAGCCCCCTCGAGCCTGTTACACAGGAACAGGAGGCCCATTCAGCCCCCTCGAGCGTGCTATGCAGGAACAGGAGGAGGCCATTCAGCTCCTCGAGGCTGTTACACAGGAACAGGAGGAGGCCATTCAGCTCTTCGAGCCTGTTACACAGGAACAGGAGGAGGCCATTCAGCCCCTCGAGTCTGTTACACAGGAACAGGAGGAGGCCATTCAGCCCCGTCGAGCCTGTTACACAGGAACAGGAGGAGGCCATTCAGCCCCCCTCAAGCCTGTTACATTAGGATCAGGAGGAGACCATTCAGCCCCCTTGAGCCTGTTACACAGGAACAGGAGGAGGCCATTCAGCCCCCTCGAGGCTGTTACACAGGAACAGGAGGAGGCCATACAGCCTCTCGAGCCTGTTACACAGGAACAGGAGGAGGCCATTCAGCCCCTCGAGCCTGTTACAGAGGAACAGGAGGAGGCCATTCAGCCCCCTCGAGCCTGTTACACAGGAACAGGAGGAGGCCATTCAGCCCCCTCGAGCCTGTTACACAGAAAGAGGAGGAGACCATTCAGCCCCCTCGAGCCTGTTACACAGGAACAGGAGGAGGCCATTCAGCGCCTCGAGGCTGTTACACAGGAACAGGAGGAGGGCATTCAGCACCTCGAGCCTATTACACAGGAACAGGAGGAGGCCATTCAGCCCCCTCGAGCCTGTTACACAGGAACAGGAGCAGGCCATTCAGCCCCCTTGAGCCTGTTACAGAGGAACAGGAGCAGGCTATTCAGCCCCTCGAGCCTGTTACACAGGAACAGGAGGAGCCCATTCAGCCCCCTCGATCCTGTTGCACAGGAACAGGAGGAGGCCATTCAGCCCACTCGAGCCTGTTACACAAGACCAGGAGGAGGCCATTCAGCCCCTCGAGCCTGTTACACAGGAAGAGGAGGGGGCCATTCAGCCCCTCGACCCTGTTACGCAGGAACAGGAGGAGGCCATTCAGCCCCTCAAGCCTGTTACACAGGAACAGGAGCAGGCCATTCAGCCCCTCGAGCCTGTTACACAGGAAAAAGAGGAGGCCATTCAGCCCCTTGAGCCTGTTACACAGGAACAGGAGGAGGCCATTCAGCCCCCTCGAGCCTGTTACACAGGAACAGGAGGCCCATTCAGCCCCCTCGAGCGTGCTATGCAGGAACAGGAGGAGGCCATTCAGCTCCTCGAGCCTGTTACACAGGAACAGGAGGAGGCCATTCAGCTCTTCGAGCCTGTTACACAGGAACAGGAGGAGGCCATTCAGCCCCTCGAGCCTGTTACACAGGAACAGGAGGAGGCCATTCAGCCCCCTCGAGCCTGTTACACAGGAAAAGGAGGAGGCCATTCAGCCCCCCTCAAGCCTGTTACAATAGGAACAGGAGGAGACCATTCAGCCCCCTCGAGCCTGTTACACAGGAACAGGAGGAGGCCATTCAGCCCCTCGAGCCTGTTACACAGGAACAGGAGGAGGCCATTCAGCCCCTCGAGCCTGTTACACAGGAACAGGAGGAGCCCATTCAGCCCCTCGAGCCTGGTACACAGGAACAGGAGGAGGCCATTCAGCCCCTCGAGCCTGTTACACAGGAACAGGAGGAGGCCATTCAGCCCCTCGAGCCTGTTACACAGGAACAGAGCAGTCATTCAGCCCCTCGAGCCTGTTACACAGGAACAGGAGGAGGCCATTCAGCCCCTCGAGCCTGTTACACAGGAACAGGAGGAGGCCCATTCAGCCCCTCGAGCCTGTTACACAGGAACAAGAGGAGGCCATTCAGCCCCTTGAGCCTGTTACACAGGAACAGGAGGAGTCCATTCAGCGCCCTCGAGCCTGTTACACAGGAACAGGAGGCCCATTCAGCCTCCTCGAGCGTGCTATGCAGGAACAGGAGGAGGCCATTCAGCTCCTCGAGGCTGTTACACAGGAACAGGAGGAGGCCATACAGCTCTTCGAGCCTGTTACACAGGAACAGGAGGAGGCCATTCAGCCCCTCGAGCCTGTTACAGAGGAACAGGAGGAGACCATTCAGCCCCCTCGAGCCTGTTACACAGGAACAGGAGGAGGCCATTCAGCCCCCTCGAGCCTGTTACACAGAAAGAGGAGGAGACCATTCAGCCCCCTCGAGCCTGTTACACAGGAACAGGAGGAGGCCATTCAGCTCCTCGAGGCTGTTACACAGGAACAGGAGGAGGCCATTCAGCCCCCCTCAAGCCTGTTACATTAGGATCAGGAGGAGACCATTCAGCCCCCTCGAGCCTGTTACACAGGAACAGGAGGAGGCCATTCAGCCCCTTGAGCCTGTTACACAGGAACAGGAGGAGGCCATTCAGCCCCTCGAGGCTGTTACACAGGAACAGGAGGAGGCCATTCAGCACCTCGAGCCTATTACACAGGAACAGGAGGAGGCCATTCATCCCCCTCGAGCCTGTTACACAGGAACAGGTCATTCAGCCCCCTCGAGCCTGTTACACAGGAACAGCAGCAGGCCATTCAGCACCTCGAGCCTGTTACACAGGAACAGGAGGAGGCCATTCAGCCCCTCGAGCCTGTTACACAGGAACAGGAGGAGGCCATTCAGCCCCTCGAGCCTGTTACACAGGAACAGGAGGAGGCCCATTCAGCTCCTCGAGGCTGTTACACAGGAACAGGAGGAGGCCATTCAGCACCTCGAGCCTATTACACAGGAACAGGAGGAGGCTCATTCAGACCCTCGAGCCTGTTGCCACGGAACTGGAGGCCATTCAGCCCCTCGAGCCTGTTACACAGGAACAGGCAGAGGCCCATTCAGCCTCTCGAGCCTGTTACACAGAAACAGGAGGAGGCCATTCAGCCCCCTCGAGCCTGTTACACAGAAACAGGAGGAGGCCATTCAGCCCCCTCGAGCCTGTTACACAGGAACAGGAGGAGGCCATTCAGCCCCCTCGAGCCTGTTACACAGAAACAGGAGGAGGCCATTCAGCCCCTCGAGCCTGTTACACAGGAACAGGAGGAGGGCATTCAGCACCTCGAGCCTATTACACAGGAACAGGAGGAGGCCATTCAGCCCCCTCGAGCCTGTTACACAGGAACAGGAGCAGGCCATTCAGCCCCCTCGAGCCTGTTACACAGGAACAGGAGCAGGCCATTCAGCCCCTCGAGCCTGTTACACAGGAACAGGAGGAGGCCATTCAGCCCCCTCGATCCTGTTGCACAGGAACAGGAGGAGGCCATTCAGCCCCCTCGAGCCTGTTACACAAGACCAGGAGGAGGCCATTCAGCCCCTCGAGTCTGTTACACAGGAACAGGAGGAGGCCATTCAGCCCCTCGACCCTGTTACACAGGAACAGGAGGAGGCCATTCAGCCCCTCGAGCCTGTTACACAGGAACAGGAGCAGGCCATTCAGCCCCTCGAGCCTGTTACACAGGAACAAGAGGAGGCCATTCAGCCCCTTGAGCCTGTTACACAGGAACAGGAGGAGGCCATTCAGCCCCCTCGAGCCTGTTACACAGGAACAGGAGGCCCATTCAGCCCCCTCGAGCGTGCTATGCAGGAACAGGAGGAGGCCATTCAGCTCCTCGAGCCTGTTACACAGGAACAGAGGAGGCCATTCAGCTCCTCGAGCCTGTTACACAGGAACAGGAGGAGGCCATTCAGCCCCTCGAGCCTGTTACACAGGAACAGGAGGAGGCCATTCAGCCCCCTCGAGCCTGTTACACAGGAACAGGAGGAGGCCATTCAGCCCCCCTCAAGCCTGTTACATTAGGATCAGGAGGAGACCATTCAGCCCCCTCGAGCCTGTTACACAGGAACAGGAGGAGGCCATTCAGCCCCTCGAGCCTGTTACACAGGAACAGGAGGAGGCCATTCAGCCCCTCGAGCCTGTTACACAGGAACAGGAGGTGCCCATTCAGCCCCTCGAGCCTGTTACACAGGAACAGGAGGAGGCCATTCAGCCCCTCGAGCCTGTTACACAGGAACAGGAGGAGGCCATTCAGCCCCTCGAGCCTGTTACACAGGAACAGGAGGTGCCCATTCAGCCCCCTCGAGCCTGTTACACAGGAACAGCAGCAGGCCATTCAGCGCCTCGAGCCTGTTACACAGGAACAGGAGGAGGCCATTCAGCCCCTCGAGCCTGTTACACAGGAACAGGAGGAGCCATTCAGCCCCCTCGAGCCTGTTACACAGAAAGAGGAGGAGACCATTCAGCCCCCTCGAGCCTGTTACACAGGAACAGGAGGAGGCCATTCAGCCCCTCGAGCCTGTTACACAGGAACAGGAGGAGGCCATTCAGCCCCCTCGAGCCTGTTACACAGGAACAGGCCATTCAGCCCCCTCGAGCCTGTTACACAGGAACAGCAGCAGGCCATTCAGCCCCTCGAGCCTGTTACACAGGAACAGGAGGAGGCCATTCAGCCCCCTCGAGCCTGTTACACAGGAACAGGAGGAGGCCATTCAGCCCCTCGAGCCTGTTACACAGGAACAGGAGGAGGCCATTCAGCCCCTCGAGCCTGTTACACAGGAACAGGAGGAGGCCATTCAGCCCCTCGAGCCTGTTACACAGGAACAGGAGGAGGCCATTCAGCTCCTCGAGGCTGTTACACAGGAACAGGAGGAGGCCATTCAGCCCCTCGAGCCTGTTACACAGGAACAGGAGGAGGCCATTCAGCCCCTCGAGCCTGTTACACAGGAACAGAGGAGGCCATTCAGCCCCCTCGAGCCTGTTACACAGGAACAGGAGGAGGCCATTCAGCCCCTCGAGCCTGTTACACAGGAACAGGAGGAGGCCCATTCAGCTCCTCGAGGCTGTTACACAGGAACAGGAGGAGGCCATTCAGCCCCTCGAGCCTATTACACAGGAACAGGAGGAGGCCCATTCAGCTCCTCGAGGCTGTTACACAGGAACAGGAGGAGGCCATTCAGCCCCTCGAGCCTGTTACACAGGAACAGGAGGAGGCCATTCAGCCCCTCGAACCTGTTACACAGGAACAGAAGGAGGCCATTCAGCCCCCTCGAGCCTGTTACACAGGAACAGGAGGAGGCCATTCAGCGCCTCGAGCCTATTCCGCATTCAATTAGATCACGGCTGATCTGTATCTTAACTCCATTTACCCGCATTGGTTCTGTATCCCTTAATAGCCCTTGCCCAGTCCGGCCTCTGTGACTCCAGACCCACAGCAATGTGCTTGACTCTTAACTGCCCTCTGAAATGGCCTAGCAAGCCCCTCAGTTGTCACCACCACCTTCTCAAAGGGGTTTGTTTATCTCTGTTGACTATCACTGCCCACTGTAGTCACACCTATGTTTCCTGCCTTATCAGTGAAAGACTGCTTGTTACATTCACCAACTTTATTTCACTTTGTAAAACCTTTTTGTCTGGCAAAGCATTTCAAGAAATATTAAAATTAAGGGTCTGTATATACTTTCTGCACCAGCGACGCCCACATCCCATGAATGAATTTTTTTAAAAGGACATCGACAGGCTGGTGGATTGGACGGACAGATGGCAGATGAAATTCAACACAGAAAAGTGTGAGGTGGTACATTTTGGAAGGAAGAATGAGGAGAGACAATACACACTAAATGGTGCAATTTTAAAGGGGGTGCATGAACAGAGAGACCTGGGGGTATATGTGCACAAATCGTTGAAGGTGGCAGGGCAGGTTAATAAAGCACATGGGATCCTGGGCTTCATAAATAGAAGCATAGACAAAAGCCAGGAAGTTATGCTAAACCTATATAAAAAAGAAACAGTAGTTTGGCCCCAACTGGAGTATTGTGTCCAATTCTGGGCACCACACTTTAGGAAGGATGTGCAGGCTTTAGAGAGGGTGCAGAAGAGATTTACTAGATTGGTTTCAGGGATAAGGGATTACACTGACGTGGATAGACTGGAGAAGCTGGGGTTGTTCTCCTTAGAGCAGAGAAGGAGATTTGATCGAGGTGTTCAAAATCATGAAGGGTTTAGATAGAGTAAATAAAGAGAAACTGTTTCCAGAAGGGGCGATAACCAGAGGGCACAGATTAAAGGTGATTGGCAAAACAACCAGAGGCGACACAAGGAAAAACTTTTTTACACAGCGAGTGGTTAGGATTTGAAATGCGCTGCCTGAAAGGGCGGTGGAAACAGATTCAATAGTAGCCTTCAAAAGGGAATTGGATAAATACTGGAAGGAGAACAATTTGCAGGGATATGGGGAAAGAGCGAGGGAATGGGACTAACTGCATTGTTCTTCGAAAGAGCCGGCGCAGACTCGAAGGGCCGAATGGCCTCCTTCTGTGCTGTACTATTGTATAAGTTTGTTCTGACACCTTTTGCTCCACTCGGGTGTGTCTAACAGGCTTCCTGTGAACGATGGCTGCTCCATATTGGCCCCGGGTGTTTAACTCTATAAATAGTAGCGCTACTCCAATATCACAGACCACATTCACTTATTGAAACAGAAATAGATTAAGCATATTGGAACTTACATTTAGATTTTATTTACTGCCTTGGTTTAGCTTCGTGTTTTCCGAGACTCCTAGATCTCTTTTAGCTTCATCCTGGGCTATGCTGCTCCGCTATTTCTCCTTCCTATGGGCAGCACTTTGCACTTCTCTGCCTTAAATTCCATCCGCCATCGCTCTGTTCACTCACAAACCTTGTCCAACTCATTCTGTAGTTCCTGGACTGCCTCTTCTGATTCCACTCACCCTCCGAGTCACTTCCTCAAAGTGTTCGAGATCAAGACAAGATTTCATTGTTCTAAATGGCAAGAAGCTGGGAACTGTGGAGGAGCAGAGAGACTTAGGGCTCCAAGTACAGAAATCACTAAAACCTAGTGTTCAGGGTCAAAAAATAATAAAGAGACTAATGGAATGTTGGCCTTTATCTCGGGGGGCTGGAATACAAACGGTGGAAGTGATGTTACAGTTTATATAAAGCTCTGGTTAGACCCCATCTGGAGTAACTGCGATCAGTTCTGGGCCCCGCACCTCAGGAAGGATATATTGGCCTTGGAGAGGGAGCAGCGCAGATTGACCAGAACGATACCGGGGCTAAAAGGGTTAAATTATGAGGACAGGTTGCACAGACTGGGCTTGTATTCCCTCGAGTTTAGAAGATTAACGGGTGATCTACTCGAGGTGTTTAAGATGATTGCTCTAATTGCCCTCGAGAAGGTGGTGGTGAGCCGCCTTCTTGAACCGCTGCAGTCCGTGTGGTGAAGGTGCTCCCACAGTGCTGTTAGGGAGGGAGTTCCAGGATTTTGACCCAGCGACGATGAAGTAACAGCGATATATTTCTAAGTCAGGATGGTGTGTGACTTGGAGGGGAACTTGGAGGTGGTGGTGTTCCATTGCGCCTGCTGCCCTTGTCCTTCTAGGTGGAAGAGGTCGCGGGTTTGGGAGGTGCTGCCGAAGAAGCCTTGGCGAGTTGCTGTGGTGCATCTTGTAGATGGTACACACAGCAGCCACGGTGCGCCGGTGGTGGAGGGAGTGAATGTTTAAGGTGGCGGATGGGGTGCCAATCAAGCGGGCTGCTTTGTCCTGAATCGTGTTGAGCTTCTTGAGTGTTGTTGGAGCTGCACTCATCCAGGCAAGTGGAGAGTATTCCATCACCCTCCTGACTTGTGCCTTGTAGATGGTGGAAAGGCTTTCGAGAGTCAGGAAGTGAGACACTCGCCGCAGAATACCCAGCCTCTGACCTGCTTTTGTATCCACAGTATTTGTGTGGACTGGTCCAGTTAAGATTCTGGTCAATGTTGTCCTCCAGGATATTTATGGTGGGGATTCGGTGATGGTAATGCCGTTGAATGTGAAGGGACGATGGTTAGACTCTCTCTTGCTGGAGATAGTTATTGTCTGGCACTTGTGTGGCGCGAATGTTACCTGCGACTTATCAGCCCAAGCCTGAATGTTGTCCAGGTCTTGTTGCATGCGGGCATGGACTGCTTCTTTATCTGAGGAGTTGCGAATGGAACTGAACACTGTGCAATCATCAGCGAACATCCCCACTTCTGACCTTATGTTGGAGGGAAGGTTATTGATGAAGCAGCTGAAGGTGGTTCGGCCTAGGACACTGCCCTGAGGAACTCTTGCAGCGATGTCCTGGGGCTGTGATGATTGACCTCCAACCACCACAACCATCTCCCTTTGTGCTAAGTATGACTCCAGCCAGTGGAGAGTTATCCCCCCGATTCCCATTGACTTCAGTTTTACTAGGGCTCCTTGATGCCAGACTCGGTCAAATGCTGTCTTGATGTCAAGGGCAGTCACTCTCACCTCTGGAATTCAGCTCCTTTGTCCATGTTTGGACCAAGGCTGTGATTATTATTAGTGTATAAGAATACTCCATTTTCTGTGATTCGGCAGTCTGTCATCATAGCTAATTGGGCTATGATGCATTCTCCTTGCAAGTAAAATATAATAAAAAGCCTTCTTTGACGATATTGTTTACAAGAGTCTTCATCGGAAGTCGAAACTTCGACAGTATTTCTTGGAGATCCCACCGAGATCGCTTGCTACCTTTCGGTAAGTCACGGACAAGACATCATGAATTTCTAGTGACAAATCCTATGGCCACAGTGATTTTTTATCACAAAAAAAAAGGATTTCTCATTAGATCCTGAATGGTGTGGGTCTGTTTCTTCCGACAGGTGCACTGCGATTGTTAAGACTTTTGTTTAGATTTGAGTTGAATCTTGTAGCTTTTGATTTCGGCAATTGAAAAAAAAGGGGAGGAAGTTTAAAAAAAACTAGCGGGCAAAGAAGGCAAGGGAAAAAGTCGACAGGGTTGTATCCCGGACTGATATAATAAAAAGCCTTCTTTGACGATATTGTTTACAAGAGTCTTAATCGGAAGTCGAAACTTCAACAGTATTTCTTGGAGGTTCCACTAATCGGACTGATTAAAACTGCAGTCTCAAGGGTGGGTCCCTTGAGCAGCGAAAGCTGCAGTATAAAAGATACCAGGTTATGTTAGCGCTAAGAGATTAAAACTGCAGTCTCAAGGGTGGATCCCTTGAGCCGCGAAAACTGCAGTATCAAGGGTGGGGCCCTTGAGCCGTGAAAAGATAACTGAGAATCTCGCGGCAGAGTATAGAGTATAAGTTAAATGTTAAGAACTCAGTTTGTAATGAAGAACAATGCAAAACTGAGAATTGACTATTTGTTTAGTTTAAAGTATAAGGTTAAATGTTTAATTATTTGATTTGTTTTTGCATTACTTATAATTGTCTTGATTGTTGTTAGTTCTTGTTATCGTCTTGTAATAGAATTGGATGGTCAGAAATAATCGTAAGGGGGTAAAGGGTGAAACTTGCGATTTAGAAGAAGAGTGCCTAGTATAATTAAAACTTTACTAAGAATAGAAGAATTACATGTCTAGAGGACTGTCTCGCAAATAGAGACCCACAAAAAAAAAGTCCGTAAATTGGTCAGCCTTTTCAGACTGGAAAAAGGAAGCAGAAAGGCGTAAGGACCGTAGTATACAAGCCAGTAGATCTGACCTTAAAAATAAGAGAAAAGACCCCGTGAGTAAATTGGCTAAACAAAATGAAGTTAGACAAATAGGGACCAAAAGAATAAAGTTTCCCTCTTAATGGAGCAAGCAACTTCCGCAACACCGACGGACCAGAATTGAAATCTGAAACTCAAAGCAAAAAAAAAAGAAGGGTTTTGGAAAGCCAGGAAAAGCTGCTGAGAAAAGTTTTACCGGCATGGAAGTTATTAATGTCTGTGCCGAGATAAAGGCTAATATACAAGATTTGTTGAGTGAAAGGAATCTTAAAAGGAATACTGGGATCTCAGTTGTGTGAAAGTGTGTGTGAAAAGTGTAAAAGATTCCTGATTGTGTGAATGTTTAAGTTTGTTAAGTTACAGTATTATTTTGTCCCTGAGAAAAAAAATCTGCCTAAAAAAAAGGTGTCTGTCATTTTGTTTATGTTTTAGCTCCACCCACTCTTTTGTACAGAGAGCTAAAAGCTGTTTTTAACTCTTTGAAGACTTGTCTTGAATGATACTCAAGTGTGTTGTTTTAAGTTTGTTAATTGTTTTACAAGAGGTATAAACTTCAGCCTTGAAGTCACAGTTGCCAATGTGCCTGGAAAGAAAATTAATTTGAAAATTTACAAGGCATGGTAATTGTTTCTTTGTTAATGTGACTATGGTTTCTTTTCCAACTGACACTGGTTAGTTTTAAAAAAAATTGATCTGGATTGAATTGGAATTATTGAGGTTAATTAACCTATTAAAAACCAGACTTTCATTGTGCACGGTGAAATTCTGGTTGGTGTAAATTTGTGTAGACCGCATTGAATAAGATATTTAATGGTCTGAAACCAGATTTTGAAATATTTACAGTCTTGGATACAGAACGGGTTCTGGTCCATACCATTGGCAGAGGAATCACAAGGGAAATTCGCCTTTACTGTCAGGGATGGACAGGAATTTTATATCAGACTTTGCAGGGAAAGCATTGTGCCAGAGAAAAAAAAACTAATTTGAATTACAATTTAAGTTAAGCTGGTGTGTAAAAACTGAGAAGAACAACAAAAAAAGTTTGTTTAACAAAAGATTAAGTTTCAGTCTGAGATTTAACCTTGGATACATAGATACATAGATACATAGAAGATAGGAGCAGGAGTAGGCCATCCGGCCCTTCGAGCCTGCTCCGCCATTTAATGAGATCATGGCTGATCCTTCAATTCAGTATCCCGTCCCCGCCTTCTCTCCGTAACCCTTAACCCCTTTTGCCTGTAGAAATATATCTAATTCCCTCTTAAATATATTTAATGAGCTGGCGTACACTGCCCTCTGTGGCAATGAGTTCCACAGGTTCACCACTCTCTGAGTGAAGAAATTCCCCCTCATTTCTGTCCTAAATGGTTTAGCCCTTATCCTTAAATTATGTCCTCTAGTTCTGTTCTCACCCGCCAAGGGAAACATTCCTTCTGCATCTAGTCTGTCTAGACCTGTCAGAATTTTATACACTTCTATGAGGTCCCCTCTCAATCTTCTAAACTCCAGTGTGTACATCCCTAAACTACATAGTCTCTCCTCATAGGTCAATCCCGCCATTCCTGGTATCAGCCTGGTGAATCGCCGCTGCACCCCCTCCATGGCAAGAACATCTTTCCTCAGATGAGGCGACCAAAACTGTACACAGTACTCGAGGTGTGGTCTCACCAGTGCCCTGTACAGCTGCAGCAAGGTATCCCTGTTCCTGTATTCCAACCCTTTTGCTATGAAGGCCAGCATACCGTTTGCCTTCTTGACCGCCTGTTGCACCTGCATGCTCGCCTTCAGTGACTGGTGTACAAGAACACCCAGGTCTCTCTGTACTTCCCCCTCTCCCAATTTATTGCCATTTAAATAATAATTTGCCCTCCCGTTCCTGCACCCAAGGTGGATAACTTCGCACTTGTCCACATTATAGTGCATCTGCCATTTATCCGCCCAATCACCCAGTCTGTCCAAATCGCTCTGGAGCTTCCTGGTCTCCTCCTCTGAGCCCACCCCCCCTCCTAGTTTAGTGTCGTCTGCAAATTTGGAAATGCTGCATTCGACTCCCTGATCCAGGTCATTAATATAAATTGTGAACAGCTGGGGACCCAGGACAGATCCCTGTGGTACCCCACTTGTTACTGCCTGCCATTCAGAAAATGAGCCGTTTATTCCAACTCTCTGTTTTCTATCTGACAGCCAGTTCTCTATCCACGTCAATACTTTCCCCTTTATCCCATGAGCTTCAATTTTCCATGCTAATCTTTTATGTGGGACCTTATCGAAGGCCTTTTGGAAGTCCAGGTACACCACATCTACTGGCTCTCCCCCATCTATTTTACCAGTTACTCCCTCAAAAAATTCCAATAGATTAGTCAAGCACGATTTACCCTTTGGAGTCGCGGTTGCTATGGTGAAATCTTCCAAAGCAATTTGATTTGATTTGCTTAAATGTGAAAAACTAATTTATAGTTATAGTATTTTGGAAAGACATCTGAAGAAAGGACAATAAGAAATATGATGTAATTTACTGGTTCTGCAAGCATGTGCTATTTTGTTTTGTTTTATCTGTTCTGTTCGTGTTTAGATAAAGTGTGAAAACACAACTGCTTTTTTGGATCGGGAAAGTTTTTAATTTACGTAAAGTGACGCAATTGCGTGCGCCTGATAATGTTTCGCTCCACCTTCTTAAAAAACCTGCAAAGGAGTTAACCCTTTCCACTGACAGCTGATTAAGTTCATCGAGCAACAACTTTAGTATGAAATTTAAAGATATTGGACATTATTAAATATAAGTTTCTTAATTTTAAGTTAATATGTCCCCACAGTGACAGAAGGAAAATTATGATTTGATAAATTAACCCCTTGGGCTCTAAGCAGAGTCACAATGGAATCTCTTCTTTCTTTTGTTATATGGAAGTTACTTTGTAAACTAATTGCAGCACTTCTGTCTCTAATGTTAAAACACTGTGTAAGCCACCTAGCCTGGAAATCATTTGTTTCTGAAATTGGAAATGGAAGATAAATTGATAGAAATGAAATTGAACATTGACAAAAATATCAGTTCAACAGTACTGCTGTTTGGATTTTGGGATAATTTTGTAATAACAAAATGGACTCAGGCACTATATATATTGGGTTAGTTTTGGGAAAATAAAAGATCCTCTAAAATAATGATAAATAAAAAGTGTTAATAACTTGGACCTAGTGAGAATGTTTGATCTATGTTTTCAATCTTAAATATTGTACTGGACAGTAAAGTTACTCCAGGGCTCATGAGTGAGATATGAATAGTAATTAAAGAGGAAGTGATTGAAGGTGTAAGATAGAAACAGGAGAAATTACACTGCTGAATGGGAATTTAAAAAAAAAACTTGTTAGTGAAAGTCAGGAAAGTGTAGCTAAGAATAGTAAATTGATAGCTTTCTCTTGGAGACATTTGTGTCCCTGCCTATAATGAACTTTTAAGAAAACTGAATTTGATAGCCTGGCCACTATCCAAGATATCGGGACCATGCAGAGGAAGATGAACAAAGACAATCTTTTGATAAGATACCTGAAAGCCCGAGAAAGGCACATGTGGCACGATATTGAGATACCGGTATGAGTGTGCAAATGTGATTTGTTACGTACGAAGCGATTACCATCTGGAAATGTATGTTGAATTTGCACTGAAGAACGGGTCTCAGACATGCTCAGTTACTTGACAACAGCAAGACATGAAATGGTTAATGTGGCTCAGGAGAGCGAGACAACTTTTAAAGCATTGACACATACTCCATCGAGAAACTATCTAATTAATGAAACAATCAGAATAGAGTTAAACACACTGGTACCTGTCGCTTAAAATTGAAATTGAAGTTGAAGTGGAGAGTTACATGGAATCTGGATTGGGACAATTGAGGGCTAAGGAGAAATCATGTTTAACAAGAATTATCCACAAGATGGATACGAGTAAAAGAGAGATCTGGAGAATCTTTTAAGTCCATGATTTGTTGATTAGATGTTAAACTGTAATGTTGCTTGAAATGATTGTAAGACTGAATTTAACTATGACTGTAATAATTGTGTTTTGTAGGTAACAGAGCGTGGGAAAAACCAGTACGAATCCAGTATGAGGTGGTTTTGGTAGTGCCTCCTGTGTCACCACTACCGCAACTACCATGCTTTACGGGTCTAACAGGACCTGTCCCGTTAACCAACACATTTTACATAATATCGAAACCTATGCTCAAGTGAAACTGACAGTAAATGAGGTACTTAAGTATGAGCTGCACAATTATGTGGCATAATTCGGATACGACATTCCCCTGTTGTCTAAGGTTATCAGTGAGCTCATGATGCGACTGAACTCCTCCCTAAAGCATTTTTATGTTCTGAAGGAAGACAACTCGAGAATAGATATTGAAATTGACAGCATAGGGGACAACTCACACTGGTGGGATAATTGGGCTTAATATATCAGCACACACTTAGATTTGTATTATTTCACACGCTCTGGTAGTTCTCCAACTTGTAATGATAGTGTATTTGATATATGTAACCTATGTAGTAAGATACACAAGCCAATTGGGTACTAGTGCCCATGACTAACCAGCACTAACAAATTGAGCACACCGAAAGAGAAGATCCGAAGCAATGTAGAGGAGACCCCAGGCGGGGTAACATCAGGAAAGATAGAAGAAACAGAGGATACCCCAGGCGTGGCAGAATTGGAACACCGGAATGGACTATTAGAAGGGAGAAATCTTCAAGACTCCCTACTAACTAATGCCCAAGTTGAGAGAGAGCAATAAGAACTAGCTAGATTAGTCAAGAGCCGATTGTGAGAAGTCAATAAGGGTTATTTCCTTCTCAAAGAAGGGAATTGTAAGAAATAGCTGTTAGATTCAAAGATGGGTTTTAATTCTTAGAACAGAAACTGACAACATGCAGCCAGGAATAGATAGCAGAAATGCCAGCAAGGTCGAATATCAAGCATCAAAAGACAAATAGAAGTGATAAGGGAATCGTAAAATGCAAAACAACACAGGGTGGGGGGGGGGGGGTAAGAGAAAAAAAAAAGGGAGTAAAAAAAATATTAAATTTTGAAGGACTTATACGTGTTGGTAATCATAGATATGTTTTCAAGATGGGTTGAAGCTTTTCCATGTAAAAAGAATGATGCTGTAACAGTTGCAAAGTGTTTGTTAAAAGAAATCATACCAAGGTTTGGAATACCTATGCAACTTTCATGCGACAATGGATCACATTTTACTGGAATGATCATAAAGGAACTATGTAAGGCTTTGCAGATTAATCAGCATTTCCACTGCAGTTATCATCCGCAATCTGCGGGACTAGTAGAAAGATATAACGGAATGCTGAAGAATAAACTTTCTAAACTTTGCAATGAAACTGGACTAAAATGGGTTGAACTGTTACCCTTAGCATTGATGGTAATGCGAGCAGCAACTAACAGGACAACTGGACTGTCGCCACATGAGATTGTTATGGGACGACCCCAAAGACTGCCATTCTCAGCACCCTTTACGGTTAAACAAATGGACATTCATAAAATGGATGAAAATATGCTAAACTATTGCATTGCATTAACTAGATGTATTTCCAGCTTTCACCAACAGGTAAAGGAAGCTCAAACGGAACCGGCCGAAGGAAAGTGCCATAACTTGGAACCAGGAGATGACGTCTACGTAAAGGTCTATAAGAGGAAGAACGGTCTGCAGCCACGCTTTGAAGGGCCATATCAAGTACTCTTGACAACAAATACAGCTGTAAAGGTCAAGGAAAGACCTACTTGGATCCACGCATCCCATTGCAAGAAAGTATCAGATAAGGACAGTTGAATTTGAATTTGAAAAGACTTAAACAATGAAGCTGTTATTTACGTTGTACCTACTAATCGGACTGATATGTATAGCCGGCCAAGGGAGAGGAAAAGAACCCCGAAAGAAATGAGAATTACATATGAACACCTTTTTGTATATGTCATATAAGTATGCCAAAAAAAGTGGGATAAACGCCTGTTGGATATGTAGCCATATTCCTACCCATGTGAAAAGAGGAATACCTCTGCGACCGATACCCTTGAACCTCACAGATATGGCAGAATGGATAATTAATAAAAATCATACGAAACAGAAAGATACCACCCTATCCATCTTCGGAAAAATATGGGAACTAAAGTGGTCTAGCCTAAGAAACGAGTTTAAGGGGGGAGGATAATCGTTAGAAAATTTTAAGGGATGGTACAAGCCGACGTATGATTATACGAAAGAACCTCCTTTTCTAGCCCTTACCAATACATCGGGAAAGGGCCGACCGATCGGGGATATATGCTGGGAACGCGATCTAGGACAGACTAAAGGGAACAGAGTTAATATGGGGAAAAGTCGTTGCATACAAAAGTTTATTACGTACAAGGCAGGAAGTTCCATGGAAAGCTGGTGGTTCAATACTCAGAGGCGGCGGACCTGGGTGGAGCAACAGCGGCGAGGCGGCGGCGGTAAAAGGCGGCAGCGACCAGGTAGGCCCACAGAGGCGGCGGACCTGGGTGGAGCAACAGCGGCGAGGCGGCGGCGGTAAAAGGCGGCAGCGACCAGGTAGGCTTTCACCAAGCCGAGAGCAGGAGAGAGGTAAAAATAATCGAAGTGTGACGTCACCAGAAAGCAGGTAAGTGATTGGTTGGTGAGTATTTCTCTTTTTTTTTATACAAAACTTCAATTTTATTGTTTCTCGGGTATCTGTGGTGTAGCAGAGACTGCTGGCATAAATTAACTGAAGGGTAAATAATACATTTTTAATTAATTACATAGAATGGGAGAGCAGGTGATGTGTTACTGCTGCAATATGTGGGAGCTGGTGGACACCATTGATGTTCACGGTGAACACATTTGCAGTAAGTGTTGGCTGCTCGAGGAACTCCGGCTCCGTGTTGATGAGCTGGAGTCCGAGCTTCAAACACTGCGACACATCAGGGAGGGGGAGAGTTACCTGGACTCCGTGTTTCAGGAGGTAGTCACACCAATTAGAGTAACTAATTCAGAAGTAGCCCGTGGTCAGGGACAGGAAGGTGTGACTACGAGTGAGGCAGGTACAGGGATCCAGGAGGTAGTGTTGGAGGAGCCGCAGCCCTTGCTCTTGTCCAACAGGTTCGAGGCTCTTACTCCCTGTGTGGATAGGAGCGGGGACTGCAGGGAGGATGAGCAACCTGGCCACAGCACCGTGGTAAGGGGGGCCATTCAAGTGGGGGGAGTAAAAAGAAATGTTGTAGTGGTAGGGGATAGTATCATTAGGGGGATAGATAGGGTTCTTTGCAGCCAAGAGCGAGAGTCCCGAAGGCTGTGTTGCCTGCCCGGTGCCAGGGTTAAGGACATCTCCTCTGGGCTGGAGAGAAACTTGGAGTGGGAGGGGGAGGATCCAGTTGTCGTGGTCCATGTTGGTACCAATGACATAGATAGGACAAGGAAAGAGGTTCTGCTGAGGGAGTTTGAGCAGCTAGGGGCCAAATTAAAAAGCAGAACCTCGAGGGTAATAATCTCTGGATTACTACCTGAGCCACGAGCAAATTTGGCTAGGGTAAATAAAATCAGGGAGTTGAATGCGTGGCTCAAAGACTGGTGTGGGAAAAATGGGTTTTGCTTCTTGGGACACTGGCACCAGTACTGGGGCAGGAGAGAGCTGTTCCGTTGGGACGGACTTCACTTGGCCAGTGCTGGGACTAGTGTCCTGGCGAATCGAATAACTAGGGCTGTGGAGAGGGCTTTAAACTAATTAGTGGGGGGAGGTTTCAAGAGAGCAAAAAATAAAAATGACAACAGAGAGGGTCATAGACATAGGTAGCAGTAGGGGAATCACAAATCAGAGCGTGGCAGGAAGGGACAGAGTGTGTGGAGTAAAAGGTAAACTGGTAAAAAGTGAAAAAGCAGGAACTAAGTGCCACAAAGCATATTTGAAAGTTCTCTATCTGAATGCACGTAGCATTCGTAACAAAATAGACGAGTTAATGGCACAAATAACTACATATGGTTATGATATTGTGGCCATTACAGAAACATGGCTGCAGGGTGACAATGCCTGGGAATTAAACATACCAGGTTATTTAACGATCAGGAAGGACAGGCAGGAAGGAAGGGGAGGTGGGGTGGCTATGTTAATAAAGGAAGGAATCACTGTAATACAGAGTAATGATATTGGGTCAAAAAATCATGATAATGAAACAGTTTGGGTGGAGATAAGGAATAATAAGGGGAAAAAAACATTAGTGGGCGTAGTCTATAGGCCTCCGAACAGTTGCAACTCTATTGGACGGAGTATCAATCAGGAAATAGTTGAGGCATGTAATAAGGGAACATCTATAATTATGGGGGATTTTAACTATCATATTAATTGGACAAATCAAATGGGGCAGGGCTGCCTTGAGGATGAGTTCATTGAGTGTATTAGGGATGGGTTTCTTGAGCAGTATGTAACTGAACCGACCAGGGGGCAAGCAACCTTAGATCTGGTCCTGTGTAACGAGACAGGATTAATTAAAAATGTCCTAGTAAAGGATCCCCTTGGAATGAGTGACCATAACATGGTTGAATTCCATATTCAATTAGAGGGTGAGAAGGTTGGATCTCAAACAAGCGTGCTAAGCTTGAATAAAGGAGACTATGAAGGTATGCGAGCGGAATTGAGTAGAGTGGATTGGGAAAATAGATTAAAGGGTAAGACGACACATGATCAGTGGTGTACATTCAAGGAGTTATTTTACAACTTCCAAAAAAAATATATTCCACTGAAAAGAAAAGGGTGTAAAAGAAAGGACAGTCATCCGTGGCTAAGTAAAGAAATTAAGGATAGTATTCGACTAAAAACAAGGGCATATAAGGTAGCGAAATCTAGTGGGAGGACAGAGGATTGGGAAAACTTTAAAAGGCAGCAAAAAATAACAAAAAGATTGATTAAGAAAGGGAAGATAGATTATGAAAGTAAATTAGCAAAAAATATAAAAACAGATAGTAAGAGTTTTTATAGTTATATAAAAAGAAAAAGGGTGGCTAAAGTAAATGTTGGTCCCTTAGAGGATGAGACCGGGAAATTAATGGTGGGAAATATGGAGATGGCAAAAACACTGAATGAATATTTTGTATCAGTCTTTACAGTAGAGGACACTAAGAATATCCCAACACTGGACAAACAGGGGGCTATAGGGGGAGAGGAGCTAAACACGATCAAAATCACTAAGGAAGTGGTACTCGGTAAAATAATGGGACTCAAGGCGGATAAATCACCTGGACCTGATGGCTTACATCCTAGAGTCTTGAAGGAAGTGGCGGTAGGGATTGTAGATGCATTGGTAATAATTTTTCAAAACTCCCTGGATTCCGCTAAGGTCCCGGCAGACTGGAAAACTGCTAATGTAACACCCTTATTTAAAAAGGGCAGTAGACAGAAGGCTGGTAACTATAGACCGGTTAGCCTAACATCTGTGGTAGGTAAAATTTTGGAGTCCATTATTAAGGAAACAGTAACAGGACATTTGGATAATCATAATTTAATAGGACAAAGTCAGCATGGTTTTACGAAGGGGAAGTCATGTTTGACAAATTTGCTGGAGTTCTTTGAGGAAGTAACATATAGAGTGGATAAAGGGGAACCAGTGGACGTAGTGTATTTAGACTTCCAAAAGGCATTTGACAAGGTGCCACACAAAAGATTATTGCTTAAGGTAAAAAATCACGGGATTGGGGGTAATATTCTGGCATGGATAGAGGATTGGCTATCTAACAGAAAGCAAAGAGTTGGGATAAATGGTTCATTCTCAGACTGGCAATCAGTAACTAGTGGTGTTCCACAGGGGTCAGTGCTGGGTCCCCAACTCTTCACAATCTATATTAACGATTTGGAGGAAGGGACCAAGTGTAACATATCAAAATTTGCAGATGATACAAAGATGGGAGGGAAAGTAGTGAGTGAGGAGGACATAAAAAACCTGCAAGGGGACATAGACAGGCTAAGTAAGTGGGCAGAGATTTGGCAGATGGAATACAACACTGGAAAGTGTGAGGTGATGCACTTTGGCAGGAAAAATCCTAGAGCAATTTATTATCTTAATGGCAAGAAACTGGAGAGTACTGAAGTGCAAAGGGATCTGGGGGTCCTGGTGCACGAAACTCAAAAGGTTAGTATGCAGGTGCAGCAAGTGATTAAGAAGGCAAATGGAATGTTGGCTTTCATTGCTAGGGGGATAGAATATAAAAATAGGGAGGTATTGCTTCAGTTGTACAAGGTATTGGTGAGACCGCACCTGGAATACTGCATACAGTTTTGGTGTCCTTACTTAAGGAAAGACATCCTTGCTCTCGAGGCAGTGCAAAAAAGGTTCACTCGGTTAATCCCGGGGATGAGGGGGTGGTCATATGAGGAGAGGTTGGGTAGATTGGGACTCTACTCATTGGAGTTCAGAAGAATGAGAGGCGATCTTATTGAAACATATAAGATTGTGAAGGGGTTGGATCGGGTGGATGCGGGGAGGATGTTCCCGATGACGGGTGAGACGAGAACTAGGGGACATAGTCTTAGAATAAGGGGCTGCTCTTTCAAAACTGAGATGAGGAGGAACTACTTCACTCAGAGGGTGGTAGGTCCATGGAATATGCTGCCACAAAAAGCTGTAGAAGCTACAACATTAATTAAATTTAAAACAGAAATAGACAGTTTCCTAGAAGTAAAGGGCATTAAGGGTTACGGGGAGCGGGCAGGAATTTGGACATGAGTCTAGGTTCGGATCGGTCATGGCCCTGTGGGCAGTGGAGCGGGCCCAGGGACTGTGTAGCCTGATTCTGCTCCTATTTCGTGTGTGCAATTCTGTTAGATGCAGGAGATGGTTCTGTGATAGATAGTAGATTGGCGGTTAGGATCAGATCAGCCATGATCTTATTGAATGGCGGAGCAGGCTCGAGGGGCCGATTGGCCTACTCCTGCTCCTATTTCTTATGTTCTTATGTTCTTATGTACTACCAGTTTGATGAATTTGACTAATAACAGACCATGGAATGGGACTAAACGATTGAATACTGACAATCAGATGGGTTTTACCATTTTTCGCACCAACGTGAACCCTGATCGAGGTGTTTAAGATGATTAAAAGATTTGATAGGTTAGGCAAGGTAGTCATACCTGAAGTAAGTATGATGATATCGAAAGAAATAAATGACGAAGAAGAAAAGTATGGTCCCTTCGGGGAGGAACTGAGGCGATTGAATAAAATACAATTTTGAGGATTAGACAACCTAGACAAAATATACATATAGATATATATACATTTTTGCATGCTCCCCACTTTCGGTAAACATATTCTTCCACCCAAATGGGATCTACAGGCTAGGGAAAGAGAGAGGACTCCTTTCAACTGCCGGTGACGTCGACCTTGTATACCACTTGGTCTGCACTCTGGAGGCTCACGTAAAAGCACTTGTGCTTAGGAGAACCCCACAGGTCAGGCATAAACTGTGTAGGTCATGAATCAGTCCTCCTCTATAAGCTGTAGTTCCCTAGGAGAACCCCACAGGTTAGGCATAAACTGTGTGGGCCATGACTTGGAACTCCTCTATGAGCTGCTGTACCCTATCTCCTTAGAGGGTGTATAGCGACAACTGAACTGCAGGCTAGTAAAAGCTGCAGGAAAAGTTAGAGAACAGCAGACTAATGAACCACAAAAGTACGCCACAGTCACCAAAACACAACTAAAACCCCTACAAGAACATAGGCCCAAACACCGAGAATAGACAGAGAAGAAGGACGATCTTAAATATGGTCAGCCATCAATACAGGTATAATCCCGAGGATGGTTAAAACAGAAAAGAAGTTGGCATCCCTGGCCAAAATCCAAATTTGGTACAGGAACCGACAAGGAAGACCGAAAGGATTAAATTGAGCTATTTTGTCCTAGAAGGACAAAAAAGGGGGGAATGTGGAAGTGCAGTTTTTATCTCGGACAAAATGGCTTCCGTGAATTTAAACTGATACAAAATGCCCGACTCTGACTTGTGTGGAAAAGGAAAAAATCCATTGTTATGTTCTTTTCTGAAAATAACTTTAAAGTTTTAGACTATGCTGTCAGCAAAAGTCTGCCTGCACAAAAGAAAACAGGCTTAAATTGAGATAACCAAGGGCTAGTAAAGTAAACAAACAGGGCCTTGGCCTTGGGAAGAAAAAGAACAGACAGATAGACTCCATTTTATAGGGATTAGTTAGTCTCACCGTAAGGCATTTCTTACGTGTTTTTTTAATTGTTAACTTAGCTTACCTTAAACAACATGTCATGTGATTATTATTAGTGTAGAAGAATACTCCATTTTCTGTGATTCGGCAGTCTGTCATCATAGCTAATTGGGCTATGATGCATTCTCCTTGCAAGTAAAATATAATAAAAAGCCTTCTTTGACGATATTGTTTACAAGAGTCTTCATCGGAAGTCGAAACTTCGACAAAGTCTCTGGAGTGGGATTTGAACCCACAACCTTCTGACTCAGGCAAGAGTGCGACCCATTGAGCCACGGCTGACAATCTATTAATCTGAGTTTTAAAATTTCCAGTAACCCAATATCTACAGCCTTTTGATGGGGGTTAGGAAGGAGAGGTCCAGATTTCAACCGCCCTTTGTGTGAAAAATGCTTCCAGATTTCACTCCAGAATGGCCTGGCATTAATTTAAAAAATGGTGCACCTTGATCTAGATTAACCCCCACCAGAGGAAATAGTTTCTCTATATCTGCCTTATTGAATCCTTTTACCATTTTAAAGGTACAATGGGCCGAAAATTGATCCCGGGACGCGAGAGTACGCACTGCGTACTCTCGCGTATTCCCACTCCAATTGCCGGTTTTCTGCATGCCCTGCGCATGCGCTGAAAACCGGCAATTGCTCTTCTGAAAAGGGGGCGGGGCCTGGGTGCATCGCGTGCGCGCTACAGGCTGCGCGCACGCTGTGCACTTCATGCTTTGGGCGCGCAGGTAAGTAGGGAAGATTTTGGAAATGTAAAAAGGAGGAGTAAGACCCGCTTTTAAGAAGGTAAGTAGTGAATTAAGTATTTTTTTGAATTTTTTTTTACAGGTATATCTTTTTTATAGACTTTAAAGACAGGTAAGTTTATTTTTATAACTTTTTAAAAGATTTTAAATTTTTTCAAAAATTTAATTTTTTATTTAAAATGGTTAATTTAATTAACTATACTTATTTTATTAATGTGATGGTTTTTTTTTTAAATTTAATTGAGGTTTAGCTGTTATTTTGGGGGGGTGTAAGATTCATAGATTTCACTGCCATGCTGTGAGACTTATGAATGGAAGATGGTGTGCTGCCATTGGCTCAAACTGAGTCACGTGATCCCACAGCTCGCACGAATTCACTACGCCGCTGGGATACGCAAGCCCAGCACAGCTGATGTCTGGAACATCAAGTTCGTGCGAGCTGGATCAGAAAAAGCATAAGCGAGGTGAGACATCGCGGGGAAGGCTTACCCCCGCGGGAACAGAGCGAGATCAATTTCTGGGCCTGTGTCACTGCCCCTTGCCTGCATTCCTACAGGTCTTGCACAGGAACAGGAGGAGGCAATTCAGCCCCTCGAGCCTGTTACACAGGAACAGGACGAGGCCCATTCAGCCCCTCGAGCCTGTTACACAGGAACAGGAGGAGGTCATTCAGCCCCTCCAGCCTGTTACACAGGAACAGGAGGAGACCATTCAGCCCCCTCGAGCCTGTTACACAGGAACAAGAGGAGGTCATTCAGCCCCTCGAGCCTGTTACACAGGAACAGGAGGAGGCCATTCAGCCCCTCGAGCCTGTTACACAGGAACAGGAGGAGGCCATTCAGCCCCTCGAGCCTGTTACACAGGAACAGGAGGAGGCCATTCAGCCCCTCGAGCCTGTTACACAGGAACAGGAGGAGGCAATTCAGCGCCTCGAGCCTGTTACACAGGAACAGGAGGAGGCCATTCAGCCCTTCGAGTCTGTTACACAGGAACAGGAAGAGGCATTCAGCGCCTCGAGCCTATTCCGCATTCAATCAGATCACGGCTGATCTGTATCTTAACTCCATTTACCCGCCTTGGTTCTGTATCCCTTAATAGCCCTTGCCCAGTCCGGCCTCTGTGACTCCAGACCCACAGCAATGTGCTTGACTCTTAACTGCCCTCTGAAATGGCCTAGCAAGCCCCTCAGTTGTCACCACCACCTTCTCAAATGGGTTTGTTTATCTCTGTTGACTGTCACTACCCACTGCAGTCACACCCATGTTTCCTGCCTTATCAGTGAAAGACTGCTTGTTACATTCACCAACTTTATTTCACTTTGTAAAACCTTTTTGTCTGGCAAAGCATTTCATAAATATTAAAATTAAGGGTCTGTATATACTTTCTGCACCAGCGACGCCCACATCCCATGAATGAATTTTTTAAAAAGGACATCGACAGGCTGGTGGATTGGACGGACAGATGGCAGATGAAATTCAACACAGAAAAGTGTGAGGTGGTACATTTTGGAAGGAAGAATGAGGAGAGACAATACACACTAAATGGTGTAATTTTAAAGGGGGTGCATGAACAGAGAGACCTGGGGGTATATGTGCACAAATCGTTGAAGGTGGCAGGGCAGGTTAATAAAGCACATGGGATCCTGGGCTTCATAAATAGAAGCATAGACAAAAGCCAGGAAGTTATGCTAAACCTATATAAAAAAAAACAGTAGTTTGGCCCCAACTGGAGTATTGTGTCCAATTCTGGGCACCACACTTTAGGAAGGATGTGCAGGCTTTAGAGAGGGTGCAGAAGAGATTTACTAGATTGGTTTCAGGGATAAGGGATTACACTGACGTGGATAGACTGGAGAAGCTGGGGTTGTTCTCCTTAGAGCAGAGAAGGAGATTTGATCGAGGTGTTCAAAATCATGAAGGGTTTAGATAGAGTAAATAAAGAGAAACTGTTTCCAGAAGGGGCGATAACCAGAGGGCACAGATTAAAGGTGATTGGCAAAACAACCAGAGGCGACACAAGGAAAAACTTTTTTACACAGCGAGTGGTTAGGATTTGAAATGCGCTGCCTGAAAGGGCGGTGGAAACAGATTCAATAGTAGCCTTCAAAAGGGAATTGGATAAATACTGGAAGGAGAACAATTTGCAGGGATATGGGGAAAGAGCGAGGGAATGGGACTAACTGCATTGTTCTTCGAAAGAGCCGGCGCAGACTCGAAGGGCCGAATGGCCTCCTTCTGTGCTGTACTATTGTATAAATTTGTTCTAACACCTTTTGCTCAACTCGGGTGTGTCCAACAGGCTTCCTGTGAACGATGGCTGCTCCATATTGGCCCCGGCTGTTTAACTCTATAAATAGTAGCGCTACTCCAATATCACAGACCACATTCATTTATTGAAACAGAAATAGATTAAGCATATTGGAACTTACATTTAGATTTTATTTACTGCCTTGGTTTAGCTTCGTGTTTTCCGAGACTCCTAGATCTCTTTTAGCTTCATCCTGGGCTATGCTGCTCCGCTATTTCTCCTTCCTATGGGCAGCACTTTGCACTTCTCTGCCTTAAATTCCATCCGCCATCGCTCTGTTCACTCACAAACCTTGTCCAATTCATTCTGTAGTTCCTGGACTGCCTCTTCTGATTCCACTCACCCTCCGAGTCACTTCCTCAAAGTGTTCGAGATCAAGACAAGATTTCATTGTTCTAAATGGCAAGAAGCTGGGAACTGTGGAGGAGCAGAGAGACTTAGGGCTCCAAGTACAGAAATCACTAAAACCTAGTGTTCAGGGTCAAAAAATAATAAAGAGGCTAATGGAATGTTGGCCTTTATCTCGGGGGGCTGGAATACAAACGGTGGAAGTGATGTTACAGTTTATATAAAGCTCTGGTTAGACCCCATCTGGAGTAACTGCGATCAGTTCTGGGCCCCGCACCTCAGGAAGGATAGAAAAGCAAAATATTGCAGATGCTGGAAATCTGAAATAAAAACAGAAAATGCTGGAACCACTCAGCAGGTCAGGCAAGGTCTGAGGAGAGAGAAACAGTTAACGTTTCAGGTCGATGACCTTTCGTCAGAAACTTCACTGCTTGAAGACCAATTCTGAAAAGGGTCATCGGCCTGAATCATTAATTCTGTTTCTCTCTCCACAGATGCTGCCTGACCTACTGAGCGTTTCCAGCATTTTCTGTTTATATCTCAGGGAGGATATACAGGCCTTGGAGAGGGTGCAGCACATTTCACCAGAACAATACTCGGGACTAAAAGGGTTAAATTATGAGGACAGGTTGCACAGACTGGGCTTGTATTCCCTCAAGTGTAGAAGATTAAGGGGTGATCTACTCGAGGAGTTTAAGATGATTGCTCTAATTGCCCTCGAGAAGGTGGTGGTGAGCCGCCTTCTTGAACCACTGCAGTCCGTGTGGTGAAGGTGCTCCCACAGTGCTGTTAGGGAGGGAGTTCCAGGATTTTGACCCAGCGACGATGAAGGATCGGCGATATATTTCTAAGTCAGGATGGTGTGTGACTTGAAGGGGAACTTGGAGGTGGTGGTGTTCCCATGCACCTGCTGCCCTTGTCCTTCTAGGTGGTAGAGGTCGCGGGTTTGGAAGGTGCTGCTGAAGAAGCCTTGGCGAGTTGCTGCAGTGCATTTGGAGATGGTACACACTGCAGCCACGGTGCGCCGGTGGTGGAGGGAGTGAATGTTTAAGGTGGTGAATGGGGTGCCAATCAAGCGGGCTGCTTTGTCCTGAATCGTGTCGAGCTTCTTGAGTGTTGTTGGAGCTGCACTCATCCAGGCAAGTGGAGAGTATTCCATCACACTCCTGACTTGTGTCTTGTAGATGGTGGAAAGGCTTTGGGGAGTCAGGAGGTGAGACACTCATCGCAGAATACCCAGCCTTTGACCTGCTTTTGTAGCAACAGTATTTGTGTGGACTGGTACAGTTAATATTCTGGTCAATGGTGTCCTCCAGGATGTTTATGGTGGGGGATTCAGTGATGGTAATGCCGTTGAATGTGAAGGGGCGATGGTTAGACTCTCTCTTGTTGAAGATAGTTATTGCCTGGCACTTGTGTGGCGCGAATGTTACCTGCCACTTATCAGCCCAAGCTTGAATGTTGTCCAGGTCTTGTTGCATGCGGGCATGGACTGCTTCTTTATCTGAGGAGTTGCGAATGGAACTGAACACTGTGCAATCATCAGCGAACATCCCCACTTCTGACCTTATGATGAAGGGAAGGTCATTGATGAAGCAGCTGAAGGTGGTTCGGCCTAGGACACTGCCCTGAGGAACTCTTGCAGCGATGTCCTGGGGCTGAGATGATTGACCTCCAACCACCACAACCATCTCCCTTTGTGCTAAGTATGACTCCAGCCAGTGGAGAGTTATCCCCCCGATTCCCATTGACTTCAGTTTTACGAGGGCTCCTTGATGCCATATTCGGTCAAATGCTGTCTTGATGTCAAGGGCAGTCACTCTCACCTCACCTCTGGAATTCAGCTCCTTTGTCCATGTTTGGACCAAGGCTGTAATGAGGTCTGGAGCCAAGTGGTCCTGGCGAAGCCAGACTGAGCATCAGTGAGCAGGTTATTGGTAAGTGCCGCTTGATAGCGCTGTCGATGACACCTTCCATCACTTTGCTGATAATTGAGAGTAGACTGATGGGGTGGTAATTGGCCGGATTGGATTTGTCCTGCTTTTTGTGGACAGGACATACCTGGGCAGTTTTCCACATTGTCGGGTAGATGCCAGTGTTGTAGCTGTACTGGAACAGCTTGGATAGAGGCGCGGCTAGTTCTGGAGCACAAGACTTCAGCACGATAGCCGGGATGTTTTCGGGGCCCATAGCCTTTGCTGTATCCAGTGCACTCAGCTGTTTCTTGATATCACGTGGAGTGAATTGAATTGGCTGAAGACTGGCTTCTGTGATGGTGGGGACCTCAGGAGGAGGCCGAGATGGATCATCTGCTCAACACTTTTGGCTTAAGATGGTTGCAAACGCTTCATCCTTGTCTTTTGCACTCACATGCTGGGCTCCACCATCATTGAGGATGGGGATATTCCTGGAGCCTCCTCCTCCCGTTAGTTGTTTAATTGCCCACCAAAAGAGGAGGGGGTGTCGCAATATTAATCAAGGAGACAATTACTGCTGTAAGGAGGGATGATATCTTAGCAGGTTCCTCTAATGAGGGCATATGGGTAGAACTTAAAAACAAAAAGGGGACAAGCACTTTGCTGGGAGTATACTATAGGCCCCCAAACAGTCAGGGGGAGATAGAGGAACAGATATGTAGGCAAATCTCAGAGAAGTGTAGAAATAATAGGGTAATAATAGTAGGGGATTTCAACTTCCCCAATATTAACTGGGATAGTCAGAGTGTGAAAGGCTTAGAGGGTGCGAAATTCTTAAAGTGCATCCAGGAGAGCTTTTTGAGCCAGCATGTAGAAAGTCCTACAAGAGAGGGGGCGGTACTGGACCTAATTCTAGGGAATGTAGCCGGGCAAGTGGTAGAAGTGTTAGTAGGAGAGCATTTTGGTGACAGTGACCATAATTCGGTGAGATTTAAGGTAGTCATGGAAAAGGACAAAGATGGACCAGAAATAAAGGTTCTAAATTTGGGGAAGGCCGATTTTAATATGATAAGGCACGATCTGGCCAAAGTGGACTAGGATCAGCTACTTGTAGGAAAATCCACATCAGAGCAGTGGGAGTCGTTCAGAAAGGAAATAGAGAGAGTACAATGGCAACATGTTCCCGTAAAGGTCAATGGTGGGACCAACAAGCCCAGGGAACCCTGGATGTCAAGGGATATATGAGAATGGAGTAGGAAAAAAAGGGAGGCTTTTGGCAGATACAAAGGACTAAAAACAGTGGAAGCCCTAGAGGAGTATAGAAAGTGCAGGGGGGTACTTAAAAAAGAAATTAGGAGAGCGAAGAGGGGGCATGAAATAACACTGGCGGGCTAAATAAAGGAAAATCTCAAGGTGTTTTATAAGTATATTAAGGGCAAGAGGATAACCAGGGAAAGAGTAGGGCCCATTAGGGACCAAAGTGGCAATTTGTGTGTAGAGCCAGAAGATGTAGGTGGGGTTTTAAATGAATATTTTGCATCTGTGTTCACTATGGAGAAGGACGATGTCGGCATAGAAATCAGACAGGCCGATTGTGATATACTTGAACAAATTAGTATTGAGAGGGAGGAGGTACTAGCGGTTTTAGTGGGCTTAAAAGTGGATAAATCCCCAGGCCCAGACGAGATGTATCCCAGGCTGCTGTGTGAGGCAAGGGAGGAGATTACAGGGGCTCTGACACAAATTTTCAGAACCTCTCTGGCCACAGGGGAAGTGCCAGAGGACTGGAGAACAGCTAACGTAGTACCATTATTCAAGAAGGGTAGTAGGGATAAACCAGGGAATTATAGGCCAGTGAGCCTACCATCAGTGGTAGGGAAATTATTGGAAAGAATTCTGAGGGACAGAATTAGTCTCCACTTGGAGAGGCAAGGATTAATCAAGGATAGTCAGCATAGCTTTGTCAGGGGGAGATCAAGTCTGACCAATTTGATTGAATTTTTCGAGGGGGTGACTAGGTGTGTGGATGAGGGTAGTGCAGTTGATGTGGTCTACATGGACTTCAGTAAGGCTTTTGACAAAGTCACGCATGGGAGACTGGTCAAGAAGGTAAGAGCCCATGGGATCCAGGGCACTTGGCACATTGGATCCAAAATTGGCTTAGTGGCAGGAGGCAGAGGGTGATGGTCGAAGGTTGTTTTTGTGACTGGAAGCCTGTGTCCAGTGGTGTACCGCAGGGATCGGTGCTGGGTCCTTTGCTGTTTGTAGTGTACATTAATGATTTAGATATGAATGTAGGAGGTATGATCAGTAAGTTCGCAGATGACACGAAAATTGGTGGGGTGGTAAATAGCGAGGAGGGAAGACTCAGGCTACAGGACGATATGGACGGGTTGGTCAGATGGGCAGAAAAGTGGCAAATGGAATTTAACCCTGAAAAGTGTGAGGTGATGCATTTTGGGAGGACTAACAAGGCAAGGGAATATACAATGAATGGTAGGACCCTAGGAAGGACAGAGGATCAGAGGGACCTTGGTGTGCATGTACATAGATCCCTGAAGGCAGCAGGACAGGTAGATAAGGTGGTTAAAAAGGCATATGGGATACTTGCCTTCATTAGCCAAGGCATAGAATATAAGAGCAGGGAGGTTATGATGGAGCTGTACAAAACGCTAGTTAGGCCACAGCTGGAATACTGTGTGCAGTTCTGGTCGCCACACTATAGGAAGGATGTGATGGCATTGGAGAGGGTGCAGAGGAGATTCACCAGGATGTTACCTGGGCTGCAGCGCTTCAGCTATGAAGAGAGACTGGACAGGACCTGATTGAGGTGTACAAAATTATGAGGGGCATAGATAGGGTAGATAGAAAGGAACTTTTCCCCTTAGTAGAGGGGTCAATAACAAGGGGGCATAGTTTCAAAGTAAGGGGCAGGAGGTTTAGAGGGGATTTGAGGAAAAACTTTTTCACCCAGAGGGTGGTTGGAATCTGGAACTCACTGCCTGAAAGGGTGGTAGAGGCAGGAACCCTCACAACATTCAAGAAGCATTTAGATGAGCACTTGAAACGCAATAGCATACAAGGCTACGGACCAAGTGCTGGAAAATGGGATTAGAATAGACAGGGCTTGATGGCCGGCACGGACACGATGGGCTGAAGGGCCTCTTTCTGTGCTGTATAACTATGACTCTATGACACCATTCACGACTGGATGTGGCAGGACTGCAGAGCTTTGATCTGATCTGTTGATTGTGGGATCGCTTAGCCCTGTCTATAGCATGCTGCTTCCACTGTTTAGCATGCATGTAGTCCTGTGTTGTAGCTTCCCCAGGTTGGCATCTCATTTTTAGGTACGCCTGGCACTGCTCCTGGCATGCTCTTCTACACTCCTCATTGAACGAGGGTTGGTCTCCTGGCTTGATGGTAATGGTAGAGTGAGGGATATGCTGGGCCACACTGACTTCTAATGTAAAACCTGTCTTGTTTCCAGTCATCCCCTGATCCCAAGCGTGGAGATTTGATCGAAATATCCCAACTTTGGTATCAACACTGGGCCATTGATGTCGGAGATGGAGATGTCATCAACGTAAATTTAGGTAAGAGCTACCAGTCGTTAGTACTTAGATTCAACGTCCTTTAATACTGACAGAATAAAGGTATCAATCTGAAGTCTGCCCACGTTCCATTATTCACAATGGAGACTGCCTATGTAAACGTCACGCTGTAATTACAACCTTTCACCAGTGGGGGTGCTGCAGTGTCACCACTGGCAGGAGGGTGTAATGACAGCGTGGCACCGTTCTGAGCCCAGATTCCTGATGATCCCCTTGCTCCACCGTTGGTGACAGATGTTTTGGCACCAAGCGCTGGAATTCCCTCCCTAAACCCGCACACCTGCCACCAGTGGGGGTCATGACCCCTCATCCCCAATAATTTGGAGGTCAGCCAAATCTGAGGGACCAGTCGGTCAAATCTGGAGTTCGACCCCACCATTCCTTCTACCCTAGCCCTGTCACTGCCCGACATTCTCTCCCCAACTTCAAAAGCTGCCTCAAACCCTCTGTGACCAAAGCTAAGGTCAGTCCCCCGAGCTCTATAACCGCTGCTGCTCACTTCACTCCTCTCTGAAGCACCTTGGCACAGTTACTGTTAACGGTGCCAGAGAATCGTAAGTTGTATCTAACGGAGGTATTTTATCAGCCTCTGTAACCCTATACCTAACCCAGGTTTCGTATCAGCCTCAGTAAGCAATCCCTTTAATTGTATTCTATTAGCCTGAATAACCCATCCCTTTAACTGTACCTAACCCAGGTTCCATCCCTTTAACTGTATCCACCCTGAGTATTCGATCAGCCTCAATAAACCGTCCCGTTAATATATTTTCTAGATGAAGCATCGAGTGAGATATCGAGCAATGTATTGTCCAGCTCTACAATAAATGCTGTGATTAAGAAACAGCCTCTCTCTGAGGTAGTTGGAAGTGATCGCTGGTGTGTCAACAACAGATCTGACAAGGAATGGAAACCGTTTCCTGTTGACGAGATAATAAAAAATGCTGAAGCAAAGCTTGGAAACAAAGTGGTGTACAACCTAATAACAGCAAACTGTGAACACTTTGTCAATAAGTGTCGGTACGGTAAAAGCGTATCGTATCAGGTGAGTACATCCCATGATGAACAGGTAATGATACACTGGGGAGATCTGATGTGCCTTTGGCCTCTCTGCCAGCAGGTGTCCCTCCAAGTGTCTGAGGCAGGTTGACACAAGGTGTTGTGGGGGTGGGGTGGGGGGATCAATGGCGGCATTCTATCGGTTTGGCAGTGAGAGAGTCGGGGAACACTACTGGGGGGAGGGGGTTAGGCCAGAATTCCTTGGTTATTCCATGGAATGAGAATGGAGACCGAGGCACATGTTCAATGGAAGAGGATACAAAGGCACATTGGGAAGGTCAGCAGAGGTCATGCAATCAATGAGGTTGCAGAGTATCTACAGCTGGGATCTCAGAGTGACTGAAACATCTTCACTGCCGTGTCTGTTTCTATCTCTGACTGATACAATCTCTCTCAACAGGCCGAGGAAATCCAGAATGCTGCTGTTGGTGTTGCTGTTGTTGGTGCTGCTGTTGCTGGGCTGTGGTGCTGTTGAAAACAATGTAAATCTTGAAGATGTGATAATGAAACCACTGACAGAGTAACAGTGTGTATTGGGCTGGAGCAGAAACCACGTGCTGTGATGTATCTCTCTCAATCTACATTCGCAGCAATCATTCATTAAACTAAAGAATTTCATTAAATTATCTCCATTAAACGAAACAAAGACTTTATTTCTCCAGCGCCTTTCACGACCTCAGGACGTCCCGAAGCGCTTTACAGCCAATGAAGTACTTTTGAGGTTAGTCACTGTTGTAATGTGGGAAACGCGGCAGCTTCCCTCAGGCTCCGATACAGTTCCCTCGGGCTCCGATACGGTTCCCGGGACTCTGATACGGTTTCCCGGGCTCTGATACGGTTCCTGGCTCCGATACGGTTTCCCGGGCTCTGATATGGTTCCTGGCTCTGATACGGTTTCCGGGCTCTGATATGGTTCCTGGCTCTGATACGGTTCCCGGGGCTCTGATACGGTTCCTGGGGCTCTGATACGGTTCCCGGGGCTCTGATACGGTTCCTGGCTCCGATACGGTTCCCGGGGCTCTGATACGGTTCCCGGGCTCCGATACGGTTCCCGGGCTCCGATATGGTTCCCGGGCTCCGATACGGTTCCCGGGGCTCCGATACGGTTCCCGAGCTCTGATACGGTTCCTGGGGCTCTGATACGGTTCCCGGGCTCCGATACGGTTCCCGGGGCTCCAATACGGTTCCCGGCTCTGATACGGTTCCCGAGCTCCGATACGGTTCCTGGCTCTGATACGGTTCCCGGGCTCTGATACGGTTCCCGGGCTCCGATACGGTTCCCGGGGCTCCGATACGGTTCCCAGGCTCCGATACGGTTCCCGGGGCTCCGACACGGTTCCCGGGGCTCCGATATGGTTCCCGGGCTCCGATACGGTTCCCGGGCTCCGATACGGTTCCCGGGCTCCGATACAGTTTCCCGGGCACCGATACGGTTCCCGGGCTCTGATACGGTTCCCGGGCTCCGATATGGTTCCCGGGCTCCGATACGGTTCCCGGGCTCTGATACGGTTCCCGGGCTCCGATATGGTTCCCGGGCTCCGATACGGTTCCCGGGGCTCTGATACGGTTCCCGGGCTCCGATACGGTTCCCGAGCTCCGATGCGGTTTCCGGGCTCTGATATGGTTCCCGGGGCTCTGATACGGTTCCTGGCTCTGATACGGTTCCCGGGGCTCTGATACGGTTCCCGGGCTCCGATACGGTTCCCGAGCTCCGATACGGTTTCCGGGCTCTGATACGGTTCCTGGCTCTGATACGGTTCCCGGGGCTCTGATACGGTTCCCGGGGCTCCGATACGGTTCCTGGCTCTGATACGGTTCCCGGGGCTCCGATACGGTTCCCGGGCTCCGATACGGTTCCTGGGGCTCCGATACGGTTCCTGGCTCTGATATGGTTCCCGGGGCTCTGATACGGTTCCCGGGGCTCTGATACCGTTCCCGGGGCTCTGATACGGTTCCCGAGCTCCGATACGGTTACCGGGCTCTGATACAGTTCCTGGCTCTGATACGGTTCCCGGGCTCCGATACAGTTCCCGGGGCTCTGATACGGTTCCTGGCTCCGATACGTATCAGAGCCCCGTGAACCGTATCGGAGCCCGGGAACCGTATCGAAGCCCGGGAACCGTATCGGAGCCCGGGAACTGTATCGGAGCCCGCGAACTCAGATAATGAAGCAGTCCATGCCCGCATGCAACAAGACCTGGACAACATTCAGGCTTGGGCTGATAAGTGGCAGGTAACATTCGCGCCACACAAGTGCCAGGCAATGACCATCTCCAACAAGAGAGTGTCTAACCACCACCCCTTGACATTCAAAGGCATTCCAATTAACATCCTGGGGGTCACCATTGACCAGAACCAGCCCCATAAATACTGTGGCTACAAGAGCAGGTCAGAGGCTGGGTATTCTGAAGCAACTCTGTTCCTGCGATTCCTCTAAAAGGTCTTGTCACTGGTAAGAAAAGGTTAAAACACAGAATCCACCACAATTCTCTCACACAGACGCAAGAAAATAGCAGCAAAGAATTGGACTCTCAGCTTAAATTCATGATTTCCATCAAAATAAAAGCTGCAATTAGTTTTTATCTGTTGTTTCTCGTGTGGGTTTGAGGCCTAAGTGTGGGCACAAGTCCCTTAGCTTATCCAGGCCCCGCCCTGCTGGATTCCCTCCTGAACCCTCCGCACCTCTCTCCCTCTCCCTGTAAGATCCTCCTTCACACCCTCCTCTTTACCCACCTTTCTCTCACCCCTCGCAGCATCTCCTGCTGGGGCCCAGTGCCCAGTTTTGTCTGATTTACACCTCTGAACACACGGTGGAGTCTGACTGGTTCCTGAACTTGCTCCTCATTGATTCCCGGCACTCACTGATAATCTCTATTTGTAATAAATTCAAAACATCGCACACAAATCACAAGGCCACAAGAATTATTGATGGGATGATAAACACAGGCGGGAATGGAAAGAGACTGTGGACCTTGTTTCAGTGCCCAACCCCTGTTCCAAGGCTGGGGTTTATGACTTTAATCTTATTTAATTTTCTCGTCCTTTATGGTTCTAAAGGCGAGTCGGTGCCTTTCCCCTGAGGAATTGGGGGAGATCCTTAAAGGTAATTTACCCACAGACCTGGCACCGGCTTGGTGACCCCAAACACACAGTAAGATCCCACAAACAGCAAGAGCGATCAATGGCCACTTACCATGTTTTTCGGTGGTGTTGGTTGAGGGAGGAATGTTGCCCCGGGACACTGGGAGAACTCTGTGTCATTGCTTCCATGGGATCTTTAATGCTCCCTGCTTCAATCATAACCACAAGGCTGTCGACACGGGTGTCAGTGAGGCTCAGTGGGCAGCACTCTCACCTCTGAGTCACAAGATCGTGGGTTTGAGTCCCATCCCAGAGACTTGACCCCGCAACTCAGGCCGACACTCCCAGAGGAGGCAGCACAGTGGTATACAGTCGGGAAGGAGTGGCCCTGGGAGTCCTCAACATTGACTCCGGACTCCATGATGTCTCATGGCATCAGGTCAAACATGGGCAAGGAAACCTCCTGCTGATTACCACCTACCGCCCTCCCTCAGCTGATGAATGATTTCTCCTCCATGTTAAACACCACTTGGAAGAAACACTGAGGGTAGCAAGGGCACAGAATGTATTCTGGGTGGGGGACTTCAATATCCATCACCAAGAGTGACTCGGTAACACCACTACTGATGGTTGTGGTTGTTGAGGCCAATCATTCTCAGCTCCAGGACATCGCTGCAGGAGTTCCTCAGGGCAGTGTCCTAGGCCCAACCAACTTCAGCTGCTTCATCAATGACCTTCCCTCCATCATAAGGTCCGAAGTGGGGATTGTCGCTGATGATTGCACAGTGTTCAGTGCCATTCACAACTCCTCAGATAATGAAGCAGTCCATGCCCGCACACAGCAAGACCTGGACAACATTCTCAGGCTTGGGCTGATAAGGGGCAAGTAACATTCACGCCACACAAGTGCCAGGTAATGACCATCTCCAACAAGAGAGCATCTAACCACCTCCCCTTGACATTCAACGGCATTACCATCACCGAATCCCCCACCATAAACATCCTCAGTGTCACCATTAACCAGAACCTTAACTGGACCAGTCACATAAATACTGTGGCTACAAGAGCAGGTCAGAGGCTAGGTATTCTGCGGCGAGTGTCTCACCTCCTGACTCCCCAAAGCCTTTCCACCATCTACAAGGCACAAGTAAGGAGTCTGATGGAATACTCTCCACTTGCCTGGATGAGTGCAGTTCCAACAACACTCAAGAAGCTCGACACCATCCAGGACAAAGCAGCCCAGCTTGATTGGCATCCCATCCACCACCTTAAACATTCACTCCCTCCACCACCGGCGCATCGTGGCTGCAGTGTGTGCCATCTACAAGATGCACTGCAGCAACTCGCCAAGGCTTCTTCGGCAGCACCTCCCAAACCCGTGACCTCTTCCACCTAGAAGGACAAGGGCAGCAGGCGCATGGGAACACCACCACCTCCAAGTTCCCCTCCAAGTCACACACCATCCTGACTTGGAAATATATCGGCCGTTCCTTCATCGTCGCTGGGTCAAAATCCTGGAACTCCCTCCCTAACAGCACTGTGGGAGCACCTTCACCACACGGACTGCAGCGGTTCAAGAAGGCGGCTCACCACCACCTTCTCCAGGGGCAACTAGGGATGGGCAATAAATGCTGGCCTTGCCAGCGACACCCACATCTCATGAATGAATTTAAAACTGAGACGTTAAACCGAGGCCCTTTCTGCCACTATCTGAAGAAGAACAGGGGGAGTTCACCCCGGTGACCTGGGACCAATATTTATCCCTCACTAACATCATTAACATCACTAAAAGAGATGATCTGGTCATTATCACATTGCTGTTTGTGGGAGCTTGCTGTGCGCAAACTGGCTGCCATGTTTCCTACAACAGTGACCACACTTCAAAAAAATTGCTTCATTGTCTGTGAAGCGCTTTGAGATGTCCTGAGGCAGTGAAAGGCGCTATATAAATGCAAGTTCTTTCTTTCTCATCACACCTATAAGATGGAGTTGCTGTTGTCAGACAAGAGGAGCCACCAGCAGGCCAGGAATGTCACCCAGTGTTAACCTGAACTGTTAGATTGTTTGGGCAAAGGCTCTGTCGCAAGAACCTTTGTAGCTGAGACACATCGAAACTGAAATAAACCTTAAACATGGTCATAGCTGATTTGTCAATTTAGGCGACACATATTTATATATATACGTCCGGTCAAGGATCAGTGCACAGAGCACGCAATACAGTAGCCGAGGACTTTTAAAAGAAAGCCACATCATTTCTCGATTCCAGTCCGCAAGTGTCCTGAAACTCCAAGGGAGAGAGACCGTTTACTGCCGTCCAGCTCTTGATCTCAGTTCAGAATCACAAACCGAAAATGGGTAATCAAAATGTAAGTTTGTTCTAAGATGTTTAAACCTCCACTCGGGTGTGTCCAACAGGCTTCCTGTGAATGATGGCTGCTCCATATTGGCCCCGGCTGTTTAACTCTATAAATGGTAGCGCTACTCCAATATCACAGACCACATTCACTTATTGAAACAGAAATAGAATAAGAATATTGGAACTTACATTTAGATTTTATTTACAGCCTTGGTTAAGCTTCGTGTTTTCCGAGACTCCTAGATCTCTTTTAGCTTCATCCTGGGCTATGCTGCTCCGCTATTTCTCCTTCCTATGGGCAGCACTTTGCACTTCTCTGCCTTAAATTCCATCCGCCATCGCTCTGTTCACTCACAAACCTTGTCCAACTCAAGGTTGAAGAAGCCTTGGCGAGTTGCTGCAGTGCATTTTGGAGATGGTACACACTGCAGCCACGGTGCGCCGGTGGTGGAGGGAGTGAATGTTTAAGGTGGTGGATGGGGTGCCAATCAAGCGAGCTGCTTTGTCCTGAATCGTGTTGAGCTTCTTGAGTGTTGTTGGAGCTGCACTCATCCAGGCAAGGGGAGAGTATTCCATCACACACCTGACTTGTGCCTTGTAGATGGTGGAAAGGCTTTGGGGAGTCAGGAGGTGAGACACTCGCCGCAGAATACCCAGCCTCTGACCTGCTCTTGTAGCCACAGTATTTGTGTGGACTGGTCCAGTTAAGATTCTGGTCAATGGTGTCCTCCAGGATGTTGATGGTGGGGGATTCGGTGATGGTAATGCCGTTGAATGTGAAGGTGCGGTGGTTTTCTCTCTCTTGCTGGAGATTGTTATTGCCTGGCACTTGTGTGGCGTGAATGTTACCTGCCACTTATCAGCCCAAGCCTGAATGTTGTCCAGGTCTTGTTGCATGCGGGCATGGACTGCTTCTTTATCTGAGGAGTTGCGAATGGAACTGAACACTGCAGTCATCAGCGAACATCCCCATTTCTGACCTTATGATGAAGGGAAGGTCATTGATGAAGCAGCTGAAGGTGGTTCGGCCGAGGACACTGGCCTGAGGAACTCCTGCAGCGATGTCCTGGGGCTGTGATGATTGACCTCCAACCACGACAACCATCTTCCTTTGTGCGAGGTATGACTCCAGCCAGTGGAGACTTGTCCCCCTAATTCACTCGAACACCTCGCTAAGGCCATCCCCACGCCCCCCACTACTCGCCTTCAAACAGCCGCCTAACCTCAAACAGAACATCGTTCGCAGCAAATTACCCAGCTTTCAGGAGAACAGCGACCACGACACCACACAACCCTGCCACGGCAACCTCTGCAAGACATGCCAGATCATCAACACAGATACCATCATCACACGTGAGGACACCACCCACCAGGTACATGGTACATACTCATGTGACTCGGCCAACGTTGTCTACCTCATACGTTGCAGGAAAGGATGCCCCGGAGCATGGTACATCGGCGAGACCATGCAGACACTGCGACAACGTATGAACGGACACCGTGCAACAATCGCCAGGCAGGAGTGTTCCCTCCCAGTCGGGAAACACTTCAGCAGTCAAGGACATTCAGCCTCCGATCTTCGGGTAAGCGTTCTCCAAGGCGGCCTTTGAGACACACGACAACGCAAAATCGTCGAGCAGAAACTGATAGCCAAGTTCCACACCCATGAGGATGGCCTCAACCGGGATCTTGGGTTCATGTCACACTACATGTAACCCCACCTGACGTAGAGTCATCCAGACTCGAGTCGTCGTTGGCTTGTTCTCTCTACACAGATGCGGCCGGACCTGCTGTGATTTCCAGCAAAAAAAGTTTTTTGTTTTCCATACAGACCCCAGCATCTGCCACATTGACCCCTTGTGACCCCACCTCATTGTCTTTGATGTAATGTTTTCCTGACTGACCTGTTTGGACACCATCCACACCTTTGATTGTCGTGATTATCTCTCTGCCGAGGTGTGATAAAGGGCAGTTGGAAAGATTAACTGTAATCATCTGGCAGTGTTCTCTGACTATATATGCTGTGCCTCTATGCATCTCTTCACTTCACCTGACGAAGGAGCAGCGCTCCGAAAGCTTGTGATTTCAAATAAAGCTATTGGACTATAACCTGGTGTTGTGCGACTTCTCACATTTGTCCACCCCAGTCCAACACCGGCATCTCCACATCATGGCTACTATCGACACCACAAACTGCCGGCTCAAAGTGGAGAGGATCTCCAAGAAGATCGCGCATATCGACACAGACATCAAGTTTCTTCAGAGATGCAAGAAAGCAGACAAGATCCCGAAAGGACTACAGATCACGAACCCACTCAAGTCGACATACAACACAGAGTACGCTGAGAGACTCTGCCGTCGTACCTCTCGCACACTCCTCAACCATCTCGTACACCAGCTCTACAGCAGACGCCGCAACCTCAAAACCAAGATAGAGTCCATGTTCTCAGCCTGTGCTCAGGACACAGCAGACCAGCTATGAGACACCGCCAAACAGAGGAGGCAACGGAACTACGCTGCCTACATGCACACCAAGAACAGGAAGCTTGAGAAACTTGGCATCACCACCAGCAGCAACCAAGCCTCCCCCGGTACCACGGTTGCAACCACAGGGAAGTCCATCGTCAACTTGTCTGACCACACCCTTCAACCAGACGAAATCGAAGTTCTCAGCCGAAGGCTCATTTTCTGCCCCACCACCAAAATGGACCCCATCGGTCTCGCGGCAGACACAGAGGAATTCATCAGGAGAATGAGGCTCCGGGAATTCTTCCACGAATCCCAAGATGTCAGCAGCGAACCCAATGAGACAATCAATGATCCGGAAAAGCAGACAGAGGGACCCGCAGTGCAGCAACCGAAGAAGAAAGAGTCAAATTGGACCCCTCCGGAGGGTCGCTGCTCTAAGTTTGACATGTATGCTCAAGCTGTCAGGAGATGCATCAATGCCAGATTCATCAGCCGCACTCACAAGACAGTCCAGAACGTCACCCGAGCACAACGCAACGCCATCCACGCTCTCAAGACCAACCGCAACATCGTCATCAAACCAGCGGACAAAGGAGGAGCCATCGTCATACAGAACAGAATGGACTATTGCAAAGAAGCATACCGACAACTGGACAACCAGGAACACTACAGACAGTTACCCGCAGATCCGACCAAAGAACACACCCACCAACTCAATAGACTGATCAAGACCTTCGATCCAGACCTTCAAAGCATCCTACGCGCTCTCATCCCACGTACTCCCCGCGTGGGAGACTTCTACTGCCTCCCAAAGATACACAAAGCCAACACACCCGGACGTCCTATCGTATCAGGCAACGGAACCCTGTGTGAGAACCTCTCTGGATATGTCGAGGGCATCCTGAAACCCATCGTACAGGGAACCCCCAGCTTCTGCCGCGACACCACAGACTTCTTACAGAAACTCAGCACCCACGGACCAGTTGAACCAGGAACACTCCTCGCCACGATGGACGTATCGGCACTCTACACCAGTATCCCCCACGATGACGGCATCACTGCGACAGCCTCAGTACTCAACACCAACAACAGCCAATCTCCAGACGCCATCCTACAACTCATCCGCTTCATCCTTGACCACAATGTCTTCACCTTCGACAACCAGTTTTTTACCCAAACACACGGAACAGCCATGGGGACCAAATTCGCACCCCAATATGCCAACATCTTCATGCACAAGTTCAAGCAAGACTTCTTCGCTGCACAGGACCTCCAACCAATGCTATACACCAGATACATCGACGACATTTTCTTCCTATGGACCCACGATAACATCAACAGGTTCCATCCCACCATCAAACTCACCATGGACTACTCCTCAGAATCGGTTTCATTCTTGGACACACGAATCTCCATCAAAGACGGACACCTCAGCACTTCACTCTACCGCAAGCCCACGGACAACCTCACGATGCTCCACTTCTCCAGCTTCCACCCTAACCACGTTAAAGAAGCCATCCCCTATGGACAAGCCCTGCGCTTACACAGGATCTGCTCAGACGAGGAGGAACGCGATGGACTCCTACAGACGCTGAAAGACGCCCTCGTAAGAACGGGATATGACGCTCGACTCGTCGATCGACAGTTCCAATGGGCCACAGTGAAAAATCGCATAGACCTCCTCAGAAGACAAACACGGGACACAACCAACAGAGTACCCTATGTCGTCCAGTACTTCCCCGGAGTGGAGAAACTACGCCATGTTCTTCGCAGCCTTCAACATGTCATCGATGACGACGAACACCTCGCTAAGGTCGTCCGCACGCCCCCACTACTCGCCTTCAGACAGCCGCCTAAACTCAAACAGACCATCGTTCGCAGCAAATTACCCAGCTTTCAGGAAAACAGCGACCACGACACCACACAACCCTGCCACGGCAACCTCTGCAAGACATGCCAGATCATCAACACAGATACCACCATCACACGTGAGGACACCACCCACCAGGTACATGGTACATACTCATGTGACTCAGCCAACGTTGTCTACCTCATACGTTGCAGGAAAGGATGCCCCGGAGCATGGTACATCGGCGAGACCATGCAGACACTGCGACAACGTATGAACGGACACCGCGCAACAATCGCCAGGCAGGAGTGTTCCCTCCCAGTCGGGAAACACTTCAGCAGTCAAGGACATTCAGCCTCCGATCTTCGGGTAAGCGTTCTCCAAGGCGGCCTTCGAGACACACGACAACGCAAAATCATCGAGCAGAAACTTATAGCCAAGTTCCGTACCCATGAGGACGGCCTCAACCAGGATCTTGGGTTCATGTCACGCTACATGTAACCCCACCTGACGTAGAGTCATCGTTGGCTTGTTCACAGATGTGATTTCCAGTAAAAAAAGTAAAAAGTTTAATGTTTATGGTTTTCCATACAGACTGCAGCATTTGACACATTAGACCCCCTGTGACCCCACCTCATTGTCTTAGTTGTATTCTGCTGTGTCTTTGATATAATGTCTTCCTGACTGACCTGATTGTCTCTCTGCCGAGGTGTGATAAAAGGCAGTCAGAAAGATTTACTGTTGTCGTCTGACATTGTACGCTGCACGGGCATTGTTCTCTGTCTATATATGCTGTGCCGATTTGTATTCCTTCACTTCACCTGACGAAGGAGCAGCCGCTCCGAAAGCTTGTGATTTCAAATAAAACTGTTGGACTATAACCTGGTGTTGTGCGACTTCTCACTTTTGTCCACCCCAGTCCAACACCGGCATCTCCGCATCATGAACACTAATAAAGGCACTATATAAATGCAAGTTGTTGCTGTTGTTGCTATTCCGTGTCATAACCGTTAGAATCCAAGAAACTGCAAATAAATAAACTTTCGAACGGCCGCGCTAACTTCTAATGTAAAACCTGTCTTGTTTCCAGTCACTCTCTTCTGAGACTGAAGATAGTAGCGAAACATCCGATGAGTCTCATGATGATACCAGCTCTGTCAAAGGTGAGGAAACCTTCTGTTAGCTAAGAGCTACCAGGCGTTCGTACTTTGTTTCATCGTCCTTTACTAATAAAGGTATCAATCTGAAGTCTGCCCACGTTCCATTATTCACAATGGAGACTGCCTATGTAAACGTCACGCTGTAATTACAACCTTTCACCAGTGGGGGTGCTGCAGTGTCACCACTGGCAGGAGGGTGTAATGACAGCGTGGCACCGTTCTGAGCCCAGATTCCTGATGATCCCCTTGCTCCACCGTTAGTGACAGATGTTTTGGCACCAAGCGCTGGAATTCCTTCCCTAGACCCGCACACCTGCCACCAGTGGGGGTCATGACCCCTCACCCCCAATCATTTGGAGGTCAGCCAACTGTGGACTTCTTATAGGCTAAATTGGCCAAATTTGAGGGACCAGTCGGTCAAATCTGGAGTTCGACCCCACCATTCCTTCTACCCTAGCTCTGCCACTGCCCGACATTCTCTCCCCAACTTCAAAAGCTGCCTCAAACCCTCTGTGACCAAAGCTAAGGTCAGTCCCCCGAACTCTATAACCGCTGCTGCTCACTTCACTCCTCTCTGAAGCACCTTGGCACAGTTACTGTTAACGGTGCCAGAGAATTGTAAGTTGTATCTAACGGAGGTATTTTATCAGCCTCTGTAACCCTATACCTAACCCAGGTTTCATATCAGCCTCAGTAAGCAATCCCTTTAATTGTATTCTATTAGCCTGAATAACCCATTCCCTTTAACTGTACCTAACCCAGGTTCCATCCCTTTAACTGTATCCACCCTGAGTATTCGATCAGCCTCAATAAACCGTCCCGTTAATATATTTTCTAGATGAAGGATCGAGTGCGGAATCGAGTTCGGGATCGAGTGTGGAATCGAGTTCGGGATCAAGTGCGGAATCGAGCCGGGGTGAGGTAGGTGGAAATCGCTACTGTGTCTGAGTGGCCGGGTCCTGCTCCTACTTCTTGTGTTCTTTAGATTTGAGGTGAGGATCAGATCAGCCATGATCTTATTGAATGGCGGAGCAGGCTCGAAGGGCCGATTGGCCTACTCCTGCTCCTATTTCTTATGTTCTTATGTTCTTATGTGTCAACAACAATTCTGATAAGAAATAGAAACCGTTTCCTGTTGAGCAGATAATAGAAAAAGCTGAAGCAAATGTTGGAAAAGTGGTGTACAATCCAGCAACAGCAAACTGTGAACACTTTGTCAATGAGCTTCGGTACGGTATAAAAGTATCACCTCAGGTGAGTACATCCCATGATGAACAGGTAATGATACACTGGGGAGATCTGATGTGCCTTTGGCCTCTCTGCCAGCAGGTGTCCCTCCAAGTGTCTGAGGCAGGTTGACACAAGGGGGTAAAAATTCAGTTGGTTGCGCCTCCCGTTAGCGCCTTAAGAGGGCGCTAATGGGGCGCAAAGCCGCTAACGCCCGGGCGCAGCGATGTTTGCGCCGCTCGGGAACTTAACTTGACATTATGCGGCGGCGCTAAAACTTACCGCTGCGACCACCTGCGCGCAGATTGTGACGTCATTCCATGGTGCAACGCCCTTGTGGCGCCCCGGAGCGGAAATTGAGTGGCGCCCCCTGCCTTACCGCCTGGCGCTTCCAACAACCAGAAGACTGGAACGCTATCAATCGCTGTGGGGCTGGGGGGGGCGCTATTTCAAGGGGGCCTCTTCCTGTCTTTTATTGTTGGTGGCATTTTTGAACTACGCATTCTGAGAGAGAGAGGGAGAGACTTCTGGAGAGATTCAATGTTGTGTGAAGGAGTTTTGGGTACTGAGCAGCACTTTGCAGGTTCATTTTGATTTGCCATTCCTTGTATCGATTTAGCAGAGATTGTGGGAGCTGCACTCTGAGCTCTTTGCCTGGTACTCTCCATTGTTCTTTCCAGCACATTTGATGTGCAAGTCTCTCCAGGCCGAGATTCAAGGCTGCAATGAACAGGATGTGGATGGAAAGCAAGATTAACCATCCCCTTTAAGAACTGGCCCGTGCCATTGTGTGTGTGTTCCATTGCTGACTGACATTACATGAGCTTCGCCAGCGCTCTGAGTTAGCGCCTCACTGCTCGGCCTTTGCGCCTTAAGACAGGTGTGCAGCGCCTGCTTTAGCGCTCCACTCACCTCCCGGGGCGGTAAAAGTGAAGTTTCCAGTCAGTGCCGATAATTAGCGCCAGGCGCTAATATTTGCGTCCAGACGATATTTGCGCCCCAAATGGGGCGCGACCTAATTTCTACCCCAAGGTGTTGTGGGGGTGTTGTGGGGGGGTCAATGGCGGCATTCTATCGGTTTGGCAGTGAGAGAGTCGGGGAACACTACTGGGGGGAGGGGGTTAGGCCAGAATTCCTTGGTTATTCCATGGAATGAGAATGGAGACCGAGGCACATGTTCAATGGAAGAGGATACAAAGGCACATTGGGAAGGTCACCAGAGGTCATGCAACCAATGAGGCGGCAGAGTATCTACAGCTGGGATCTCAGAGTGACTGAAACATCTTCACTGCCGTGTCTGTTTCTATCTCTGAATGATACAATCTCTCTCAACAGGTGAAGAATTTCCTTGCGTTTGGTACTGCTCTTCCTGTTGCTGGGGCTGTTTTTGTTGCTATTACTGGTATTGCAGCTGCTACTGTTGTTGCTAGTCTTGCTGTTGGTGCTGCTGTTGTTGGTGCTGCTGTTGTTGAGCTGTTCCGCAGTCAAAAGTAATTTGCATCTTGAAGATGTGATCATGAAACCACTGACAGAGTAACAGTGTGTATTGGGCTGGTGCAGAAACCACGTGCTGTGATGTATCTCTCTAAATCTATATTCTCTGCAATCATTCATTAAACTAATGAATTTAATCAATTTATCTCCATTCAACAAAACAAAGACTTGTATTTCTACAGCGCCTTTCACGACCTCAGGACGTCCCAAAGCGCTTTACAGCCAATGAAGTACTTTTGAGGTGTTGTCACTGTTGTAATGTAGGAAACGCGGCAGCTTCCCTCAGGCCCCGATACGGTTCCCGGGCTCCGATACGGTTCCCTGGCTCTGTTATGGTTCCCGGGGCTCTGATACGGTTCCCAGGTCTCTGATACGGTTCCCAGGTCTCTGATACGGTTCCTGGCTCTGATACGGTTCCTGGCTCTGATACGGTTCCCGAGCTCCGATACGGTTCCCGGGCTCCGATACGGTTCCCGGGCTCTGATACGGTTCCCGGACTCCGATACATATCCTGGCTCCGATACGGTTCCCGAGCTCCGATACGGTTCCCGGGCTCCGATACGGTTCCCCGGCTCCGATACGGTTCCCGGGTTCTGAGACGGTTCCTGGGGCTCTGATACGGTTCCCGGGGCTCCGATACAGCTCCCGGGCTCCGAAACGGTTCACGGGCTCCGAAACGGTTCCCGGGCTCCTATACAGTTCCCGGGCTCCGATACGGTTCGCGAACTCCGATACGGTTCTCGGGGCTCCGATACAGTTCCCGGGGCTCCGATACGGTTCGCAGGCTCCGATACAGTTCCCGGGGCTCCGATATGGTTCGCGGGCTCCAATACATTTACCGGGGCTCCGATACGGTTCCTGGCTCTGATACGGTTCCTGGGGCTCCGATATGGTTCCCGAGCTCTGATACGGTTCCCGGGGCTCTGATACGGTAACTGGCTCTGATACGGTTCCCGGCTCCTGATACGGTTCCCCGGGCTCCGATACGGTTCCCGGGGCTCCGATACGGTTCGCGGGCTCTGATACAGTTCCCGGGGCTCCGATACAGTTCCCGGGGCTCCGATACGGTTCGCGGGCTCCGATACAGTTCCCGGGGCTCCTATACAGTTCCCGGGGCTCCGATACGGTTCCCGGGGCTCCGATACGGTTCGCGGGCTCCGATACATTTCCCGGGGCTCCGATACGGTTCCTGGCTCTGATACGGTTCCTGGGGCTCCGACACGGTTCCTGGCTCTGATACGGTTCCTGGGGCTCCGATATGGTTCCCGAGCTCTGATACGGTTCCCGGGGCTCTGATACGGTAACTGGCTCTGATACGGTTCCCGGCTCCTGATACGGTTCCTGGGCTCCGATACGGTTCTCGGGGCTCCGATACGGTTCCTGGCTCTGATACGGTTCCCGGCTCCTGATACGGTTCCCGGGCTCCGATACGGTTCCCAGCTCCGATACGGTTCCCGACTCCTGATACGGTTCCTGGCTCTGATATGGTTCCTGGCTCCGATACGGTTCCCGGGCTCCGATAAGGTTCCTGGCTCTTGATACGGTTCCCAGGGCTCTGATACGGTTCCTGGCTCCTGATACGGTTCCTGGCTCTGATACGGTTCCTGGCTCTGATACGGTTCCCGGCTCCTGATACGGTTCCTGGCTCTGATACGGTTCCCGGGGCTCTGATACGGTTCCCGAGCTCTGATACGGTTCCCGGGCTCTGATACGGTTCCTGGCTCCGATACGGTTCCCGGGCTCTGATACGGTTCCCAAGCTCCGATACGGTTCCTAAGCTCCGATACGGTTGCCGGGGTTCTGATACAGTTCCCGGGCTCTGATACGGTTCCCGGGGTTCCGATACGGTTCCCGGGCTCCGATACGGTTCCTGGCTCTGATACGGTATCCAGGGCTCCGATTCGGTTCCCGAGCTCTGATACAGTTCCTGGCTCTGATATGGTTCCCGGCTCCTGATACGGTTCCTGGCTCCGATACGGTCCCCGGCTCCTGATACGGTTCCTGGCTCCGATACGGTTCCCGAGCTCCGATACGGTTTCTGGCTCCGATACGGTTCCCGAGCTCTGATACGGTTTCTGGTTCTGATATGGTTCCTGGCTCTGATACGGTACCCGGGGCTCCGATATGGTTCCCGAGCTCTGATACGGTCCCCGGGCTCCGATACGGTTCCCGAGCGCTGATACGGTTCCCGAGCTCTGATACGGTTCCCGAGCTCCGATACGGTTCCTGGCTCTGATACGGTTCCTGAGCTCCAATACGGTTCCCGGGGCTCCGATATGGTTCCCGGGCTCTGATACGGTTCCTGGGGCTCCGATACGGTTCCCGGCTCCGATACGGTTCCCGAGTTCTGATACGGTTCCTGGCTCTGATACGGCTCCCGGGCTCCGATACGGTTCCCGGGGCTCCGATACGGTTCCTGGCTCTGATACGGTTCCCGGGGCTTTGATACGGTTCCCGGCTCCGATACGGTTCCAGGGGCTCCGATACGGTTCCCGGGGCTCCGATACGGCTCCCGGGCTCCGATACCGTTCACGGGCTCCGAAACGGTTCCCGGGCTCCTATATAGTTCCCGGGCTCCGATACGGTTCGCGAACTCCGATACGGTTCCCGGGGCTCCGATACGGTTCGCGGGCTCCGTTACAGTTCCTGGGGCTCCGATACGGTTCCCGGGGCTCCGATACGGTTCGCGGGCTCCGATACAGTTCCCGGGGCTCCGATACAGTTCCCGGGGCTCCGATATGGTTCGCGGGCTCCGATACAGTTCCCGGGGCTCCGATACAGTTCCCGGGACTCCGATACGGTTCCCGGGGCTCCGATACAGTTCGCGGGCTCCGATACAGTTCCCGGGTCTCCGATACGGTTCCTGGCTCTGATACGGTTCCTGGGGCTCCGATACGGTTCCTGGCTCTGATACGGTTCCTGGGGCTCCGATCCGGTTCCCGAGCTCTGATACGGTTCCCGGGCCTCTGATACGGTAACTGGCTCTGATACGGTTCCCGGCTCCTGATACGGTTCCCGGGCTCTGATCCGGTTCCCGGGGCTCCGATACGGTTCCTGGCTCTGATACGGTTCCCGGCTCCTGATATGGTTCCCAGGTTCTGATACGGTTCCCGAGTTCTGATACGGTTCCTGGCTCTGATACGGTTCCTGTCTCTGATACGGTTCCTGGCTCCTGATATGGTTCCCGGGTTGTGATACGGTTTCCGAGCTCCGATACGGTTCACGGGCTCCGATACGGTTCCCGGGGCTCCGATATGGTTTGCGAGCTCCGATACAGTTCCCGGGGCTCCGATACAGTTCCCGGGGCTCCGATACGGTTCCCGGGGCTCCGATACGGTTCGCGGGCTCCGATACAGTTCCCGGGGCTCCAATACAGTTCCCGGGGCTCCGATATGGTTTGCGAGCTCCGATACAGTTCCCGGGGCTCCGATACAGTTTCCGGGGCTCTGATACGGTTCCTGGGGCTCCGATACGGTTCCTGGCTCTGATACGGTTCCCGGGGCTCTGATACGGTTCCCGGGGCTCCGATACAGCTCCCGGGCTCTGATACGGTTCCCGGGCTCCGAAACGGTTCCCGGGCTCCTATACAGTTCACGGGCTCCGATACGGTTCGCGAACTCCAATACAGTTCCCGGGGCTCCGATACGGTTCCCGGGCTCCGATACAGTTCCCGGGGCTCCGATACGGTTCCCGGGGCTCCGATACGGTTCGCGGGCTCCGATACAGTTCCCGGGGCTCCAATACAGTTCCTGGCTCTGATGCGGTTCCTGGCTCTGATACGGTTCCCAGCTCCTGATACGGTTCCCAGCTCCTGATACGGTTCCTGGCTCCGATACGGTCCCCGGCTCCTGATACGGTTCCTGGCTCTGATACGGTTCCCGGGGCTCCGATACGGTTCCTGGCTCCGATACGGTTCCCGAGGCTCCGATACGGTTCCCGGGGCTCCGATACAGCTCCCGGGCTCCGATACGGTTCCCGGGCTCCGAAACGGTTCCCGGGCTCCTATACAGTTCACGGGCTCCGATACGGTTCGCGAACTCCAATACAGTTCCCGGGGCTCCGATACGGTTCCCGGGCTCCGATACAGTTCCCGGGGCTCCGATACGGTTCCCGGGGCTCCGATACGGTTCGCGGGCTCCGATACAGTTCCCGGGGCTCCAATACAGTTCCCGGGGCTCCGATACAGTTCCCGGGGCTCCGATATGGTTTGCGAGCTCCGATACAGTTCCCGAGCTCCGATACGGTTCCTGGCTCCGATACGGTTCCCGAGCTCTGATACGGTTTCTGGCTCTGATATGGTTCCTGGCTCTGATATGGTACCCGGGGCTCCGATACGGTTCCCGAGCTCTGATACGGTTCCCGGGCTCCGATACGGTTCCCGAGCTCTGATACGGTTCCCGAGCTCTGATATGGTTCTCGAGCTCTGATACGGTTCCTGGCTCTGTTACGGTTCCCGGGGCTCCGATACGGTTCCCGGCTCCGATACGGTTCCCGAGCTCTGATACGGTTCCTGGCTCTGATACGGCTCCCGGGCTCCGATTCGGTTCCCGGGGCTCCGATACGGTTCCTGGCTCTGATACGGTTCCCGGGGCTCCGATACGGTTCCTGGCTCCGATACGGTTCCCGAGGCTCCGATACGGTTCCCGGGGCTCCGATACAGCTCCCGGGCTCCGATACGGTTCCCGGGCTCCGAAACGGTTCCCGGGCTCCTATACAGTTCACGGGCTCCGATACGGTTCGCGAACTCCAATACAGTTCCCGGGGCTCCGATACGGTTCCCGGGCTCCGATACAGTTCCCGGGGCTCCGATACGGTTCCCGGGGCTCCGATACGGTTCGCGGGCTCCGATACAGTTCCCGGGGCTCCAATACAGTTCCCGGGGCTCCGATATGGTTTGCGAGCTCCGATACAGTTCCCGGGGCTCCGATACAGTTTCCGGGGCTCTGATACGGTTCCTGGGGCTCCGATACGGTTCCTGGCTCTGATACGGTTCCCGGGGCTCTGATACGGTAACTGGCTCTGATACGGTTCCCGGCTCCTGATACGGTTCCTGGGCTCTGATACGGTTCCCGGGGCTCCGATACGGTTCCTGGCTCTGATACGGTTCCCGGCTCCTGATACGGTTCCCGGCTCCTGATACGGTTCCCGGCTCCTGATACGGTTTATGGCTCTGATATGGTTCCTGGCTCCAATACGGTTCCCGGGCTCCGATACGGTTCCTGGCTCCTGATACGGTTCCCAGGGCTCTGATACGGTTCCTGGCTCCTGATACGGTTCCTGGCTCTGATACGGTTCCTGGCTCTGATACGGTTCCCGGCTCCTGATACGGTTCCTGGCTCTGATACGGTTCCCGGGGCTCTGGTACGGTTCCCGAGCTCTGATACGGTTCCCGGGCTCTGATACGGTTCCTGGCTCCGATACGGTTCCTGGCTCTGATACGGTTCCCGGGGCTCCGATACGGTTCCTGGCTCCGATACCGTTCCCAGGGCTCCGATACGGTTCCCGGGGCTCCGATACGGCTCCCGGGCTCCGATACAGTTCACGGGCTCCGAAACGGTTCCCGGGCTCCGATACGGTTCGCGGGCTCCAATACAGTTCCCGGGTCTCCGATACGGTTCCTGGCTCTGATACGGATCCTGGGGCTCCGATACGGTTCCCGAGCTCTGATACGGTTCCCGGGGCTCTGATACGGTTCCTGGCTCTGATACGGTTCCTGGCTCTGATACGGTTCCCGGCTCCTGATACGGTTCCTGGCTCTGATACGGTTCCCGGGGCTCTGGTACGGTTCCCGAGCACTGATACGGTTCCCGGGCTCTGATACGGTTCCTGGCTCCGATACGGTTCCTGGCTCTGATATGGTTCCCGGGGCTCCGATACGGTTCCTGGCTCTGATATGGTTCCCGGGGCTCTGATACGGTTCCCGGCTCCGATACGGTTCCCAGGGCTCCGATACGGTTCCCGGGGCTCCGATACGGCTCCCGGGCTCCGATACAGTTCACGGGCTCCGAAACGGTTCCCGGGCTCCTATACAGTTCGCGGGCTCCGATACGGTTCGCGAACTCCGATACGGTTCCCGGGGCTCCGATACGGTTCGCGGGCTCTGATACAGTTCCCGGGGCTCCGATACGGTTCCCGGGGCTCCGATACGGTTCCTGGCTCTGATACGGATCCTGGGGCTCCGATACGGTTCCCGAGCTCTGATACGGTTCCCGGGGCTCTGTTACGGTAACTGGCTCTGATACGGTTCCCGGCTCCTGATACGGTTCCCGGGCCCCGATACGGTTCCTGGGGCTCCGATACGGTTCCTGGCTCTGATACGGTTCCCGGCTCCTGATACGGTTCCCGGGCTCCGATACGGTTCCCAGCTCCTGATATGGTTCCTGGCTCCTGATACGGTTCCTGGCTCTGATACGGTTCCTGGCTCCGATACGGTTCCCCGGCTCCGATACGGTTCCTGGCTCCTGATACGGTTCCCAGGGCTCTGATACGGTTCCTGGCTCCTGATACGGTTCCTGGCTCCTGATACGGTTCCCAGGGCTCTGATACGGTTCCCGGCTCCTGCTACGGTTCCTGGCTCTGATATGGTTCCCGGGGCTCTGATACGGTTCCCGAGCTCTGATACGGTTCCTGGACTCTGATACGGTTCCTGGCTCCGATACGGTTCCCGGGCTCTGATACGGTAACTGGCTCTGATACGGTTCCCGGCTCCTGATACGGTTCCCGGGCCCCGATACGGTTCCTGGGGCTCCGATACGGTTCCTGGCTCTGATACGGTTCCCGGCTCCTGATACGGTTCCCGGGCTCCGATACGGTTCCCAGCTCCTGATACGGTTCCTGGCTCCGGATACGGTTCCTGGCTCTGATACGGTTACTGGCTCCGATACGGTTCCCGGGCTCTGATACGGTTCCCAAGCTCCGATACAGTTCCCAAGCTCCGATACGGTTGCCGGGGTTCTGATACGGTTCCCGGGCTCTGATACGGTTCCCGGGGTTCCGATACGGTTCCCGGGTCAGATACGGTTCCTGGCTCTGATACGGTTCCCAGGGCTCCGATACGGTTCCCGAGCTCTGATACGGTTCCTGGCTCTGATACAGTTCCCGGGGCTCCGATACGGTTCCCGGGCTCTGATACGGTTCCCGGGGCTCTGATACGGTTCCCGGGCTCCGATACGGTTCCTGGCTCTGATACGGTTCCCGGGGCCCCGATACGGTTCCCGAGCTCTGATACGGTTCCTGGCTCTGATACGGTTCCCGGGGCTCTGATACGATTCCCGGGGCTCCGATACGGTTCCTGGCTCTGATACGGTTTCCTGGCTCTGATGCGGTTCCTGGGGCTCCGATACGGTTCCTGGCTCCGATACAGTTCCCGGGGCTCCGATACGGTTCCCGGGGCTCCGATACGGTTCCTGGCTCTGATACGGTTCCTGGCTCTGATACGGTTCCCGAGCTCTGATACGGTTCCTGGCTCTGATACGGTTCCTGGCTCTGATACGGTTCCTGGCTCTGATACGGTTCCCGGGGCTCCGATACGGTTCCTGGCTCTGATACGGTTCCTGGCTCTGATACGGTTCCCGGGGCTCTGATACGGTTCCTGGCTCCGATACAGTTCCTGGGGCTCCGATACAGTTCCTGGCTCTGATACGGTTCCCGAGCTCTGATACGGTTCCTGGCTCCGATACGGTTCCCGGGGCTCTGATACGGTTCCCGGGGCTCCGATACGGTTCCTGGCTCTAATACGCTTCCTGGCCCTGATACGGTTCCCGGGCTCTGATACGGTTCCCGGGCTCTGATACGGTTCTTGGCTCCGATACGGTTCTCGAGCTCCGATACGGTTACTGGCTCTGATACGGTTCCCTGCTCCTGATACGCTCCAATTGGGGAGTTTCCGAAGCCAGACCCACTTCACACCGAGTCTACCCTTGTGTCGTCAGTGCAGCACAAGGAGGGATAGAAGGATCGAGCGGGCAATAAGAAAGCTGAATCCTGAGCACCATTAACTCACAATACAACTGCAGGTCACTGGGACACAGGGAGAAACCAGTAAAAGAGAAAAGGAGGCAGAAGCTAATGCAGTGGGTTTAGAACAGAGCTCAGGAAGCACCTCACAAGATGGAATGCTGACTCCCTGGGCTGGACTTCAGGCTCACAGAATAAAACTTCAAACAGTTAGCGACCGGGGGGCTTGTGTAGGTATCGATAGATGGATGAGCACGGTGTGTCAAATTAATTGTTCACCGACCCTTATGTCAGTGGAAACAGTTTCTCCTTATTTACTCTATCAGAACCCCTCACACGAACATGCGAATTAGGAGCAGGAGTCGGCCACTCGGCCCCTCGAGCCCGCTCCGCCACTCAGCCCCTCGAGCCCGCTCCTCCCCTCGGCCCCTCGAGCCCGCTCCACCACTCGGCCCCTTGAGCCCGCTCTGCCACTCGGCCCCTCGAGCCCGCTCCGCCACTCGGCCCCTCGAGCCCGTTCCGCCTCTCGGCCCCTCGAGCCCGCTTCGCCACTCGGCCCCTCGAGCCCGCTCCGCCACTCGGCCCCTCGAGCCCACTCCGCCACTCGGCCCCTCGAGTCTGCTCCGCCATTCAATAAGATCATGGCTGATCCGATTACTCCACATTCCCGCCTACCCCGATAACCTTTCACCCCCTTGCTTATCAAGAATCTATCTACCTCTGCCTTAAAAATATTCAAAGACTCTGCTTCCACCGCCCTCTGAGAAAGAGAGTTCCAAAGATTCACCACCCTCTGTGAGAAAAAATTTCTCCTCATCTCTGTCTTAAATGGGCGACCCCTTATTTTTAAACAGTGACCCCTAGTTCTAGATTCTCCCACAAGAGGAAACATCCTCTCCACATCCACCCTGTCCAGACCCCTCAGGATCTTATATGTTTCAATCAAGTCACCTCTTACTCTTCTAAACTCCAGCGGATACAAGCCTAGCCTGTCCAACCTTTCCTCATAAGACAACCCGCGCATTCCAGGTATTAGTCTAGTAAACCTTCTCTGAACTGCTTCCAACGCATTTACATCCTTCCTTAAATAAGGAGACCAATACTGTACACAGTACTCCAGATGTGGTCTCACCAATGCCCTGTATAACTGAAGCATAACCTCCCTACTTTTGTATTCAATTCCCCTCGCAATAAACGATAACATTCTATTCGCTTTCCTAATTACTTGCTGTACCTGTATAGTAACCTTTTGCAATTCATGCACTAGGATACCCAGATCCCTCTGCATCTCAGAGCTCTGCAATCTCTCACCATTTAGATAATATGCTTCTTTTTTATTCTTCCTGCCAAAATGGACAACTTCACATTTTCCCACATTATACTCCATTTGCCAGATCTTTGCCCACTCACTTAACCTATCTATATCCCTTTGTAGCCTCCTTATGTCCTCTTCACAATTTACTTTCCTACCTATTTTTGTGTCATCAGCAAATTTAGCAACCATACCTTCGGTCCCTTCATCCAAGCCATTTATATAAATTGTAAAAAGTTGAGGCCCCAGCACTGATCCCTGTGGCACACCACTCGTTACATCTTGCCAATCAGAAAATGACCCATTTATGCCTACTCTCTGTTTCCTGTTAGCTAGCCAATCTTCTATCCATGCCAATATGTTACCCCCTACATCATGAGCTTTTATTTTCCGCAATAACCTTTGATGTGGCACCTTATCAAAAGCCTTCTGGAAATCTACGTACAGTACATCCACCAGTTCCCCTTTATCCACAGCACATGTTACTTCCTCAAAGAACTTCAATAAATTGGTTAAACATGATTTCCCTTGCACAAAACCACGTTGACTCTGCCTGATTACTTTGAACTTTTCTAAATGCCCTGCTATAACGTCTTTAATAATTGCTTCTAACATCTTCCCTATGACAGATGTTAAGCTAACTGGCCTGTAGTTTCCTGCTTTCTGTCTCCCTCCCTTTTTGAATAAAGGAGTTACATTCGCTATTTTCCAATCTAATGGAACTTTCCCCGAATCTAGGGAATTTTGGAAAATGAAAACCAACGCATCAACTATCTCACTAGCCACTTCTTTTAAGATCCTAGGATGAAGTCCATCAGGACCTGGGGACTTTTCAGCCCGCAGCTCCAACAATTTGCTCAGTACCACTTCCCTGGTGATTATAATTTTCTTGAGTTCCTCCCTCCCTTCCATTTCCTGATTTACAGCTATTTCTGGGATGTTACTTGTATCCTCTATAGTGAAGACCGATGCAAAATACCTGTTCAATTCAACTGCCATCTCCTTATTTTCCATTATTAATTCCCCAGACTCACTTTTTATAGGACCAATGCTCACTTTGTTAACTCTTTTCTTTTTAAAATATCTATAGAAACTCTTACTATCTGTTTTTATATTTCTAGCTAGCTTTCTCTCGTACTCTAATTTTTTTCTCCTTATTAATCTTTTAGTCATTCTTTGCTGTTTTTTATATTCTGTCCAATCTTCTGACCTGCCACCCATCTTTGCGCAATTATATGCTTTTTCTTTAAGTTTAATACTATCTTTAACTTTTTTAGTTAACCACGGATGGTGGGTCCTCCCCTTGGAATTTTTCTTTCTTGTTGGAATGTATATATTCTGTGTATTTTGAAATATCCCCTTAAATGTCTGCCACTGCAACTCTATTGACCTATCCCTTAACCTAATTTGCCAGTTCACTTTAGCTAGCTCTGCTTTCATGCCCTCATAATTGCCCTTATTTAAGTTTAAAATACTAGTCTTGGACCCACTCTTCTCTCTCTCAAACTGAATGTAAAATTCAATCATATTGGCCCAAAAATTAGTGAGGGAGCCTTCGTGCGGGGGTAAGGCTTCCCCGCGATATCTCACTGCGCGCCGGCTTTTTCAGTCCGAGCTCGCACGAACTAGATGTTCTAGACAGCAGCTGTGCAGTGCTTCCGTATCCCACAGGCGCAGTTAATTCGTGCGAGCTGTGGGATCACGTGATTCAGTTAGAGCCAATGGCAGCACACCATCTTTCATTCATAGTTTTCACAACAAGTGCTGTGAAAGCTATGAATCTATACCCCCCAAAAGAACAGCTAAACCTCAATTAAATTTAAAAAAAAACCATCACATTAATAAAATAAGTATAGTTAAATAAATTAACCACTTTAAACAAAAAATTAAATTTTTGAAAAAGTTTAAAATCTTTTAAAAAGTTATAAAAATAAACTTACCTTTCTTTAAAGTCTCTAAAAAAGATATACCTGTTGAAAAAAATTCAAAATAATACTTAATTAACTACTTACCTTGTTAAAAGAGGGTCTTACGCCTCCTTTCTTTATGTGCAAAATCTTCCATGCTTACCTGCGCGTTCAAAGCACTAAGTGCACTGCGTGTGCGCAGCCTGTAGCGCGCACGCAGTTCACTTAGTAACCGCCCCCTTTTGAAATCACCAAGTGCCGGTTTTCAGCGCATGTGCAGTGCATGCAGAAAACCGGCAATTGGAGACAGAATACGCGAGAGTACACAGTGCGTACTCTCGCGTAGAGGCACTAATTTTTGGGCCAATATGATCGCTGCTACCTAGGGGCGCCTTCACTATGAGGTAATTAATTCATCCTATCTCGTTGCACAATACCAGGTCTAGTATAGCCTGCTCTCTGGTTGGCTCCAGAACGTGCTGTTGTAAGAAACTATCCCGAAAACATTCCATGAACTCCTCATCTATGCTACCTTTGCCCATCTGATTTTTCCAGTCTATATGCAGATTAAAATCCCCCATGATTACTGCCGTATCCTTCTGACAAGCTCCCATTATTTCTTCCTTCATACTCCATCCTACCATGTGGTTACTGTTAGGGGGCCTGTACACCACTCCCATAAGTGACTTATAGTCATAGAGTCATAGATTTATACAGCACAGAAAGAGGCCCTTCGGCCCATCGTGTCCGCGCCGGCCATCAAGCCCTGTCTATTCTAATCCCATTTTGTAGCACTTGGTCCGTAGCCTTGTATGCTATGGCGTTTCAAGTACTCATCTAAATGCTTCTTGAATGTTGTGAGGGTTCCTGCCTCTACCACCCTTTTTAGGCAGTGAGTTCCAGATTCCACACCCTCTGGGTGAAAAAGTTTTTCCTCAAATCCCCTCTAAACCTCCTGCCCCTTACCTTGAAACTATGCTCCCTGGTTATTGATCCCTCTACTAAGAGGAAAAGTTCCTTTCTATCTACCCTATCTATGCCCCTCATAATTTTGTACACCTCAATCAGGTCCCCCCCCCTCAGCCTTCTCTGCTCTAAGGAAAACAACCCCAGCCTGTTCAGTCTCTCTTCATAGCTGAAGCGCTCCAGCCCAGGTAACATCCTGGTGAATCTCCTCTGCACCCTCTCCAAGACTTCTTGCCTTTTATTATTTCTCATCTCTCCCCAAACCGCTTCTACATCCTGGTTTCCTGAACTTAGGTCATCCCTCTCTATTGTGCTAATACCATCATTAATTAACAGAGCCACCCCTCCACCTTTTCCCACCTTCCTGTCCTTCCTAAATGTCATGTACGCTTCAATATTCAGGTCCCAATCTATGTCATCCTGCAGCCATGTTTCTGTAATGGCTATCAGATCATATTTATTTATTTCTATTTGCATTATCAGTTCATCTGTTTTGTTTCGAATGCTACGTGCATTCAGATGCAGAGCCTTTAGTTTTGTCCTTTTATTATTTTTGTAACCTCTAGCCTTATCTGTTGATTTACTCTTAGATTTGTACTCTCTATCCCTTCCTGTCACGGTCTCTTTATCATTTCCCATATTAATACCTTTCTCTATTGCCTTGTCTCTAATCTTTGAATTACCACATCTTCCCAAATTTGATCCCATGCCCCCAATATTTAGTTTAAAGCCCTCTCTACCGCCCTAGTTATACGACTCGCCAGAACACTGGTCCCAGCACGGTTCAGGTGAAGACCGTCCCAACGATACAGATCCCACTTTCCCCAGTACTGGTGCCAGTGCCCCAGGAATCGAAACCCATTTCTCCCACACCAGTCTTTGAGCCACGCATTCATCTCTCTAATTTTATTTACTCTATGCCAATTTGCTCGTGGCTCAGGTAATAATGCAGACATTATTACCCTTGAGGTTCTGCTTTTTAATTTAGCCCCTAGCTGCTCATACTCTCTCAGCAGAACCTCTTTCCTAGTTCTACCTATGTCGTTGGTACCTACATGGACCACGACCATTGGCTCCTGCCCCTCCCACTGCAAGTTCCTCTCCAGCCCAGAGCAAATGTCCCGAATCCTGGCACCGGGCAGCCGTCTGGACTCTCGCTCTTGGCCGCAGAGAACTGTATCTATCCCCCTGACTATGCTGTCCCCAATTACCACTACATTCCTATTAACTCCCCCCGCTTGAATGGCTTCCTGTACCTCGGTGCCATGGTCAGTTTGCTCATCCACCCTGCAGCCACCGCTTTCATCCATACAGGCCGCAAGAACCTCAAACCTGTTGGACAATTGCAAAGGCTGAGGCTCCTCCACCTCCTGGGTCCCCATACCTGCCTCACTCGCAGTCACATGCTCCTGTCCCTGACCACTGACCAAATCAGAAGACCCTATCCTAAGGGGTGTGACTGCCTCCTGGAATAAAGTGTCCAGATAACTTTCCCCCTCCCTGATGCATCGCCGAGTCCGCAGCTCGGCCTCCAGCTCATCAACTCTGAGCGGAAGCTCCTCAAGCCGCAGACACTTACCGCAGACGTGTTCGTCCTGGATCACACTGGCGTCCAGGAGCTCCCACACACTGCAGTCGCAACACATCACCTGCCCTGCCATCTTTATTGAGTCTTAATTAATTTACTTTTAATTAATAAACCCTACTACACCTGATAAGATTTATTACTGCTAGTAAACTAGTACTAATGAAACCTTACAATTACTCATAAATTTCCTGGGCTTTAAAAGATAAGGGAAGTGAGCAAAATACTCACCAACCAATCACTTACCCTTTTCCCTGTGATGTCACCTTTTATTTTTCTCCAAATGCGGTTGGGTGGTGTCACAGAGCCGAACTCCCGCTGGTTCTCTGTCCCCTCTTGTGCAGCTTTTTAGCTCCTGCTCTCCTGGAAGCTGACAAAGATAGAAAAAGAAAGGAACACCTTCCTCCCTGAATTCCCTCACTCACCAAACTCACAGCTTAACACTCTGTTCCAAGCTGCACTCCATGACAAACTGCACTCTAGCCTCCCTTATTTATACTGCTGAGATTTAAATAAGTGAGCTCTCTGGCAGTTACAGAACCAGATTAGACCAGTTAATTAATTAATTAATTATTCTCAAGAGTAAGGTTTCATTCGTACTAGTTTACTAAAGAGTTGGTGCAGGAGGGAGGGCTTTCATTTCCTGGATCACTGGGTCTGCTTTTGGGGAAGGTGGGACCTGTACAAGTCAGATGGGTTGCACCTGAACCGGAACGGGACCAACATCCTTGCGGGGAGGTTTGCTAGTACTGTTGGGGGGGGTTTAAACTAACTTGGCAGGGGGATGGGATACCGAATGGAGCTATAGTAGGGGGTGATGCACAGCCAAATATAGAGGAAAAAACAAGTCAGCCTGGAAGGCAGAGCAAATATGTAATGGCACAAGGGAGTATGGCAAGGCTGGATGGCATTTATTTTAATGCAAGGAGTCTTGCGAGTAAGGTAGATGAATTGAAGGTGTTGATGAACACATGGGAGCTATCACAGAGACATGGTTGAGGGAGGGGCAGGACTGGCAGCTCAATATTCCGGGGTATGGAAACTTCAGGCGAGACAGAGGTGGGTGTAAAAGAGGAGGGGGTGTCACAATATTAATCAAGGAGTCAATTACTGCTGTAAGGAGGGATGATATCTTAGCAGGTTCCTCTAATGAAGCCATATGGGTAGAACTTAAAAACAAAAAGGGGGCAAGCACTTTGCTGGGAATGTACTATAGGCCCCCAAACAGTCAGGGGGAGATAGAGGAACAGACATGTAGGCAAATCTCAGAGAAGCGTAGAAATAATAGGGTAATAATAGTAGGAGATTTCAACTTCCCCAATATTAACTGGGATAGTCAGAGTGTGAAAGGCTTAGAGGGTGCGGAATTCTTAAAGTGCATCCAGGAGAGCTTTTTGAGCCAGCATGTAGAAAGTCCAACAAGAGAGGGGGCAGTACTGGACCTAATTCTAGGGAATGTAGCCGGGCAAGTGGTAGAAGTGTCAGTAGGAGAGCATTTTGGCGACAGTGACCATAATTCGGTGAGATTTAAGGTAGGCATGGAAAAGGACAAAGATGGACCGGAAATAAAGGTTCTAAATTGGGGGAAGGCCGATTTTAATATGATAAAGCAGGATCTGGCCAAAGTGGACTGGGATCAGCTACTTGTAGGAAAATCCACATCAGAACAGTGGGAGTCTTTCAGAAAGGAAATATGATGTGGAGATGCCAGTGTTGGACTGGGGTGGACAAATGTGAGAAGTCGCACAACACCAGGTTATAGTCCAACAGCTTTATTTGAAATCACAAGCTTTCGGAGCGCTGCTCCTTCGTCAGGTGAAGTGAAGAGATGTATATAGGCACAGCATATATAGTCAGAGAACACTGCCAATGTCTTCACCTTCGACAACCAGTTTTTTACCCAAACACACGGAACAGCCATGGGGACCAAATTCGCACCCCAATACGCCAACATCTTCATGCACAAGTTCGAGCAAGACTTCTTCGCTGCACAGGACCTCCAACCAATGCTATACACCAGATACATCGACGACATTTTCTTCCTATGGACCCACGGCGAAGAATCACTGAAAAGACTACACGATAACATCAACAAGTTCCATCCCACCATCAAACTCACCATGGACTACTCCTCAGAATCGGTGTCATTCTTGGACACACGAATCTCCATCAAAGACGGACACCTCAGCACTTCACTCTACCGCAAGCCCACGGACAACCTCACGATGCTCCACTTCTCCAACTTCCACCCTAACCACCTTAAAGAAGCCATCCCCTATGGACAAGCCCTGCGAATACACAGGATCTGCTCAGACGAGGAGGAACGCGATGGACACCTACAGACGTTGAAGGACGCCTTCGTAAGAATGGGATATGACGCTCGACTCGTCGATCGACACTTCCGACGGGCCACAGCGAGAAATCGCATAGACCTCCTCAGAAGACAAACATGGGACACAACCAACAGAGTACCCTACGTCGTCCAGTACTTCCCCGGAGCGGAGAAACTACGCCATGTTCTTCGCAGCTGTTGGAGAAGAAAATTATTAAAGAAATGTCGGAGAAGAAAAACTCATCCAGTTAATGAACTTTAAATTCGCTGACACAGGACTTTTCTGCAATGGGTTGGCAGTCTGCCTTGTCAGACAACGTTGCAACATACAGGGCTCGAGATAACACTGTCACATAGACGAGGCTGATCACATCAACTGTATCCTGACGTTAATTGATTTACTATGCTTAACAATTGTATACATAAGATTGATTGGATTCTAATGACTATCACATGCTCATGTGAGCACGATGTAATCAATGATGGATGTATAAAATACTGTGCCCCAGAGTGACTTATTTGAGAGGTCGGTGACTGCACGCGGGTGCATCAATTCTCTCCCAGAGCGCTCTGAATAAAGTGTACTCCCGCATTTAACCGTGTAAATTGGTGTCTGAGTTTTATTGCTCAGTCGGGCTAAGTCGGGTAACGCGTCGACTCTCCTTCACGGTTAGTCCGCTTAAGGCTCCGATTAGCCCCTACACAGCCTTCAACATGTCATCGATGACGACGAACACCTCGCTAAAGCCATCCCCAGGCCCCCACTACTCGCCTTCAAACAGCCGCCTAACCTCAAACAGACCATCGTTCGCAGCAAATTACCCAGCTTTCAGGAGAACAGCGACCACGACACCACACAACCCTGCCACGGCAACCTCTGCAAGACATGCCAGATCATCAACACAGATACCATCATCACACATGAGGACACCACCCACCAGGTACATGGTACATACTCATGTGACTTGGCCAACGTTGTCTACCTTATACGTTGCAGGAAAGGATGCCCCGGAGCATGGTACATCGGCGAGACCATGCAGACACTGCGACAACGTATGAACAGACACCGTGCAACATTCGCCAGGCAGGAGTGTTCCCTCCCAGTCGGGAAACACTTCAGCAGTCAAGGACATTCAGCCTCCGATCTTCGGGTAAGCGTTCTCCAAGGCGGCCTTCGAGACACACGACAACGCAAAATCGTCGAGCAGAAACTGATAGCCAAGTTCCGCACCCATGAGAACAGCCTCAACCGGGATCTGGGGTTCATGTCACGCTACATGTAACCCCACCTGACGTAGAGTCATCCAGACTCCAGTCGTCGTTGGCTTGTTCTCTCTACACAGATGCGGCCGGACCTGCTGTGATTTCCAGCAAAAAAAGTTTTTTGTTTTCCATCCAGACCCCAGCATCTGCCACATTTGACCCCTTGTGACCCCAGCATCTGCCACATTGTCTTTGATGTAATGTTTTCCTGACTGACCTGTTTGGACACCATCCACACCTTTGATTGCCGTGATTATCTCTCTGCCGAGGTGTGATAAAGGGCAGTTGGAAAGATTAACTGTAATCATCTGGCAGTGTTCTCTGACTATATATGCTGTGTCTATATGCATCTCTTCACTTCACCTGATGAAGGAGCAGCGCTCCGAAAGCTTGTGATTTCAAATAAAGCTGTTGGACTATAACCTGGTGTTGTGCAACTTCTCAGAAAGGAAATAGAGAGAGTACAACGCCATCATGTTCCCGTAAAGGTCAAGGGTGGGACCAACAAGCCCAGGGAACCCTGGATGTCAAGGGATATACAAGAATGGATTAGGAAAAAAAGGGAGGCTTTTGGCAGATACAAAGGACTAAAAACAGTGGAAGCCCCAGAGGAGTATAGAAAGTGCAGGGGGGTACTTAAAAAAGAAATTAGAGAGCGAAGAGGGGGCATGAAAAAACACTGGTGGGCAAAATAAAGGAAAATCCCAAGGTGTTTTATAAGTATATTAAGGGCAAGAGGATCACCAGGGAAAGAATAGGACCCATTAGGGACTAAAGAGGCAATCTGTGTGTAGAGCCGGAAGATGTGGGTGAGGTTTTAAATGAATATTTTGCAGCTGTGTTCACTATGGAGAAGGAAGATGTCGGCATAGAAATCAGGCAGGGGGATTGTGATATACTTGAACAAATTAGTATTGAGAGGGAGGAGGTACTAACGGTTTTAAGGAGATCCAAGAGAGGACATAAAAATTGGCCAGAAAAAGCAGCAAACCTGAGGATTGGGAGCAGTTTAAGATTCAGCAAAGGAGGACAAAGGGATTAATTAAGAGGGGGAAAATAGAGTATGAGAGTAAGCTTGCAAGGAACATAAAAACTGACTGTAAAAGCTTCTATAGATATGTGAAGAGAAAAAGATTGGTGAAGTCAAGCGTAGGTCCCTTGCAGTCAGAATCAGGGGAATTTATAATGGGGAACAAAGAAATGGCAGACCAATTAAATACATACTTTGGTTCTGTCTTCACAAAGGAGGACACAAATAACCTCCCAGAGATGTCGGGGAACATAGGGTCTAATGAGAGGGAGGAACTGAATGAAATCAGTATTTGTAGGGAAATGGTGTTTGGGAAATTGATGGGATTTAAGGCTGATAAATCCCCAGGGCCTGATAATCTACATCCTAGGGTACTTAAGGAAGTGGCCCTAGAAATAGTAGATGCATTGCTGGTCATCTTCCAAAATTCTATACACTTTGGAACAGTCCCCATGGATTGGAGGGTAGCTAATGTAACCCCACTATTTAATAAAGGTGGTAGAGAGAAAACGGGGAATTATAGACCAGTAAGCCTGACATCGGTAGTGGGGAAAATGCTAGAGTCCATTATAAAAGATGTAATAGCAGAGCACTTGGAAAACAGTGACAGGATCGGACAAAGTCAACATGGATTTACAAAAGGTAAATCATGCTTGACTAATCGACTGGAATTTTTTGAAGATGTAACTGGTAGAATAGATAAGGGAGAATCAGTGGATGTGGTGTATTTGGACTTTCAGAAGGCTTTCGATAAGGTCCCGCATAAGAGATTAGCGTGCAAAGTTAAAGCACATGGGATTGGGGGTAAGGTACTGACTTGGATAGAGAACTGGTTGGCAGACAGGAAGCAAAGAGTTGGAATAAATGGGTCTTTTTACGAGTGGCAGGCAGTGACTAGTGGGGTACCGCAGGGATCGGTGCTAGGACCCCAGCTATTCACAATATATATAAATGATCTAGACGAGGGAACTAGATGTAATATCTCCAAGTTTGCAGACGACACAAAGCTGGGTGGGCGTGTGTGCTGTGAGGAGGATGCAGAGAAACTCCAGTATGATTTGGACAAGTTGGGTGATTGGGCAGATGCATGGCAGATGCAGTATAATGTGCATAAATGTGAGGTTATCCACTTTGGTGGCAAAAACAGGAAGACAGATTATTATCTGAACGGCAATAGATTGGGAAAAGGGGAAGTGCAACGAGACCTGGGTGTCCTTGTGCACCATTCGCTGAAGGTAAGCATGCAGGTGCAGCAGGCGGTTAAGAAGGCAAATGGTATGTTGGCCTTCATAGCGAGAGGATTCGAGTGCAGGAGCAAGGATGTCTTGCTGCAGTTGTACAGGGCCTTGGTGAGACCACACCTTGAGTATTGTGTGCAGTTTTGGTTGCCTTATCTGAGGAAGGATGTTCTTGCCATGGAGGGAGTGCAGCGAAGATTCACCAGACTGATACCTGGGATGACAGGAATGACGTATGAAGAGAGATTGGGTCGATTAGGCTTATATTCGCTAGAGTTTAGAAGAATGAGAGGGGATCTCATTGAAACTTATAAAATTCTAACAGGGCTAGACAGACTGGATGCAGGAAGGATGTTCTCGATGGCGGGGGAGTCCAGAACCAGGGGTCACAGTCTAAAGAGAAGGGGTAAGCCATTTAGGACTGAGATGAGGAGGAATTTCATCACCCAGAGAGTGGTGAACCTGTGGAATTCTCTACCGCAGAAGGCAGTTGAGGTCAATTCATTAAATATATTCAAGAAGGAGTTAGATATATTTCTTAAGGCTAAAGGGATCAAGGGATATGGGGAGAAAGCAGGGACAGGGTACTGAATTTGGATGATCAGCCATGATCTCATTAAATGGCGAAACAGGCTCGAGGGGCCGAATGGCCTACTCCTGCTCCTATCTTCTATGTTTCTATGTTAATATTGGGGTAGTTGAAAAGCACCTACTATTACTGCCCTATAGTTTTTGCACTTCTCAGAAATTTGTCTACATATTTGTTCTTCTATCTCCCTCTCACTGTTTGGGGGTATGTAGTACACTCCCAGCAGTGTGATCACCCCTTTTTTGTTTTTCAGTTCGACCCATATGGCCTCATTTGATGATCCCTCCAACATATCATCCCTCCTCACAGCTGTAATAGTTTCTTTAATCAATACCGCGACCCCCCTCCCTCCCTTTTTACCTCCCTCTCTATCCTGTCTGAAAATCTTGTAACCAGGAATGTTGAGCTGCCATATCTGCCCCTCTTTCAGCCACGTCTCTGTAATAGCTATAATATCATAGTCCCAAGTATCTACCTGTGCCCTCAGCTCATCTGCCTTGTTCGCTATACTCCTTGCATTGAAGTATATACCATTTAGTACAGGCAAACTTCCTTGTTGACTACTATCTAGCCCTTGATTCCTCTGTCCTTCCAATTTACTTTCTACGTTTTTGTTTTCCAATTCCAGTTTTTCTTCCCTCCCTATTGACTCTATACTTAGGTTCCCAACCCCCTGCCAAGCTAGTTTAAACCCTCCCCAACAGCACTAGCAAACCCTCCCAGGAGGATATTGGTCCCATTCCCGTTGAGGTGCAACCCGTCTGGCTTGTAGAGGTCCCACCTCCCCCAGAAACGGTTCCAATTCCTCAGGAATCTAAAGCCCTCCCTCCTACACCATCTCTCCAGCCACGCATTCATCTGCTCTATCTTCCTATTTCTGTACTTATTAGCACATGGTATTGGTAGTAATCCGGAGATTACTACCTTTGAGGTCCTGCTATGCTCCTCCTGCGCTATGTGGGAAATCAGGGACACTTCCTGTGTCCCCGATGACCATGTGTGCGGGAAGTGTATCCAGCTGCAGCTACTGGCAGACCGCATTGCGGCGCTGGAGCTGCAAATGGATGCATACTGGAGCATTCGCGATGCTGTGGACCTCGTGGATAGCACGTTTAACCAGTTGGTCACACCACAGGTAAAGGCTGCACAGGCAGAAAGAGAATGGGTGACCACCAGGCAGAGTAGTAGGCGCAGGCAGGTAGTGCAGGAGTCCCCTGTGGACATCCCCCTCTCAAACAGATATACCGCTTTGGATACTGTTGAGGGGGATGGCTTATCAGGGGAAGGCAGCAGCAGCCAACTTCCTGGCAGCAGGGGTAGTTCTGCTGCACAGGACGGGAGGAAAAAGAGGGGTAGAGCTATAGTGATAGGGGATTCTATTGTAAGGGGAATAGATAGGCGTTTCTGCGGCAGCAAACGAGACTCCAGGATGGTGTGTTGCCTCCCTGGTGCAAGGGTCAAGGATGTCTCAGAGCGGCTGCAAAACATTTTGGAAGGGGAGGGTGAACAGCCAGTTGTCGTGGTGCATATAGGTACCAACGATAAAACGGGATGAGGTCCTGAAAGCTGAATATAGGGAGTTAGGAGATAAATTAAAAAATAGGACCTCAAAGGTAGTAATCTCAAGATTGCTACCAGTGCCACGTGCTAGTCAGAGTAGAAATAGAAGGATATTTCAGATGAATACGTGGCTAGAGGAATGGTGCAAGGGGGAGGGATTCAAATTCCTGGGACATTGGAACCGGTTCTGGGGGAGGTGGGACCAGTACAAATCGGATGGTTTGCACCTGGGCAGGACCGGGACCGATGTCCTTGGGGGAGTGTTTGCTAGTGCTCTGGGGGAGGGTTTAAACTAAAATGGCAGGGGGTTGGGAACCTGAGCAGGGAGACAGAGGAAAGGGAAACAAGAATAGAAGCAAAAGTCAGGAAGGAAAAAAACAAAGGTGTCAGTCAGAGAAATCAAGGGTTTAAATCAAATGTGGCCACAGTAAAAAAAATTCTAAAAGGTCTAAGAGCGTTAAAAAAACAAGCCTGGAGGCTTTGTGTCTTAATGCGAGGAGCATTCGTAATAAGGTGGATGAATTAGCTGCGCAAATAGAGGTAAACGAATGTGATATGATTGGGATTACGGAAACATGGCTCCAGGGTGACCAAGGCTGGGAACTCAACATACAGGGGTATTCAATATTCACGAAAGATAGGCAAAAAGGAAAAGGAGGTGGGGTAGCATTGCTGGTTAAAGAGGGGATTAACACAATTGTAAGGAAGGATATTAGCTCTGATGATGTGGAATCTGTATGGGTAGAACTGAGAAATACCAAGGGGCTGAAAACACTAGTGGGAGTGATGTATAGACCCCCAAACAGTAATACGGAGGTTGGGGATGGCATTAAAAGGGAAATTAGAGAAGCGTGCAATAAGAGCACAGCAGTTATCATGGGCGACTTTAATCTACATATAGATTGGGCTAACCAAATTAGTAACAATACTGTGGAGGAGGAATTCCTGGAGTGTATACGGGATGGTTTCCTGGACCAATATGTCGAGGAACCAACTAGAGATCAGGCCATCTTAGACTGGGTATTATGTAATGAGAAAGGATTAATTAGCAATCTTGTTGTGCGAGGCCCTTTGGGTCAGAGCGATCATATGATCGAATTCTTCATTAAGATGGAGAGTGAAGTAGTTGACTCAGAGACTAGGGTCCTGAATTTAAATAAAGGAAACTACGATGGTATGAGGCGCGAGTTGGGTATGATTGATTGGGGAATGTCACTCAAAGGGTTGACGGTGGAGAGGCAATGGCAAGCATTCAAAGATCGCATGAATGAACTACAGAATTTGTTCATCCCAGTTTGGCATAAAAATAAAACAAAAAAGGTGACTCAACCGTGGCTAACAAAGGAAATTAGGGATAGCATAAGATCCAAGGATAGGACATATAAATTGGCCAGAAAAAGCAGAGAACCTGAGGATTGGGAGCAGTTTAAGATTCAGCAAAGAAGGACAAAGGGATTAATTAAGAGGGGGAAAATAGAGTATGAGAGTAAGCTTGCGAGGAACATAAAAACTGACTGTAAAAGCTTTTATAGATATGTGAAGAGAAAAAGATTGGTGAAGTCAAGCGTAGGTCCCTTGCAGTCAGAATCAGGGGAATTTATAATGGGGAACAAAGAAATGGCAGACCAATTAAATACATACTTTGGTTCTGTCTTCACAAAGGAGGACACAAATAACCTCCCAGAGATGTCGGGGAACATAGGGTCTAATGAGAAGGAGGAACTGAAAGAAATCAGTATTTGTAGGGAAATAGTGTTAGGGAAATTGATGGGATTGAAGGCTGATAAATCCCCAGGGCCTGATAATCTACATCCTAGGGTACTTAAGGAAGTGGCCCTAGAAATAATAGATGCATTGCTGGTCATCTTCCAAAATTCTATAGACTCTGGAACAGTACCCATGGATTGGAGGGTAGCTAATGTTACCCCACTATTAAAAAAAGGTGGTAGAGAGAAAACGGGGAATTATAGACCAGTAAGCCTGACATCGGTAGTGGGGAAAATGCTAGAGTCCATTATAAAAGATGTAATAGCAGAGCACTTGGAAAAAAGTGACAGGATCGGTCAAAGTCAACATGGATTTACAAAAGGCAAATCGTGCTTGACTAATCTACTGGAATTTTTTGAGGATGTAACTGGTAAAATGGATAAGGGAGAACCAGTGGATGTGGTGTATTTGGACTTTCAGAAGGCTTTCGATAAGGTCCCGCATAAGAGATTAGCGTGTAAAGTTAAGGCACATGGGATTGGGGGCAAGGTATTGACTTGGATAGAGAACTGGTTGGCAGACAGAAAGCAAAGAGTTGGAATAAATGGGTCTTTTTCCGAGTGGCAGGTGGTGACTAGTGGGGTACCGCAGGGATCGGTCCTAGGACCCCAGCTATTCACAATATATATTAATGATCTGGACGATGGAATTGGATGTAATATCTCCAAGTTTGCAGACGACACAAAGCTGGGTGGGAGTGTGTGCCGGGAGGAGGATGCCGAGAAACTCCAGTATGATTTGGACATGTTGGGTGATTGGGCAGAAGCATGGCAGATGCAATATAATGTGGATAAATGCGAGGTTATCCACTTTGGTGTCAAAAACAGGAAGGCAGATTATTATCTGAATGGCAATAGATTGGGAGAAGGGGAAGTGCAACGAGACCTGGGTGTCCTTGTGCACCAATCGCTGAAGGTAAGCATGCCGGTGCAGCAGGCGGTTAAGAAGGCAAATGGTATGTTGGCCTTCGTAGCGAAAGGGTTCGAGTACAGGAACAAGGATGTCTTGCTGCAGTTGTACAGGGCCTTGGTGAGACCACATCTTGAGTATTGTGTGCAGTTTTGGTCGCCTTATCTGAGGAAGGATGTTCTTGCCATGGAGGGAGTGCAGCGAAGATTCACCAGGCTGATACACGGGATGGCAGGAATGGCGTATGAGGAGAGATTGGGTCGATTGGGCTTATACTCGCTGGAGTTTAGAAGAATGAGAGGGGATCTCATTGAAACTTATAAAATTCTAACAGGACTAGACAGACTAGATGCGGGAAGGATGTTCCCGATGGCCGGGGAGTCCAGAACCAGGGGTCACAGTCTAAGGATAAGGGGTAAGCCATTTAGGACTGAGATGAGGAGGAATTTCTTCACCCAGAGAGTGGTGAACCTGTGGAATTCTCTACCACAGAAGGCAGTAGAGGCCAATTCATTAAATATATTCAAGAAGGAGTTAGATATATTTCTTAAAACTAAAGGGATCAAGGGATATGGAGAGAAAGCAGGGACAGGGTACTGAATTTGGATGATCAGCCATGATCTCATCGAATGGCGGAGCAGGCTCGAGGGGCCGAATGGCCTACTCCTGCTCCTATCTTCTATGTTTCTATGCTTTTTAAACTCTTTCTTAGCTCCCTAAACTCTGCCTGCAGGACCTCATCCCTCTTCCTACCTATGTCGTTGGTACCGATACGGACCACAACCTCTGGTTGTTCACCCTCCCACCTCAGAATGCCCTGCAGCCGTTCAGTGACATTCTTGACCCTGGAACCAGGGAGGCAACATACCATCCTGGAGTCACGTCTGTGGCCGCAGAAACGCCTGTCTGCTCCCCTAACTATTGAATCCCCTATCACAATTGCTCTCCCTTTTCTTTCCCCCCACCACCCCTTGTGCAGCTGAGCCACCCATGGTGCTGTGGACTTGGCTCTGGCTGCACTCCCCAGAGGAACCATTGCCCTCACCAGTACTCAGCACTGAATACTGGTTGGTGAGCAAGATGGGCTCAGGGGACTCCTGCACTACCTGCCTGGTCCTCCTCTTCTGTCTGATGGTTACCCATTCCCTCTCTGCCTGCACACTCTTAAGCTGCGGGGTGACCACCTCCCGAAACGTGCTATCCACGTAGCTCTCAGCCTCGCGGATGCACAGCAGTGACTGCAGCCGCCGCTCAAGCTCCGTAACCCGCTGCTCGAGCTGCTGTAGCTGGCGACACTTCCCACACATGTGGTCGTCCAGACCACGGGAGGTGTCCAGGACTTCCCACATGGCACAGGATGTGCATTCCACGGGTGTGAGCTGCCCTGCCATACCTCTAATTAACAGACTAAATGGCAGAAGACTGGCTTCTGTGATGGTGGGGACCTCAGGAGGAGGCCGAGATGGATCATCCACTCAACACTTTTGGCTTAAGATGGTTCCCAATGCTTCATCCTTGTCTTTTCCACTCACGTGCTGGGCTCTGCCATCATTGAGGATGGGGATATTCCTGGAGCCTCCTCCTCCCGTTAGTTGTTTAATTGTCCACCACCATTCACGACTGGATGTGGCAGGACTGCAGAGCTTTGATCTGATCCGCTGATTGTGGGATTGTTTAGCCCTGTCTATAGCATGCTGCTTCTGCTGTTTAGCATGCATGTAGTCCTGTGTTGCAGCTTCCCCAGGTTGGCACCTCATTTTTAGGTAAGCCTGGTGCTGCTCCTGGCATGCTCTTCTACACTCCTCGTTGAACCAGGGTTGGTCCCCTGGCTTGATGGTGATGGTAGAGTGAGGGATATGCCGGGCCATGAGGTTACAGATTGTGGTGGAATACAATTCTACTGCTGCTGATGGCCCACAGTGCCTCATGGATGCCCAGTTTTGAGCTGCTAGATCTGTTCTGAATCTATACCATTTAGCACGGTGGTAGTGCCACACAACACGATGGAGGGTGTCCTCAGTGTGAAGACGGGACTTTGTTTCCACAAGGACTGTGCGGTGGTCACTTCTACAAATACTCTCATGGACAGATGCATCTGCGACAGGTAGATTGGTGAGGACGAGGTCAAGTAGGTTTTTCCCTCGTGTTGGTTCTCTCACCACCTGTCGCAGGCCCAGTCTGACAGCTATGTCCTTCAGGACTCGGCCAGCTCGGTCAGTATTGGTGTTACCGAGCCACTCTTGGCGATGGATATTGAATTCCCTCACCCAGAGTACATTCTGTGCCCTTGCTACCCTCAGTGCTTCTTCCAAGTGGTGTTTAACATGGAGGAGTACTGATTCATCAGCTGAGGGAGGGCGGTAGGTGGTAATCAGCAGGAGGTTTCCTTGCCCATGCTTGACCCGAAGCCATGAGACTTCATGGGGTCCAGAGTCAATGTTGAGGACTCCCAGGGCCACTCCCTCCTGACTGTATACCACTGTGCCACCACCCCTGGTGGGTCTGTCCTGCCGGTGGGACAGGACATACCCAGGGATGGTGATGGAGGAGTCTGGGACATTGGCTGAAAGGTATGATTCTGTGAGTATGTCTATGTCAGGCTGTTGCTTGACTAGTCTGTGGGACAGCTCTCCCAAGTCCCCAGATGTTAGTGAGGAGGACTTTGCAGGGTCGACATGGCTGGGTTTGCCTTTGTTGTGTCCAAAGCCGGTCGATGTCAGGAAGCACTTCTCACACAAAGGGTAGTGGAAATCTGGAACTCTCTCCCCCAAAAAGCTGTTGAGGCTGGGTCTGGAATTCCCTCCCTAAACCTCTCCGCCTCTCTCTCCTCCTTTAAGATGCTCCTTAAAACCTGCCCTGTCCAAATATCTCCTTCTTTGGCTTGAGTGTCAGCCACAGGCTCAGTTGGTAGCACACTCGCCTCTGAGTCAGAAGGTTATGGGTTCAAGTCCCACTCCAGAGACTTGAGCACAAAAATCTAGGCTGACACTGCATGCAGTGCTGAGGGATCGCCGGACAGTCGGAGGGGCGGTACTGAGGGAGCGCTGCACCGTTGGAGGGGCAGTACTGAGGGAGTGCCGCACTCCCTCAGCACTGCCCCTCCGACAGTGCGGCGCTCCCTCAATACTGCCCCTCCGACAGTACGGTGCTCCCTCAGTACTGCCCCTCCGACAGTGCGGAGCTCACTCAGTACTGCCCCTCCGACAGTGCGGAGTTCACTCAGTACTGCCCCTCCGATAGTGCAGCGCTCCCTCAGTACTGCCCCTCCGACAGTGCGGCACTCCCTCAGTACTGCCCCTCCGACAGTGCGGTGCTCCCTCAGTACTGCCCCTCCCACAGTGCGGCGCTCCCTCAGTACTGCACTGGGAATGTCAGCCTAGATTTTTGTGTTCAAGTCCCTGGAGTGGGACTGTGACGCCACGACCTTCTGATCCAGAGGTGAAGTGTGCTATCCACTGAGCCACAGCTAACACTAATAAAGGTGCTATATAAATGCAATTTGTTGTTGTTATTCCATGGCCTAAACGCTAGAACCCAAGGAACTATCAATAAATACTTTCAAATGGCCGCGCTGACTTCTAATGTAAAACCTGTCTTGTTTCCAGTCATCCCCTGGTCCCGAGACTGGAGATTTGATCGAAATATTCCGACTTGGGTATCAACACTGGGCCATCTATGTCGGAGGTGGAGATGTCATCCACTTAACAGGTAAGAGCTACCAGGCGTTAGTACTTCAATTCAACGTTCTTTATATTGACAGAATAAAGTTATTAAGGGAATAAAGGTAATCTGAAGTCTGTCCACATTCCAGTATTCACAATACTGCCTATGTAAACGTCATGCTGTAATTACAACCTTTCACCAGTGGGGTGCTGCAGTGTCACCACTGGCAGGAGGGTGTAATGACAGTGTGGCACCATTCTGAGCCCAGATTCCTGATGATCCCCTTGCTCCACCGTTGGTGACAGATGTTTTGGCACCAAGCGTTGGAATTCCCTCCCTAAACCCGCACGCCTGCCACCAGTGGGGGTCATCACCCCTCAACCCCAAATCATTTGGAGGTCAGCCAAATGTGGACTTCTTATTGGCTAAATTGGCCAAATCTGGGAGACCAGTCGCTCAAATCTGGAGTTCGACCCCTCCATTCCTTCTACCCTAGCTCTGTCACTGCCCGACATTCTCTCCCCAACTTCAAAAGCTGCCTCAAACCCTCTGTGACCAAAGCTAAGGTCAGTCCCCCGAACTCTATAACCGCTGCTGCTCACTTCACTCCTCTCTGAAGCACCTTGGCACAGTTACTGTTAACGGTGCCAGAGAATTGTAAGTTGTATCTAACGGAGGTATTTTATCAGCCTCTGTAACCCTATACCTAACCCAGGTTTCGTATCAGCCTCAGTAAGCAATCCCTTTAATTGTATTCTATTAGCCTGAATAACCCATCCCTTTAACTGTACCTAACCCAGGTTCCATCCCTTTAACTGTATCCACCCTGGGTATTCGATCAGCCTCAATAAACCGTGCCTTTAATATATTTTCTAGATGGAGGATCGAGTTCGGGATTTAGTGTGGGATTGAGCCTTGGATTGTTCAGCTCTACAATAAATGCTTTGATTAAGAGACAGCCTCTCTCTAAGGCAGCTGGAAGTGATCGCTACCGTGTCAACAACAGATCTGACGCGAAATGGAAACCGTTACCTGTTGAGCAGATAATAAAAGAAGCTAAAGCAAAGGTTGGAGACATAGTGGAGTACAAACTAACATCAGCAAACTGTGAACACTTTGTCAATAAGCTTCGGTACGGTGAAAGCGTATCGCATCAGGTGAGTACATCCCATGATGATCAGGTAATGATACACTGGGGAGATCTGATGTGCCTTTGGCCTCTCTGCCAGCAGGTGTCCCTCCAAGTGTCTGAGGCAGGTTGACACAAGGTGTTGTGGGGGGGGGGGGTCAATGGCGGCATTCTATCGGTTTGGCAGTGAGAGAGTCGGGGAACACTACTGGGGGGAGGGGGTTAGGCCAGAATTCCTTGGTTATTCCATGGAATGAGAATGGAGACCGAGGCACATGTTCAATGGAAGAGGATACAAAGGCACATTGGGAAGGTCACCAGAGGTCATGCAACCAATGAGGTGGCAGAGTATCTACAGCTGGGATCTCAGAGTGACTGAAACATCTTCACTGCCGTGTCTGTTTCTATCTCTGACTGATTCAATCTCTCTCAACAGGTCGAGAAAATCAAGCATGCTGCTGCTGCTGTTGGTGATGAGGCTGTTGAGGTTGTTGAGGCTGTTGTTGCTGCTGCTTCTGAGCTGTTGAAATCATCTTAAAGATGTGATTAATGAAATCACTGCCAGAGTAACAGTGTGTATTGGGTTGGAGCAGAAACCACGTGCTGTGATGTATCTCCCTCAATCTACATTCTCTGCAATCATTCATTCAACTAAAGAATTTAATTAAATTATCTCCATTAAATGAAACAAAGACTTGTATTTCTCCCGCGCCTTTCACGACCTCAGGACGTTCCAAAGCGCTTTACAGCCAATGAAGTACTTTTGAGATGTTGTCACTGTTGTAATGTAGGAAACGTGGCAGCTTCCCTCAGGCTCCGATACGGTTCCCGGGCTCCAATAGGGTTCCCGGGGCTCCGATACGGTTCCTGGCTCTGATACTGTTCCCGGGGCTCCGATACGGTTCCTGGCTCTGATACTGTTCCCGGGGCTCTGATACGGTTCCCGGGGCTCCGATACGGTTCCCGGGCTCTGATACGGTTCCCGGGGCTCCTGATACGGTTCCTGGCTCTGATACGGTTCCCGGGGCTCCGATACGGTTCCCGGGGCTCCGATACGGTTCCCGGGTCACTGACACGGTTCCCGGGGCTCTGACACAGTTACCGGCTCTGATACGGTTCCCAGCTCTGATACAGTTCCCGAGCTCTGATACGGTTCCTGGCTCTGATATGGTTCCTGGCTCTGATACTGTTCCCGGGGCTCCGATATGGTTCCTGGGGCTCCGATACTGTTCCGGGGCTCTGATACGGTTCCCGGGCTCTGATACGGTTCACGGGCTCAGATACGGTTCCTGGCTCCGATACGGTTCCCGGCTCTGATACGGTTCCCGGGGTCTGATACCGTTCCCGGGCTCTGATACGGTTCCTGGCACTGATACGGTTCCTGGCTCTGATATGGTTCCCGGGGCTCAGATACGGTCGCGGGCTCCGATACGGTTCCCGGGGCACTGATACTGTTCCCGGGGCTCCGATACGGTTCCCGGGCTCCGATACGGTTCCCAGGCTCTGGATACGGTTCCTGGCTCTTAAACGGTTCCCGGGGCTCCGATACGGTTCCGGGGCTCTGACACGGTTCCCGAGCTCTGATACGGTTCCCGAGCTCTGATACGGTTCCCGAGCTCTGATACGGTTCGCGGGCTCCGATACGGTTCCCGGCTGCGATACGGTTCCCAGGGCTCTGATACGGTTCCTGGCTCTGACACGGTTCCCGAGCTCTGATACGGTTCCCGGCTCCGATACGGTTCCCGGGCTCCGATACGGTTCCTGGCTCTGATACTGTTCCCGGGGCTCCGATACGGTTCTTGGCTCTGATACTGTTCCCGGGGCTCCGATACGGTTCCCGGGACTCCGATACGGTTCCCGGCTCTGATACGGTTCCCGGGGCTCCGATATGGTTCCTGGCTCTGATACTGTTCCCAAGGTTCTGATACGGTTCCTGGCTCTGATACGGTTCCCGGGGCTCCGATACGGTTCCTGGCTCTGATACTGTTCCCGGGGCTCCGATACGGTTCCCGGGGCTCCGATACGGTTCCTGGCTCTGATACGGTTCCCAGGTTCTGATACGGTTCCCGGGCTCTGATACGGTTCCCGGGCTCTGATACGGTTCCCGGGGCTCCGATACGGTTCCCGGGCTCTGATACGGTTCCTGGCTCTGATACGGTTCCTGGGGCTCCGATACGGTTCCCGAGCTCTGATACGTTTCCTGCCTCTGATACGGTTTCTGGCTCTGATACGGTTCCCGGGGCTCCGATACGGTTCCCGGGGCTCCGATACGGTTCCCGGGTCACTGACACGGTTCCCGGGGCTCTGACACAGTTACCGGCTCTGATACAGTTCCCGGCTCTGATACGGTTCCCGAGCTCTGATACGGTTCCTGGCTCTGATACGGTTCCTGGCTCTGATACTGTTCCCGGGGCTCCGATACAGTTCCCGGGGCTCTGATATGGTTCCTGGGGCTCCGATACTGTTCCCGGGCTCTGATACAGTTCCAGGGCTCTGATACGGTTCACGGGCTCAGATACGGTTCCTGGCTCCGATACGGTTCCCGGCTCTGATACGGTTCCCGGGGTCTGATACCGTTCCCGGGCTCTGATACGGTTCCTGGCACTGATACGGTTCCTGGCTCTGATATGGTTCCCGGAGCTCCGATACAGTCGCAGGCTCCGATACGGTTCCCGGGGCTCTGATACTGTTCCCGGGGCTCCGATACGGTTCCCGGGCTCCGATACGGTTCCCGGGCTCCGGATACGGTTCCTGGCTCTGATACGGTTCCCAGGGCTCCGATACGGTTCGTGGGCTCCGATACTATTCCCGGGCTCCGATACAGTTCCCGGGCTCCGATACGGTTCCCGGGCTCCGATATGGTTAATGGGCCCCGGATACGGTTCCCGGCTCTGATAAGGTTCCCAGGGCTCCGATACGGTTCCCGGGCTCCTGATACGGTTCCCGGGGCACTGATACGGTTCCCGGGGCTCCGATACAGTTCCTGGCTCTGATACGGTTCCCGGGCTCCTGATACGGTTCGTGGCTCCGATACAGTTCCCTGGGCTCTGATACGGTTCCTGGCTCCGATACGGTTCCGGGCTCCGATACGGTTCCATGCTCCAATACGGTTCGCGGGCTCCGATACGGTTCACGGGCCCCGGATATGGTTCCCGGCTCTGATACGGTTCCCGGGCTCCTGATACGGTTCCCGGGGCTCCGATACGGTTCCCGAGCTCTGATACGGTTCCCGAGCTCTGATACGGTTACTGGCTCTGATATGGTTCCCGGGCTCCTGATACGGTTCCTGGCTCCGATACGGTTCCCGGCTCTGATACAGTTCCGGGCTCTGATACTGTTCCCGGGGCTCTGATACGGTTCCTGGCTCCGATATGGTTCCGGGCTCTGATACGGTTCCCGGGCTCTGATACAGTTCCTGGCTCTGATACGATTCCCGGGCTCTGATACGGTTCCCGGGGCTTTGATACGGTTCCTGGCTCCGATACGGTTCCTGGCTCCGATACGGTTCCGGGCTCCGATACGGTTCCTGGCTCCGATATGGTTCCTGGATCTGATACGGTTCCCGGGGCTCCGATACAGTTCCCGAGCTCCGATACGGTTCCTGGCTCCGATACGGTTCCTGGCTCCGATACGGTTCCCGAGCTCCGATACGGTTCACGGTCCCCGGATATGGTTCCCGGCTCTGATACGGTTCCCGGGCTCCTGATACAGTTCCCGGGGCTCCGATACGGTTCCCGAACTCTGATACAGTTCCCGAGCTCTGATGCGGTTACTGGCTCTGATATGGTTCCCGGGCTCCTGATACGGTTCCTGGCTCCGATACGGTTCCGGGCTCCGATACGGTTCCGGGCTCTGATACGGTTCCCGGGGCTCTGATACGGTTCCTGGCTCCGATCCGGTTCCGGGCTCTGACACGGTTCCCGGGCTCTGACACGGTTCCCGGGCTCCGATACGGTTCCCGGGCTCTGATACGGTTCATGGGCCCCGGATATGGTTCCCGGCTCTGATATGGTTCCCGGGCTCCTGATACGGTTCCCGGGGCTCCGATACGTTTCCCAAGCTCTGATACGGTTCCCGAGCTCTGATACGGTTACTGGCTCTGATATGGTTCCTGGGCTCCTGATACGGTTCCTGGCTCCGATACGGTTCCCGGCTCTGATACGGTTCCGGGCTCTGATATGGTTCCCGGGGCTCTGATGCGGTTCCTGGCTCCGATATGGTTCCGGGCTCTGATACGGTTCCCGGGCTCTGATACAGTTCCTGGCTCTGATACGATTCCCGGGCTCTGATACGGTTCCCGGGGCTTTGATAGGGTTCCTGGCTCCGATACGGTTCATGGCTCCGATACGGTTCCCGGGGCTCTGATACGGTTCCCGGGCTCTGATACGGTTCCTGGGCTCTGATACGGTTCACGGGGCTCCGATACGGTTCGCGGGCTCTGGATACGGTTCCCGGGGCTCTGATACGGTTCGCTGCACTGATATGGTTCCTGGCTCTGATACGGTTCCCGGGGCTCTGATACGGTTCCTGGCTCTGATACGGTTCCTGGCTCCGATACGGTTCCTGGCTCTGATATGTTTCCCGGGGCTCCGATGCGGTTCCCAAGCTCCGATACGGTTCCTGGCTCCGATACGGTTCCTGGCTCCGATACGGTTCCCGAGCTCCGATACAGTTCCTGGCTCCGATACGGTTCCGGGGCTCCGATATGGTTCCTGAATCTGATACGGATCTTGGCTCTGATACGGTTCCCGGGGCTCCGATACGGTTCCCGGGCTCTGATACGGTTCCCGGGCTCTGATACGGTTCCCGAGCTCTGATACGGTTCCCGGGCTCCGATACGGTTCCCGGGGCTCTGATACGGTTCCTGGCTCTGATACGGTTCCTGGCTCCGATACGGTTCCTGTCTCTGATATGGTTCCCGGGCGCTGATATGGTTCCCGGGGCTCCGATACGGTTCCTGGCTCTGATATGGTTGCCGGGGCTCTGATACGGTTCCCGGGCTCTGATATGGTTCCCGGGGCTCCGATACGGTTCCTGGCTCTGATATGGTTGCCGGGGCTCTGATACGGTTCCTGAGCTCTGATACGGTTCCCGGGGCTCTGATATGGTTCCTGGCTCTGATACGATTCCCGGGCTCTGATACGGTTCCTGGGCTCTGATATGGTTCGCAGGCTCCGGATACGGTTCCTGGCTCTGATATGGTTCCTGGCTCCGATACGGTTCCCGGGGCTCCGATACGGTTCCTGGCTCTGATACGGTTCCTGGGCTCTGATATGGTTCGCAGGCTCCGGATACGGTTCCTGGCTCTGATATGGTTCCTGGGGCTCTGATACGGTTCCTGGCTCCGATACGGTTCCCGAGCTCCAATATGGTTCCTGGGGCTCTGATACGGTTCCCGAGCTCTGATACGGTTCCCGGGGCTCCGATACGGTTCCCGGGCTCCGATACGGTTACCGAGCTCCGATATGGTTCCAGGCTCTGATACACTTCCCGGGGCTCCGATACCATTCCTGGCTCTGATACAGTTCCTGGGGCTCCAATACGGTTCCTGGCTCTGATACGGATCCTGGCTCTGATACGGTTCCCGGGGCTCTGATACGGTTCCTGGCTCTGATACGGTTCCCGGGGCTCTGATACGGTTCCTGGGGCTCCGATACGGTTCCTGGCTCTGCTACGGTTCCCGGGGCTCCGATACTGTTCCTGGCTCTGGTACGGTTCCCGGGGCTCCGATACGGTTCCCGGGGCTCCGATACGGTTCCCGAGGTCTGGTACGGTTCCCGGCTCTGATACGGTTCCCAAGCTCTGATATGGTTCCTGCCTCTGATACGGTTCCCGAGCTCCGATACGGTTCCCGGGTTCTGATACGGTTCCCAGGCTCTGATACGGTTCCCGGGCTCCGATACAGTTCCCAGGGCTCTGATACGGTTCCCAGGCTCTGATACGGTTCCCGGGCTCCGATACAGTTCCCAGGGCTCTGATACGGTTCCAAGGCTCTGATACGGTTCCCGAGCTCCGATACTGTTCCTGGCTCTGATACGGTTCCCAGGCTCTGATACGGTTCGCGGGCTCTGATACGGTTCCCGAGATCCGATATGGTTCCTGGCTCTGATACGGTTCCCGGGGCTCTGATACGGTTCCCGGGCTCTGATACGGTTCCTGGGCTCTGATACGGTTCGCGGGGCTCCGATACGGTTCGCGGGCTCCGGATACGGTTCCCGGGGCTCTGATACGGTTCGCGGCACTGATATGGTTCCTGGCTCTGATACGGTTCCCAGGGCTCCCATACGGTTCCTGGCTCTGATACGGTTCCCGGGGCTCCGATACGGTTCCTGGGGCTCTGATATGGTTCCTGGCTCTGATACGGTTCCCGGGGCTCCGATACTGTTCCTGGCTCTGATACGGTTCCCGGGGCTCTGATACGGTTCCCGGGGCTCCGATACGGTTCCCGAGCTCTGATACGGTTCCCGGCTCTGATACGGTTCCCAAGCTCTGATATGGTTCCTGCCTCTGATACGGTTCCCAGGTTCCGATACGGTTCCCAAGCTTCGATACGGTTCCCGAGCTCCGATACGGTTCCCGGGTTCTGATACGGTTCCCGGGCTCCGATACAGTTCCCAGGGCTCTGATACGGTTCCAAGGCTCTGATACGGTTCCCGAGCTCCGATACTGTTCCTGGCTCTGATACGGTTCCCAGGCTCTGATACGGTTCGCGGGCTCCGATACGGTTCCCGAGATCCGATATGGTTCCTGGCTCTGATACGGTTCCCTGGGCTCTGATACGGTTCCCGGGCTCTGATACGGTTCCTGGGCTCTGTTACGGTTCGCGGGGCTCCGATACGGTTCGCGGGCTCCGGATACGTTTCCCGGGGCTCTGATACGGTTCACGGCACTGATATGGTTCCTGGCTCTGATACGGTTCCCGGGGCTCTGATACGGTTCCTGGCTCTGATACGGTTCCTGGTTCCGATACGGTTCCTGGCTCTGATATGGTTCCCGGGGCTCCGATACGGTTCCCAAGCTCCGATACGGTTCCTGGCTCCGATACGGTTCCTGGCTCCGATACGGTTCCCGAGCTCTGATACGGTTCCCAGGCTCCGATACGGTTCCCAAGCTTCGATACGGTTCCCGAGCTCCGATACGGTTCCTGGGTTCTGATACGGTTCCCGGGCTCCGATACAGTTCCCAGGGCTCTGATACGGTTCCAAGGCTCTGATACGGTTCCTGAGCTCCGATACTGTTCCTGGCTCTGATACGGTTCCCAGGCTCTGATACGGTTCGCGGGCTCCGATACGGTTCCCGAGATCCGATATGGTTCCTGGCTCTGATACGGTTCCCGGGGCTCTGATACGGTTCCCGGGCTCTGATACGGTTCCTGGGCTCTGTGACGGTTCGCGGGGCTCCGATACAGTTCGCGGGCTCCGGATACATTTCCCGGGGCTCTGATACGGTTCACGCACTGATATGGTTCCTGGCTCTGATACGGTTCCCGGGGCTCTGATACGGTTCCTGGCTCTGATACGGTTCCTGGCTCCGATACGGTTCCTGGCTCTGATATGGTTCCCGGGGCTCCGATACGGTTCCCAAGCTCCGATACGGTTCCTGGCTCCGATACGGTTCCTGGCTCCGATACGGTTCCCGAGCTCTGATACGGTTCCTGGCTCCAATACGGTTCCCGAGCTCTGATACGGTTCCTGGCTCTGATACGGATCCCGGGGGTCCGATACGGTTCCCGAGCTCCGATACGGTTCCTGGCTCCGATACGGTTCCGGGGCTCCGATATGATTCCTGACTCTGATACGGATCTTGGCTCTGATACAGTTCCCGGGGCTCCGATACGGTTCCCGGGCTCCGATACGCATCCCGGGCTCTGATACGGTTCCCGAGCTCTGATACGGTTCCCGGGCTCCGATACGGTTCCCGGGGCTCTGATACGGTTCCTGTCTATGATACGGTTCCTGGCTCTGATACGGTTCCTGTCTCTGATATGGTTCCCGGGCTCTGATATGGTTCCCGGGGCTCCGATACGGTTCCTGGCTCTGATATGGTTGCCGGGGCTCTGATACGGTTCCTGAGCTCTGATACGGTTCCCGGGGCTCTGATATGGTTCCTGGCTCTGATACGGTTCCTGGCTCCGATACGGTTCCCGGGGCTCCGATACGGTTCCTGGCTCTGATACGGTTCCTGGGCTCTGATATGGTTCGCAGGCTCCGGATACGGTTCCTGGCTCTGATATGGTTGCCGGGGCTCTGATACGGTTCCTGAGCTCTGATACGGTTCCCGGGGCTCTGATATGGTTCCTGGCTCTGATACGGTTCCTGGCTCCGATACGGTTCCCGGGGCTCCGATACGGTTCCTGGCTCTGATACGGTTCCCGGGCTCTGATACGGTTCCTGGGCTCTGATATGGTTCGCAGGCTCCGGATACGGTTCCTGGCTCTGATATGGTTCCTGGCTCCGATACGGTTCCCGGGGCTCCGATACGGTTCCTGGCTCTGATACGGTTCCTGGGCTCTGATATGGTTCGCAGGCTCGGGATACGGTTCCTGGCTCTGATATGGTTCCTGGGGCTCCGATACGGTTCCCGGGCTCTGATATGGTTCCCGGGCTCTGATACGGTTCCCGAGCTCTGATACGGTTCCTGGGGCTCTGATACAGTTCCTGGCTCTCATACGGTTCCTGGCTCCGATACGGTTCCTGTCTCTGATATGGTTCCCGGGCTCTGATATGGTTCCCGGGGCTCCGATACGGTTCCTGGGCTCTGATATGGTTCGCAGGCTCCGGATACGGTTCCTGGCTCTGATATGGTTCCTGGGGCTCTGATACGGTTCCTGGCTCCGATACGGTTCCCGAGCTCCGATATGGTTCCTGGGGCTCTGATACGGTTCCCGAGCTCTGATACGGTTCCCAGGGCTCCGATATGGTTCCCGGGCTCCGATACGGTTACCGAGCTCCGATATGGTTCCGGGCTCTGATACACTTCCCGGGGCTCCGATACAGTTCCTGGCTCTGATACAGTTCCTGGGGCTCCGATACGGTTCCAGGCTCTGATACGGTTCGCGGGCTCCGATACGGTTCCCGAGATCCGATATGGTTCCTGGCTCTGATACGGTTCCCGGGGCTCTGATACGGTTCCCGGGCTCTGATACGGTTCCTGGGCTCTGATACGGTTCACGGGGCTCCGATACGGTTCGCGGGCTCTGGATACGGTTCCCGGGGCTCTGATACGGTTCGCTGCACTGATATGGTTCCTGGCTCTGATACGGTTCCCGGGGCTCTGATACGGTTCCTGGCTCTGATACGGTTCCTGGCTCCGATACGGTTCCTGGCTCTGATATGTTTCCCGGGGCTCCGATGCGGTTCCCAAGCTCCGATACGGTTCTTGGCTCCGATACGGTTCCTGGCTCCGATACGGTTCCCGAGCTCCGATACGGTTCCTGGCTCCGATACGGTTCCGGGGCTCCGATATGGTTCCTGACTCTGATACGGATCTTGGCTCTGATACGGTTCCCGGGGCTCCGATACGGTTCCCGGGCTCCTATACGGTTCCCGGGCTCTGATACGGTTCCCGAGCTCTGATACGGTTCCCGGGCTCCGATCCGGTTCCCGGGGCTCTGATACGGTTCCTGGCTCCGATACGGTTCCTGTCTCTGATATGGTTCCCGGGCTCTGATATGGTTCCCGGGGCTCCGATACGGTTCCTGGCTCTGATATGGTTGCCGGGGCTCTGATACGGTTCCCGGGCTCTGATATGGTTCCCGGGGCTCCGATACGGTTCCTGGCTCTGATATGGTTGCCGGGGCTCTGATACGGTTCCTGAGCTCTGATACGGTTCCCGGGGCTCTGATATGGTTCCTGGCTCTGATACGGTTCCTGGCTCCGATACAGTTCCCGGGGCTCCGATACGGTTCCTGGCTCTGATACAGTTCCTGGTGCTCCGATACGGTTCCAGGCTCTGATACGGTTCGCGGGCTCCGATACGGTTCCCGAGATCCGATATGGTTCCTGGCTCTGATACGGTTCCCGGGGCTCTGATACGGTTCCCGGGCTCTGATACGGTTCCTGGGCTCTGATACGGTTCACGGGGCTCCGATACGGTTCGCGGGCTCTGGATACGGTTCCCGGGGCTCTGATACGGTTCGCTGCACTGATATGGTTCCTGGCTCTGATACGGTTCCCGGGGCTCTGATACGGTTCCTGGCTCTGATACGGTTCCTGGCTCCGATACGGTTCCTGGCTCTGATATGTTTCCCGGGGCTCCGATGCGGTTCCCAAGCTCCGATACGGTTCCTGGCTCCGATACGGTTCCTGGCTCTGATACGGTTCCCGAGCTCTGATACGGTTCCTGGCTCCGATACGGTTCCGGGGCTCCGATATGGTTCCTGACTCTGATACGGATCTTGGCTCTGATACGGTTCCCGGGGCTCCGATACGGTTCCCGGGCTCCGATACGGTTCCCGGGCTCTGATACGGTTCCCGAGCTCTGATACGGTTCCCGGGCTCCGATACGGTTCCCGGGGCTCTGATACGGTTCCTGGCTCCGATACGGTTCCTGTCTCTGATATGGTTCCCGGGCTCTGATATGGTTCCCGGGGCTCCGATACGGTTCCTGGCTCTGATATGGTTGCCGGGGCTCTGATACGGTTCCCGGGCTCTGATATGGTTCCCGGGGCTCCGATACGGTTCCTGGCTCTGATATGGTTGCCGGGGCTCTGATACGGTTCCTGAGCTCTGATACGGTTCCCGGGGCTCTGATATGGTTCCTGGCTCTGATACGGTTCCTGGCTCCGATACAGTTCCCGGGGCTCCGATACGGTTCCTGGCTCTGATACGGTTCCTGGGCTCTGATATGGTTCGCAGGCTCTGGATACGGTTCCTGGCTCTGATATGGTTCCTGGGGCTCTGATACGGTTCCTGGCTCCGATACAGTTCCCGAGCTCCAATATGGTTCCTGGGGCTCTGATACGGTTCCCGAGCTCTGATACGGTTCCCGGGGCTCCGATACGGTTCCCGGGCTCCGATACGGTTACCGAGCTCCGATATGGTTCCAGGCTCTGATACACTTCCCGGGGCTCCGATACCATTCCTGGCTCTGATACAGTTCCTGGGGCTCCGATACGGTTCCTGGCTCTGATACGGATCCTGGCTCTGATACGGTTCCCGGGGCTCTGATACGGTTCCTGGCTCTGATACGGTTCCCGGGGCTCCGATACGGTTCCTGGGGCTCCGATACGGTTCCTGGCTCTGCTACGGTTCCCGGGGCTCCGATACTGTTCCTGGCTCTGGTACGGTTCCCGGGGCTCCGATACGGTTCCCGGGGCTCCGATACGGTTCCCGAGCTCTGGTACGGTTCCCTGCTCTGATACGGTTCCCAAGCTCTGATATGGTTCCTGCCTCTGATACGGTTCCCGAGCTCCGATACGGTTCCCGGGTTCTGATACGGTTCCCAGGCTCTGATACGGTTCCCGGGCTCCGATACAGTTCCCAGGGCTCTGATACGGTTCCCAGGCTCTGATACGGTTCCCGGGCTCCGATACAGTTCCCAGGGCTCTGATACGGTTCCAAGGCTCTGATACGGTTCCTGAGCTCCGATACTGTTCCTGGCTCTGATACGGTTCCCAGGCTCTGATACGGTTCGCGGGCTCTGATACGGTTCCCGAGATCCGATATGGTTCCTGGCTCTGATACGGTTCCCGGGGCTCTGATACGGTTCCCGGGCTCTGATACGGTTCCTGGGCTCTGATACGGTTCGCGGGGCTCCGATACGGTTCGCGGGCTCCGGATACGGTTCCCGGGGCTCTGATACGGTTCGCGGCACTGATATGGTTCCTGGCTCTGATACGGTTCCCAGGGCTCCGATACGGTTCCTGGCTCTGATACGGTTCCCGGGGCTCCGATACGGTTCCTGGGGCTCTGATATGGTTCCTGGCTCTGATACGGTTCCCGGGGCTCCGATACTGTTCCTGGCTCTGATACGGTTCCCGGGGCTCTGATACGGTTCCCGGGGCTCCGATACGGTTCCCGAGCTCTGATACGGTTCTCGGCTCTGATACGGTTCCCAAGCTCTGATATGGTTCCTGCCTCTGATACGGTTCCCAGGCTCCGATACGGTTCCCAAGCTTCGATACGGTTCCCGAGCTCCGATACGGTTCCCGGGTTCTGATACGGTTCCCGGGCTCCGATACAGTTCCCAGGGCTCTGATACGGTTCCAAGGCTCTGATACGGTTCCCGAGCTCCGATACTGTTCCTGGCTCTGATACGGTTCCCAGGCTCTGATACGGTTCGCGGGCTCCGATACGGTTCCCGAGATCCGATATGGTTCCTGGCTCTGATACGGTTCCCTGGGCTCTGATACGGTTCCCGGGCTCTGATACAGTTCCTGGGCTCTGTTACGGTTCGCGGGGCTCCGATACGGTTCGCGGGCTCCGGATACGTTTCCTGGGGCTCTGATACGGTTCACGGCACTGATATGGTTCCTGGCTCTGATACGGTTCCTGGGGCTCTGATACGGTTCCTGGCTCTGATACGGTTCCTGGTTCCGATACGGTTCCTGGCTCTGATATGGTTCCCGGGGCTCCGATACGGTTCCCAAGCTCCGATACGGTTCCTGGCTCCGATACGGTTCCCGAGCTCTGATACGGTTCCCAGGCTCCGATACGGTTCCCAAGCTTCGATACGGTTCCCGAGCTCCGATACGGTTCCCGGGTTCTGATACGGTTCCCGGGCTCCGATACAGTTCCCAGGGCTCTGATACGGTTCCAAGGCTCTGATACGGTTCCCGAGCTCCGATACTGTTCCTGCTCTGATACGGTTCCCAGGCTCTGATACGGTTCGCGGGCTCCGATACGGTTCCCGAGATCCGATATGGTTCCTGGCTCTGATACGGTTCCCTGGGCTCTGATACGGTTCCCGGGCTCTGATACGGTTCCTGGGCTCTGTGACGGTTCGCGGGGCTCCGATACGGTTCGCGGGCTCCGGATACATTTCCCGGGGCTCTGATACGGTTCAGGCACTGATATGGTTCCTGGCTCTGATACGGTTCCCGGGGCTCTGATACGGTTCCTGGCTCTGATACGGTTCCTGGCTCCGATACGGTTCCTGGCTCTGATATGGTTCCCGGGGCTCCGATACGGTTCCCAAGCTCCGATACGGTTCCTGGCTCCGATACGGTTCCTGGCTCTGATATGGTTCCTGGGGCTCTGATACGGTTCCTGGCTCCGATACGGTTCCCGAGCTCCGATATGGTTCCTGGGGCTCTGATACGGTTCCCGAGCTCTGATACGGTTCCCAGGGCTCCGATATGGTTCCCGGGCTCCGATACGGTTACCGAGCTCCGATATGGTTCCGGGCTCTGATACACTTCCCGGGGCTCCGATACAGTTCCTGGCTCTGATACAGTTCCTGGGGCTCCGATACGGTTCCAGGCTCTGATACGGTTCGCGGGCTCCGATACGGTTCCCGAGATCCGATATGGTTCCTGGCTCTGATACGGTTCCCGGGGCTCTGATACGGTTCCCGGGCTCTGATACGGTTCCTGGGCTCTGATACGGTTCACGGGGCTCCGATACGGTTCGCGGGCTCTGGATACGGTTCCCGGGGCTCTGATACGGTTCGCGGCACTGATATGGTTCCTGGCTCTGATACGGTTCCCGGGGCTCTGATACGGTTCCTGGCTCTGATACGGTTCCTGGCTCCGATACGGTTCCTGGCTCTGATATGTTTCCCGGGGCTCCGATGCGGTTCCCAAGCTCCGATACGGTTCCTGGCTCCGATACGGTTCCTGGCTCCGATACGGTTCCCGAGCTCCGATACAGTTCCTGGCTCCGATACGGTTCCGGGGCTCCGATATGGTTCCTGAATCTGATACGGATCTTGGCTCTGATACGGTTCCCAGGGCTCCGATACGGTTCCCGGGCTCCGATACGGTTCCCGGGCTCTGATACGGTTCCCGAGCTCTGATACGGTTCCCGGGCTCCGATACGGTTCCCGGGGCTCTGATACGGTTCCTGGCTCTGATACGGTTCCTGGCTCCGATACGGTTCCTGTCTCTGATATGGTTCCCGGGCTCTGATATGGTTCCCGGGGCTCCGATACGGTTCCTGGCTCTGATATGGTTGCCGGGGCTCTGATACGGTTCCTGAGCTCTGATACGGTTCCCGGGGCTCTGATATGGTTCCTGGCTCTGATACGGTTCCTGGCTCCGATACGGTTCCCGGGGCTCCGATACGGTTCCTGGCTCTGATACGGTTCCTGGGCTCTGATATGGTTCGCAGGCTCCGGATACGGTTCCTGGCTCTGATATGGTTCCTGAATCTGATACGGATCTTGGCTCTGATACAGTTCCCGGGGCTCCGATACGGTTCCCGGGCTCCGATACGGTTCCCGGGCTCTGATACGGTTCCCGAGCTCTGATATGGTTCCCGGGCTCCGATACGGTTCCCGGGGCTCTGATACGGTTCCTGGCTCTGATACGGTTCCTGGCTCCGATACGGTCCCTGTCTCTGATATGGTTCCCGGGCTCTGATATGGTTCCCGGGGCTCCGATACGGTTCCTGGCTCTGATATGGTTGCCAGGGCTCTGATACGGTTCCTGAGCTCTGATACGGTTCCCGGGGCTCTGATATGGTTCCTGGCTCTGATACGGTTCCTGGCTCCGGTACGGTTCCCGGGGCTCCGATACGGTTCCTGGCTCTGATACGGTTCCTGGGCTCTGATATGGTTCGCAGGCTCCGGATACGGTTCCTGGCTCTGATATGGTTCCTGGGGCTCCCATACGGTTCCCGGGCTCTGATACGGTTCCCGGACTCTGATACGGTTCCCGAGCTCTGATACGGTTCCCGGGCTCCGATACGGTTCCTGGGGCTCCGATACGGTTCCTGGGGCTCTGATACGGTTCCTGGCTCTGATACGGTTCCTGGCTCCGATACGGTTCCTGTCTCTGATATGGTTCCCGGGCTCTGAAATGGACCCGGGGCTCCGATACGGTTCCTGGGCTCTGATATGGTTCGCAGGCTCCGGATACGGTTCCTGGCTCTGATATGGTTCCTGGGGCTCTGATACGGTTCCTGGATCTGATACGGTTCCCGAGCTCCGATATGGTTCCTGGGGCACTGATACGGTTCCCGAGCTCTGATACGGTTCCCGGGGCTCCGATATGGTTCCCGGGCTCCGATACGGTTACCGAGCTCCGATATGGTTCCGGGCTCTGATACACTTCCCGGGGCTCCGATACGGTTCCTGGCTCTGATACAGTTCCTGGGGCTCCGATACGGTTCCAGGCTCTGATACGGTTCCTGGCTCTGATACGGTTCCCCGGGCTCCGATACGGTTCCTGGCTCTGATACGGTTCCCGGGGCTCCGATACAGTTCCTGGGGCTCCGATACGGTTCCTGGCTCTGATACGGTTCCCGGGGCTCCGATACTGTTCCTGGCTCTGATATGGTCCCCGGGCTCTGATACGGTTCCTGGCTCTGATACGGTTCCTGGCTCTGCTATGGTTCCCGGGGCTCCGATTCTGTTCCTGGCTCTGATACGGTTCCCGGGCTCCGATACGGTTCCCGGGGCTCCGATACGGTTCCCGAGCTCTGGTACGGTTCCCGGCTCTGATACGGTTCCCAAGCTCTGATATGGTTCCTGCCTCTGATACGGTTCCCGGGCTCCGATACGGTTCCCGGGTTCTGATACGGTTCCCAGGCTCTGATACGGTTCCCGGGCTCCGATACAGTTCCCAGGGCTCTGATACGGTTCCCAGGCTCTGATACGGTTCCCGGGCTCCGATACAGTTCCCAGGGCTCTGATACGGTTCCAAGGCTCTGATACGGTTCCCGAGCTCCGATACTGTTCCTGGCTCTGATACGGTTCCCAGGCTCTGATACGGTTCGCGGGCTCCGATACGGTTCCCGAGATCCGATATGGTTCCTGGCTCTGATACGGTTCCCGGGGCTCTGATACGGTTCCCGGGCTCTGATACGGTTCCTGGGCTCTGATACGGTTCGCGGGGCTCCGATACGGTTCGCGGGCTCCGGATACGGTTCCCGGGGCTCTGATACGGTTCGCGGCACTGATATGGTTCCTGGCTCTGATACGGTTCCCAGGGCTCCGATACGGTTCCTGGCTCTGATGCGGTTCCCGGGGCTCCGATACGGTTCCTGGGGCTCCGATATGGTTCCTGGCTCTGATACGGTTCCCGGGGCTCCGATACTGTTCCTGGCTCTGATACGGTTCCCGGGGCTCTGATACGGTTCCCGGGGCTCCGATACGGTTCCCGAGCTCTGATACGGTTCCCGGCTCCGATACGTTTCCCAAGCTCTGATATGGTTCCTGCCTCTGATACGGTTCCCAGGCTCCGATACGGTTCCCAAGCTTCGATACGGTTCCCGAGCTCCGATACGGTTCCCGGGTTCTAATACGGTTCCCAGGCTCCGATACAGTTCCCAGGGCTCTGATACGGTTCCAAGGCTCTGATACGGTTCCCGAGCTCCGATACTGTTCCCGAGCTCCGATACGGTTCCCGGGTTCTAATACGGTTCCCGGGCTCCGATACAGTTCCCAGGGCTCTGATACGGTTCCCAGGCTCTGATACGGTTCGCGGGCTCCGATACGGTTCCCGAGATCCGATATGGTTCCTGGCTCTGATACGGTTCCCTGGGCTCTGATACGGTTCCCGGGCTCTGATACGGTTCCTGGGCTCTGTTACGGTTCGCGGGGCTCCGATACGGTTCGCGGGCTCCGGATACGTTTCTCGGGGCTCTGATACGGTTCACGGCACTGATATGGTTCCTGGCTCTGATACGGTTCCCGGGACTCTGATACGGTTCCTGGCTCTGATACGGTTCCTGGCTCCGATACGGTTCCTGGCTCCGATATGGTTCCCGGGGCTCCGATACGGTTCCCAAGCTCCGATACGGTTCCTGGCTCCGATACGGTTCCTGGCTCCGATACGGTTCCCGAGCTCTGATACGGTTCCCAGGCTCCGATACGGTTCCCAAGCTTCGATACGGTTCCCGAGCTCCGATACGGTTCCCGGGTTCTGATACGGTTCCCGGGCTCCGATACTGTTCCTGGCTCTGATACGGTTCCCAGGCTCTGATACGGTTCGCGGGCTCCGATACGGTTCCCGAGATCCGATATGGTTCCTGGCTCTGATACGGTTCCCTGGGCTCTGATACGGTTCCCGGGCTCTGATACAGTTCCTGGGCTCTGTTACGGTTCGCGGGGCTCCGATACGGTTCGCGGGCTCCGGATACGTTTCCCGGGGCTCTGATACGGTTCACGGCACTGATATGGTTCCTGGCTCTGATACGGTTCCTGGGGCTCTGATACGGTTCCTGGCTCTGATACGGTTCCTGGTTCCGATACGGTTCCTGGCTCTGATATGGTTCCCGGGGCTCCGATACGGTTCCCAAGCTCCGATACGGTTCCTGGCTCCGATACGGTTCCCGAGCTCTGATACGGTTCCCAGGCTCCGATACGGTTCCCAAGCTTCGATACGGTTCCCGAGCTCCGATACGGTTCCCGGGTTCTGATACGGTTCCCGGGCTCCGATACAGTTCCCAGGGCTCTGATACGGTTCCAAGGCTCTGATACGGTTCCCGAGCTCCGATACTGTTCCTGGCTCTGATACGGTTCCCAGGCTCTGATACGGTTCGCGGGCTCCGATACGGTTCCCGAGATCCGATACGGTTCCTGGGCTCTGTTACGGTTCGCGGGGCTCCGATACGGTTCGCGGGCTCCGGATACGTTTCCCGGGGCTCTGATACGGTTCACGGCACTGATATGGTTCCTGGCTCTGATACGGTTCCTGGCTCTGATACGGTTCCTGGCTCTGATACGGTTCCCGGGGCTCTGATACGGTTCCCAGGCTCTGATACGGTTCCCGGCTCCTGATACGCTCCAGTTGGGGAGTTTCCGAAGCCAGACCCACTTCACACCGAGTCTACCCTTGTGTCGCCAGTGCAGCACAAGGAGGGATAGAAGGATCGAGCGGGCAATAGGAAAGATGAATCCTGAGCACCATTAACTCACAATACAACTGCAGGTCACTGGGTCACAGGGAGAAACCAGTAAAAGAGAAAAGGAGGCAGAAGCTAACGCAGTGGGTTGAGAACAGAGCCCAGGAAGCACCTCACAAGATGGAATGCTGACTCCCTGGGCTGGACTTCAGGCTCACAGAATAAAACCTCAAACAGTTAGCGACCGGGGGGCTTGTGTAGGTATCGATAGATGGATGAGCACGGTGTGTCAAATGAATTCCCTTCTCACAGAATCTTACAGCACAGGAGGAGGCCATTCGGCCCATCGTGCCTGTGCCGGCTCTTTGGTCGAGCTCTACAATTAGTCCCACTCCCCCCTGCTCTCTCCCCACAGCCCTGCACATTTCTCCTTTTCGAGTATTTATCCAATTCCCTTTTGAAAGTTACTATTGAATCTGCTCCCACCGCCCTTTCAGGCAGCGCATTCCAGATCACAACAACTCGCTGCGGAAAAACATTCTCCTCATCTCCCCCTCTGGTTCTTTTACCGATTATCTTCAATCTGTGTCCTCTGGTTACCGACCCTCCTGCCACTGGAAACACTTTCTCCTTATTTACTCCATGAAAACCCATCGTAATTTTGAACGCCTCCATTAAATCTCCTCTTAACCTTCTCTGCTCCAAGGAGAACAATCCCAGCTTCTCCAGTCTCTCCACATTAACTGAAGTCCCTCATCCCTGGGACCATTCTAGTAAATCTCCTCCGCACCCTCTCCAAGGCCCTGACATCCTTCCTAGAGTGTGGTACCCAGAATTGGACACAATACTCCAGCTGAGGTCTAATTTTCTCAGTATTTATTGTAATTATATTTACACAATCACTCAGATTTTCACTCAGTTGATGCCGCTTCTAATTAAGTTTCTAATCTGATGATAATTTGTCTTCAACAAGGATGATTCACTCAACTCTGCTGCCCCGTGTCCTAACTCGCACCGAGTCCCGTTCACCCATCACCTCCTGTGCTCGCTGACCTACATTGGCTCCCAGTCCGGCAACGCCTCGATTTTAAAATTCTCATCCTGGTGTTCAAATCCGTGCATGGCCTCCTCGCTCCCCTCCCTATCTCTGTAACCTCCTCCAGCCCCTACAACCCTCCCTATCTCTGTAACCTCCTCCAGCCCCTACAACCCCCCGAGATCTCTGCGCCCCTCTAATTCTGTCCTCTTGCGCATCCCCCAATTTCCATCGCTCCACCATTGGCGGCCGTGCCTTCAGCTGCCTGGGCCCCGAGCTCTGAAATTCCCTCCCTAAACCTCTCCGCCTCTCTCTTCCTTTAAGATGCTCCTTAAAACCGACCTCTTTGACCAAGCTTTTGGTCTCCTGTCCTAATATCTCCTTATCTGGTTCGGTGTCAAATTCTGTTTGATAATCGCTCCTGTGAAGCACCTCGGGATGTTTTACTACGTTAAAGGCGCTATATAAATACAAGTTGTGGTTGTTCAACTCACCTGACCATTGCGATCAGCTGCTGCTCTGATCCAGGCTCACAGCTGCCCTCCAGTGACCAGTGACGGTACAGCGGTCTGATCCCCATAATCCTCAGTCCCACCCATACCAGTAATCTCAGGGACAATCAGTTTTTTCCAAACAACTTTGCATTTCCTAAGGAAATTCCCAGGGAAATCTGTGCCTTCAACAACAAGCTAATGGCTCCTGCATTAAACGAGCACCTTTTGTTCAGGGAAGAAGCCATGGTGACTGGTGCGTGGAATCTTCTTCTCCTTCTCCTTCTTCTCAGGCAGTCCCTCGGAACCGAGGATGACTTGCTTCCACACTAACAATGAGTTCTCAGGTGACTGATGAGTCCAATGTGGGACCGACAGTCTCTGTCACAGGTGGGGCAGACGGTGGTTGAAGGGGCGGGTGGGTGGGGTGCTTGGGTTGACGTGCGCTCTTTGCGCTGTTTGCGCTTGGCTTCCGCTTGCTCCTGGCGAAGAGACTCGAGGAGTTCGGAGCCTTCCCGGATGCTTCTCCTCCACTTTGTGCGGTCTTGGGCCAGGGATTCGCAGGTGTCGGTGGGGATGTTGCACTTTTTCCAAGGAGCCCTTGAGGGTGTCCTTGAAGCGTTTCCTCTGCCCACCTGGGGCTCTCTTGCCGTGTCGGAGCTCCAAGTAGAGCGCTTGTTTTGGGAGTCTGGTATCGGGCATGTGGACGATGTGGCCCATCCATCGGAGCTGATCGAGCGTGGTCAAAGCTTCGATGCTGGGGATGTTGGCCTGGGCGAGAACACTGACGTTGGTGCGCCTATCCTGCCAATGGATTTGCAGGATCTTGCGGAGGCAGCGTTGGTGGTACCTCTCCAGTGCTTTGAGGTGCCTGCTGTACGCGGTCCATGTCTCTGAGGCATACAGGAGGGCGGGTATCTGTAGACCATGAGCTTGGTGCCGGGTTTGAGGTCCTGGTCTTCAAACACTCTTCCTCAGGCAACCGAAGGCTGCACTGGCACACTGAAGGCGGTGTTGGACTTCGTCATCGACGTCTGCCCTTGTTGACAGTAGGCTCCCGAGGTATGGAAAGTGGTCCACGTTGTCCAAGGCCTTGTCGTCGATTTTGATAATCAGGGGGCAGTACTGTGTTGCGGGGGCAGGTTGGTAGAGGACCTTTGTCTTACAGATGTTTAGTGTAAGGCCCATGCTCTCGTACGCTTCGGTGAAGCTGTTAACGATGGTTTGGAGTTCGACCTCCAAGTGTGCGCAGACGCAAGCGTCGTCTGCATACTGTAATTCGACGACAGAGGATGGGACGACCTTGGATCTGGACTGGAGGCGATGGAGGTTCAACAGTGTCCTGTTTGTTCAGTAAATTAGCCCCACTCCACCGGGGAGCTTACTGAGGGTGAGATGGAGCAATGCAGCAAGGAAGGTCGAGAAGAGTGTTGGTGCGATGACACAGCCTTGCTTGACCCCGGTCCGTACGTGAATTGGGTCTGTGGTGGATCCGTTGGTCAGGATCACGGCTTGCATGTCGTGGTGAAGCAGGCGGAGGATGGTGACAAACTTTTGAGGGCAGCCGAATTTGAGGAGGACACGCCATAATCCCTCACAGTTGACAGTGTCGAAGGCCTTTGTGAGGTCAAAGAAGGCGATGTACAACAGTTGGTGCTGTTCCCTGCATTTCTCTTGTAATTGGCGTGCGGTGAAGATCATGTCCATTGTGCCCCTTAGTGGGCGGAATCCGCATTGCAACTCTGGGAGGAGCTCTTCAGCCACTGGGAGAAGGCTATTGAGGAGGATTCTTGTGATGATTTTGCCTGTGGCACAGGGAAACTCCTCTCTAAATAACGCAATCGGACTTGACACCTTTATTGTTCACAATTACAGCGTCTCCGAGATCCCCTGGCATGCTCTCCTCCTTCCAGATAAGAGAAATGAGTTCATGAATTCGCGCCAGTAGTGCTTCTCCGCTATGCTTTAGTGCCTCGGCAGGGATTCCATCTGATCCATCGGCTTGATCAGGTGCATGGAATAGGAAACAACTCACACAGGCGTTGGTGAGATGTTGATCTGTAGTCAGGATTGAGGTGTCCTGTGGGTGAAGACTAGGGGACTCCGAACTACATCCACCCCCGTCGTCTCCCTCCCCTCGGGGTGATGCACATTCCTGTGGTCCCAAGGCACAAGCAAGTACGTCCTCAATGTATCCTTCACTTTGAGAAGGAAGAACTCCAATTTCGACAGCGCCTTCCAGCATCTCAGGACCCACAAGCGCTTTACAGTCAATGAAGTACTTTTGAAGTGTGGTCACTGTTGTAATGTAGGAAACGCAGCAACCAATTTGCACACAGCAAGATCCCACAAACAACAATTAGATAATGCCCAGATCATCTGTTTTTAGTGTTGGTTGAGGGATAAATATTGGCCCAGAACACTGGGGAGAACTCCCCAACTCTTCTTCAAAATAGTGCCGTGGGCTTTTACATCCACCCGAGAGGGAAAACAGGGCCTCGGTTTAACGTCTCATCCGAAAGATATCACTTCTCACAATGGTGGAACAGACTCAAGTGGTTGAATGGCCCGTTCCTGTTCCTACAGATAATCCAGCACACTAGGAAGCAGCATGAAGGAAGTGAGGTCCGCCTGTTAAAACCTGGCCCAAGGACTCGTTGCGGGGCTTGGGGGGAGTCACCCCCTGCTTTTCCTTACGGTTGAACACTCTGGTTGGAACATTCCTGGATGCTTGATCACGTGACATTCTGATCACATGGCATCTGACCATAGTGTGCCTGATCACATGACCAAATATTATTCCCATTCCCTTTGAAATGAAGATTTAGTCTCGACCTCAACAGCCACATGTGGTGAAGGATTCCACAGTCCAATAGCCTTCAGTTCAAGAAACTTCCTCCTCCCTTTCCTCTTGCTTCTTCCAATGAGAATCCTTGGTTTCCATTCCCTAGTTCCCCATTGACCCAATGGAAAAATCTTAATGTACTGACTCCCCCCCATTCCCCGACTCCCCCCTTCGCTCCTCCCCCTTGAACACAGCCAATCACAAGGCTCCTCCCCCATTAACACAGCTAATCACCGGGCTCCACTCCTATTAACACAGCCAATCAGAGGGCTCCACCCCCTTTAACAGCCAATCATAGGGCTCCACCCCCTTTAACACATCCAATCACAGGACTGCGCCCCCTTTAACACAGCCAATCACAGGGCTGCTCCCCCATTAACACAGCCAATCACAGGGCACTACCCCCTTTAACACAGCCAATCACAGGGCACCACCCCCTTTAACACAGCCAATCACAAGGCTCCTCCCCCATTAACACAGCCAACCCCAGAGCTCCTCCCCCAATACAGCCAATCACAGAGGCGCTCCGCGACTCCCTGGCTCTGTCGGCAAAGGCCGGGTGTAACTGAGCCACACTGGACCAGGAACGGTCCCGGCTCTGTGGGGCTCAGTACCACACCGGGCGGTGCACTTGCCCACTGAGCCATGTTACTCCAGCTCACACTACCTTGTAGTATTTCACTTTGCAGTGAACAGAGGAGCACAGACACATGGGAGGGAGGACGAGGGAGATTGCACACACACACACACACGCACACACACACACACACTCACACACACACACACGTGATTTTTTAAATCGTTCTTGGGATCTGGGCGTCTCTGGCAAGGCCAGCATTTACTGCCCATCCCTAATTGCCCTTGAGAAGGTGGTGCTGAGCCTTCTGGAACCGCTGCAGTCCGTGTGGTGAAGGTGCTCCCACAGTGAGTCCAGGATTTTGACCCAGCGACGATGCAGCCACGGTACGCCCGTGGGGAGGGAGTGAATGTTTAAGGTGGTGGACGGGGGGCCAATCAAGCAGACTTCTTTTTCCTGGATGATGTTGAGCTTCTTGAGTGTTGTTGGAGCTTCGCTCATCCAGGCAAGTGGAGAGTATTCCATCACACTCCTGACTTGTGCCTTGTAGATGGTGGAGAGGCTTTGGGGAGTCAGGAGGTGAGTGACTCGCTGCAGAATACCCAGCCTCTGACCTGCTCTTGTAGCCACGATATTTATGTGGCTGGTCCAGTTAAGATTCTGGTCAATGGTGACCCCCCCAGGTTGTTGATGTTGGGGGATTCGATGATGGTAACACCATTGAATGTCATGGGGAGGTGGTTAGATTTTATCTTGTTGGAGATGGTCATTGCCTGGCACTTGTATGGCACGAATGTTACTTGCCATTAATCAGCCCAAGCCTGAATGTTGTCCACGTCTCGCTGCATGTGGGCACAAACTGTTTCATTATCTGAGGAGTGGCGAATGGAACTGAACATTGCGCAATCATCAGCAAACATCCCCACTTTTGAACTTATGATGGAGGGAAGGTCATTGATGAAGCAGCTGAAGATGGTTGGGCCAATGACAGCGCTGAGGAACTCCGGCAGCAATGTCCTGGGGCTGAGATGATTGACCTCCAACCACCACAACCATCTTCCTTTGTGCTCGGTATGACTCCAGCCAGTGAAGAGTTTTCCCCCTGATTCCCATTGACTTCAATTTTACTAGGGCTCCTTGATACTACACTCGGTCAACTGAGCATCAGTGAGCAGGTTATTGGTGAGTAAGTGCTGCTTGGTAGCACTGTCGACGTCACCTTCCATCACTTTGCTGATGATTGAGAATAGACTGATGGGGCGGTAATTGACCAGATTGGAGTTTTCCTGCTTTTTGTGGACAGGACATACCTGGGCAATTTTCCACTTTGTCGGGTAGATGCCAGTGTTGTAGCTGTACTGGAACAGCTTGGCGAGAGGCGCGATAGTTCTGGATCACAAGTCTTCAGCACTACAGCCGGGATGTTGTCTGGGCCCACAGCCTTTGCTGTATCCAGTGCGCTCAGCCGTTTCTTGATATCACGTGGAGTGAATCAAATTGGCTGAAGACTGGCTTCTGTGGTGGTGGGGACCTCAGGAGGAGACCATGATGGATCATCCACTCGGCACTTCTGGCTGAAGATGGTTGCAAACACTTCAGCCTTGTCTTCTGCATTCATGTGGCTGGGCTCCACCATCATTGAGGATGGGGATGTTCATAGAGCCACGATGGAGGGTGTCCTCAGTGTGAAGATGGGACTTTGTCTCCACAAGGACTGTGCAGTGGTCACTCCTAGCAATACTCTCATGGACAGATGCATTTGCAACAGATGGATTGGGAAAGACGAGGACAAGTAGGTTTTTCCCTCATTTTGGTTCTCTAACCACCTGCCGCAGGCCCATTCTGGCAGCTGTTTCATTCAGGACTCGGCCAGCTCAGTCAGTATTGGTGCTACCGAGCCACTCTTGGTGATGGACGTTGAAGTCCCCCACCCAGTGTACATTCTGTACCCTTGCTACCCTCAACATGGAGGAGTACTGATTCATCAGCTGAGGGAGGTCGGTAGGTGGTAATCAGCAGGTGGTTTCCTTGCCCATGTTTGATCTGATGCCATGAGACATCATGGAGTCCGGAGTCAATGTTGAGGACCCCCCGGCCACTTCCTCCCAACTGTATACCACTGTGCCGCCACCTCTGGTGGGTCTGTCCTGCCGGTGGGACAGAACATACCCAGGGATGGTGATGGAGGAGTTCGGGACATTGGCTGAAAGCTATGATTCTGTGAGCATGACTATGTCAGGCTGTTGCTCGACTAGTCTGTGGGACAGCTCTCCCAATATTGGCACAAACCCAGATGTCAGTGAGGAGGACTTTGCAGGGTCGACTGGGCTGGGTGTGCTGTGTCCGGATCCGGTGACTAGGTCGATGCCGGGTGGTCCGTCCGGTTTTATTCTTATTATTGTTTTTCGTAGCGGTTTGATACAACTGAGTGTCTCGCTGGGCCATTTCAGAGGACAGTTAAGAGTCAACCACATTGCTGTGGGTCTGGAGTCACATATAGGCCAGACCGGGTCAGGGCAGCAGATTCCCTTCCCTGAAGGATAAAAGAACCACATGGGCTTTTACAACAATACGGTAGTTTCATGGCCATCAGTACTGATACTGGCTTCTATTTATTCCAGATTTATTTAATTAACTGAATTTAAATTCCCCAGCTGCTGTGGTGGGATTTAAATTCCTGATCATTAGTCCAGGCCTCTGGATTACTAGTCCAGTAACATAACCACTATGCTGCTGTTCCCTAATTGGGGCTTGGGCTTGGGACCACTCTCAGTGTAGAAGATTCAACAGCGAGCACCTGGAGGGTGATCGAGGAAGAACTGTAGAAGGAAGGTGGAACAGGACGTCACAACTTCTACCCAAGGAACACCGGAGTAATATAATTCTCAACTGTACCTTGTAAACTTCTGCTCAAATACTGTAATGTATTAAGTCTTACTTGTATCACTGTTCCCAATACGGCACCAGCTTCTGACAATTGGAGATATTGGGACAGGCGACCAAAAGCTGGTCAGAGGTAGGTTTTAAGGAGCATCTTAAAAGTGGAGAGAGGGGCGGAGAGATCTGCTCATTGTCACATTGCTGTTTGTGGGAGCTTGCTGTGCGCGAATTGGCTGCTGCGTTTCCCACATTCACTTTAAAAGTACTTCATTCGCTGTGAAGCGCTTTGGGACGTCCTGAGTTGGTGAAAGGCGCGGTATAATTAAGTTCTTTCTTTTTACTTATTACCCCATCTGTGTTACCCAGTCCTGTTAATAAAGTCTTGAGAAACAATTTGTTGTCGTGAGCTTGATTACCTGCTGTTCGAAACCAAAAGACTCCGATCATTAGAGTCAACATTGATGGGCTCTGTCACAGAACAACAATGTTACTGCCTGCTGTGTTACTTCTAAATCTACATCGAATTTTACAGCACAGACAGGCCATTCGGCCCAACAGGTCAGGGCCGGTGTTTCTGCTCCACACGAGCCTCCTCCCACCCTGCTTCATCTCACACTATCAGCATAACCTTATATTCTATTATAAGTAACTGTCATAGAGTCATAACGGCACAGAAGGAGGCCATTCGGCCCATCGTGTCCGTGCCGGCTCTCTGTAGAACAATCCAGTCAGTCCCATTCCCCCGCTCTATCCCCGTAGTGTGAGCGTGACCATGGTCCACGATCCCTCCTCATCCTTCTCGACCCGGCTTCTCCTCCCGCTCCCGCACTGTTAACTCTGGAGTCCCCCAAGGATTTATCCTTGGCCCCCGCCTATTTCTCGTCTACATGCTGCCCGCCGGCGACATCATCCGAAAATACGTCAGGTTCCACATGTACGCTGACGACACCCAGCTCTACCTCACCACCACCTCTCACGACAGGGAGATGGCCTTGTCTGTGATTGACACGATGGGAGTAGAGGGGCCACGTGAGATGGCAAGGTCGAGGGGGAGGCTGTGAAAATGGGTAGGGGAGTTAATATGGAGGGAGAGATTAAGGGAGGATAGAAGGGCAGTGAGCTCAGAGGAGAGAGGTCCTGATGAATTGAGATGGTGTTTTGAAATCACCGAGGATGAGAAGTCGCTCGGTGCAGAGGCTGAGGGAGGAAAGCAGTGAAGGTATCTCAGTGAGAAACTTGCCATGGTATTTGAGTGGGTGGTAAAGAACAAGGATTTTAAAGGAGAGGTGAGAGGGGTGGAATAATTTGCGATGCTCAAAGGAGGAGAAGGTGCCGGAGGAGTCGGGGGACAGACCAAGGTGTGATTTGGTGATAAAGGCCACACTGCCAATATGACGGTCTGGGCGGGGCAAGTGGTGGACGGTATAGCCAGGCGGGGAGGCTTCATTAAGGGGAAGATTAAATCACCCCTCAGTCAAGTTTCCGACAAGGCCATGATGTCAAGGCAATAAACTCATGGTTGGCAAGGGTCTTGTTCACAAATAACAGACATTCTGGAGGGAGATGCGGAGAGAGGCGGTGATAGCTGATCCGCTGGCAGAGTTCATCGTCACTGGGTCAAAATCCTGGAACTCCCTCCCTAACAGCACTGTGGGAGCACCTTCACCACACGGACTGCAGCGGTTCAAGAAGGCGGCTCACCACCACCTTCTCCAGGGCAACTAGGGATGGGCAATAAATGCTGGGCCTGGCCAGCGATGCCCACATCCCAGGAACGACTAAAGAAAGTCCACAGTGTAAGCTTTTTATTTCGACTGGCATTAAATTGACAGCAAGACCAATTCTTTTGAAACAATTTGGAATAAGTTTATTAAACACACAAACTCATGCAAGTTTATTAAACACACAAACTCATGCAAGTTTATTAAACACACAAACTCATGCACATCAAAACAATAGCCTACTGGTATCCTTTGACTCTACTCGATTACAACTCGTCAGGTAATGGGTTAGATTTACACAGACTGGTACTTCCCTGAGTTAGGCAATGCACGCGGCCTTTTTCCTTGCTTCTTGGTCTGGTCTGTAGAGGGAGGGCTTCTTGTTCTTCCACGTGGTCGTCCAGAGAGAGAGCCTTTGGTTCCTTGTTTTTATATCTTTTTAAAGTCCATTGTCTTCTAGTTTAAATTCTTAAGACGCCACGATTGGGTCTTAGACTCTGGCAGTTCTTGATTGGCTTTCCTTTAAACATGTGTCTGTTTGCAGTGGCTGGGGCCATTTCTTGCTTAAATTCATTGTTTGTTGACACCTTTTAGTGGCTCTTGAGTTTCGATGGTGAGTTTCGATGGTGAGTTTCGATGGTGAGTTTCGATGGTCTCTCTGTGGGGGTTTTTTCCTGGTTTGCAGGTTTCCTTTGTTAAGTTTCGCGCTGTTGCCTTACCCAGGGGAGATCCATACACATCAAATTTATCTTTATCTTATATTAATAGTCTCGAGTCCATCACACATACAAAACATATATTTTTATTCTTACAACAGGGTCAGCGCTGGGAGGGGTGAATGGGACGGGAAGGAAATTGGCGAGATTAGCCAAATCGCGCACATGAATGGACACAGGGCAACTGAAGTTTCTCCCCGGTGTCCTGGGGCCAATATTTATCCCTCAACAACATCACTAAAACAGATGATCTGGTCATTATCACATTGCTGTTTGTGGGAGCTTGCTGTGCACAAATTAGCTGCCGCGTTTCCCACATTACAACAGTGACCACACTTCAAAAAAACTTCATTGGCTGTGAACCGCGTTGGGGCGTCCTGAGGTGGTGGAAGGCGCTGTGAAAATGCGAGTCTCTCTTTCAACCGCCAACCCGGCGTCCGAATCAGACCACGGGGAAATGTGGGGGAATCGGGGAATGGGGGGGCAATGAGGAGGGAGGGGGGGAGTGGGAGAATGGAGTGGTGAAGCGAGGGGGATGGAATGGGGGCTCGGGGAGCGAGAGGGAGACTGGGGGGAGAGATGGGGAGAGAGATGGGAAATGGGGGAGAGATGGGAGAGAAAGAGATGGGAAATGGGGGAGAGATGGGGAGAGGGGAGAGATGGGGAGAGAGATGGGAAATGGGGGAGAGATGGGGAGAGGGGAGAGAGACATGGGAATGGGGAGAGTGGAGAAATGCGGGGGAGGGGAGAGATGGGAGAGATGGGGGAGAGATGGAGAAAGGGGGATAGGAGAGAGATGGGGGAGAGAGATGGGGAATGGGGAGAGATGGGGAGAGGGGAGAGAGATGGGAAATGGTGGAGAGATGGGGAGATGGGAGAGATGGGGAGAGAGATGGGAAATGGGGGAGAGATGGGGAGAGGGGAGAGATGGGGAGAGAGATGGAGAAAGGGGGGAGAGATGGGGAGAGGGGAGAGATGGGGAGAGAGATGGGAAATGGGGGAGAGATGGGGAGAGGGGAGAGATGGGGAGAGAGATGGGAAATGGGGGAGAGATGGGGAGAGAGGAGAGATGGGGAGAGAGATGGAGAAAGGGGGGAGGGGAGAGAGATGGGAAATGGGGAGAGATGGGGAGAGAGATGGAGAAAGGGGGGAGGGGAGAGAGATGGGAAATGGGGGAGAGATGGGGAGAGGGGAGAGATGGGGAGAGAGATGGGAAATGGGGAGAGATGGGGAGATGGGAGAGATGGGGAGAGAGATGGGAAATGGGGGAGAGATGGGGAGAGAGGAGAGATGGGGAGAGAGATGGAGAAAGGGGGGAGGGGAGAGAGATGGGAAATGGGGGAGAGATGGGGAGAGGGGAAAGAGACATGGGAATGGGGAGAGTTAAGGAATGCGGGGGAGGGGAGAGATGGAGAAAGGGGGATAGGAGAGAGATGGGGAGATGGAGAATGGGGCCTCTGGGAGCAATGAGGCTTGGGGAGAGAGGGGAAATGGGGGCATCGACCCCGAGTTAGAAGTTTTGGGTTTCAGCTCCACTCCAGAACTCCACTATCTGGGTTAACCAGAGTGCAGCACCGAGGGATTGATCCATAGGAACAGGAGCCAACCATTCAGACCATCAAGCCTGTTCCGCCCTTGTTAGAGGAGATATCTTTTGGATGAGAAGTTAAACCCAGGCCCCGCCTGCCCTCTCGGGTGGATGTCGATCCCATGGCCATTATTTTGAAGATGAGCAGGGGGGAGTTCTCCCCGGAGTCCTGGGGCCAATATTTATCCCTCACCCAACATCACTAAAACAGATTCAGCGACGCCCACATCCCATAGACAAATAAAAAAACAGATGATCTGGTCATTATCTCATTCCTGTTTGTGGGATCTTGCTGTGCGCAAATTGGCTGCCTCGTTTCCCACATTACAACAGTGACCACACTTCAAAAGTACTTCATTGACTGTAAAGCGCTTTGTGGGTCCTGAGATGGTGGAAGGTGCTGTAGAAATTGGAGTTCTTCCTTCTCAAAGTGAAGGATACATTGAGGACGGACTTGCTTGTGCCTTGGGACCACAGGAATGTGCATCACCCCGAGGGGAGGGAGACGACGGGGGTAGATGGAGTTCGGAGTCCCCTAGACTTCACCCACAGGACACCTCAATCCTGACTACAGATCAACATCTCACCAACGCCTGTGTGAGTTGTTCCCTATTCCACGCACCAGTCACCATGGCTTCTTCCCTGAACGAAAGGTGCCCGTTTAATGTAGGAGCCATTAGCTTGTTGTTGAAGGCACAGATTTCCCAGGGAATTTCCTTAGGAAATGCAAAGTTGTTTGGAAAAAACTGATTGGGGCGCCATTATTGGCCGTGTGCAAAGATTAGCGCCTGGCGCTAATTATCGCCTCCGACTGCAAACTTGGCTTTTATCGCCCCTGGAGGTGATTGGAGCGCTAAATCAGGCGCTACACACCTGTCTTAAGGCGCAAAGGCCAAGGAGCGAGGCGTTACCTCAGAGTGCGGGCGCAGCGCAGGTGATGTCAGTTAGCGATGGAACACAGACACACTGGCGCCGGACAGTTTTTAAAGGGGAGGGTCGATCTTGCTCTCCAGCCACACTCTGCTCATTGGAGCCTTGAATCTCGGCCTGGAGAGACCTGTGCCTAAATCTTCCAGCCAAGGACTATGGAGAGGGTGAGAGAACGAGCTCAGCGCTTCAGCAAGCGGGCCTTGGATGCTCTGGTTGGCGCGGTGGAGCGCAGAAGATCTATACTCTTCCCTGAGAGTGGCAGGAGGCCTTTGCCGCGCGAGTACAGAAGAGTGTGGAGCGAGGTGGCTCAGAGCGTCTCCTCCAGGAGCATGGTGCCAGGACCCATACTCAATGTCGAAAATAGTTCAACGACCTCACTCGGGTCGTCAGGGTGAGTGGCTTTTTTTCAATACCTCTCCATCCCTCCATCTCAACCTCACTCTATGGCCAGAGGGTCTTAAAACCCCAATGCCCAACACTCATCCAACACCTATGGCCCTCTCATGAAACACACACGCACATTCCACACTTTGCATACAGTAAGGGCTATTTAGCTATGGGAGGCACATCAGGCAAGACCATGGCTGCATACAGTAAGGGCTATTCACCTATGGGAGGCACATCAGGCAAGACCATGGCTGCATACAGTAAGGGCTATTCACCTATGGGAGGCACATCAGGCAAGGCCATGGCTGCATACAGTAAGGGCTATTCAATTATGGGAGGCACATCAGGCAAGACCATGGCTGTATATTTACTCAGAGGCCGTCCTTTTTCTTGCAGGCCAAGCTATCTCATAACAGGAGACAGCAGCAACGGACGGGTGGAGGGTGGCCTCAGCTGCAACCCCTCAGCGATCTTGAGGCGCGCGTCCACAGGATTGTGGCAAGCCGGGTGATCTGTCCCGTCGCCACTGGAGAGGTCGACCCCGTTCTGGACAGCAATGGTAAGGTCATCACCTTTTTGTCCTCTCTCCTTCCACTTGTCCCTCACAATACCAGCCTTTGACACTTTCATTCCAACTTACTAAATCACTGCACTCATTCCTCCCTTACTGCCCCCCTGTCCTCACGCTAAAGCCACTCTTGTACCTCCCTGCTTTCAGATGGTGATTCACCAGCTGAGGAGACGGGCCCTGAAGCTGCCAGTGGGAGTGAAGCTGCAGGCGAAGAGGAAGATGAAGCTGGAGCATCAGCGCCACCCTCTCCCGAGGAAGCCCATGCCCACACTGGGAACACGCCTTCCCTGGAGGGGAGCAGGGGGGAAGGGTCTGATGAGGGTGAAGCTCCAGGACCCAGCGGGCTGCAGCAACGCCATGGGGGGGGTAGGGAAGAACGGGGGCCTTCTCCCCAGAGGGAGAGTATGCCAGCGAGTCCTACTGCACTGGACGCAGAGGAGGAGCGGCTGATCGCTGAAATGAACACCCAGGCGGTGGACATGCACTCTGGGCTCATGGGTGCAGTGGGAAGGGTGCCCGAATGCATTGAATCACTGGCAAGGAGTGTGGAGCATTAGGCTGTAGCACAGGCGGATGCCACGCTAAAGCTTAATGCTGCAATTCAGTCACTGGCTGCCGTGATCCCATCTCTGACAGCTCTCATGCAGACTCAGATTGAGGACACGCAAGCACTGACTGCTGCCATCCTCGCTGGTTCGGACACATTTCCCCAGGGGCTCTCACCGCGCCGCAGCAGGCCAGCAATCTGTGCTCCAGCAGATTGCTCCGGATGCTGAAGTGCTGCCCCGTGGGAGTGCCAGTGTGTCGGGCGAGCAGGGAGTTGCTGTCCTCTCTCACGATGACAGCATTCCTGCTGCCACCACTGTCACTTCTCCACTGCACTTGCCACCGCCTGTAGGACAGACTGCTGCCGCCCATGCAGAGTTGGTGCAGTCTGCAGCCGGGCCCTCCAGACCCAGAGCTGGTCGAGGCCGTCCTTCAAGGGCATCTGCAGTCTCAGGTTCTGACAATCAGCAGCCTTCCACCAGCCTTGCTGCAGCCACTGGGGCCCCATTGCGGAGGAGCAGTAGGGTGGGAAGGGGGGAAGTGCGCAAGGGAAGGAGATCGCCCTCGAAGGGCAAAAAGTAGGAGGTGTGACAAAATGTTGGTCAATTTTTTATTAAAGGCCGAGGTTTGTGGTCAAACTTTTGTTCAGTGTTTTGGACATTGGGCCAAAAATTGATGCCGCTACACGAGAGTACGCACTGCGTACTCTCGCGTATTCTCTCTCCAATTGCCGGTTTTCTGCATGCACTGCGCATGCGCTGAAAACCGGCACTTGGTTTTTGGAAAAGGGGGCGGTTCCTCGGTGCACCGCGTGCGCGCTACAGGCTGCGCGCACGCTGTGCACTTCGTGCTTTGGACGCGCAGGTAAGGACGGAAGATTTTAGAAATGAAAAAAGGAGGAGTAAGAACATAAGAACATAAGAACATAAGAAATAGGAGCAGGAGTAGGCCAATCGGCCCCTCGAGCCTGCTCCGCCATTCAATAAGATCATGGCTGATCTGATCCTAACCGCCAATCTACTATCTATCACAGAACCATCTCCTGCATCTAACAGAATTGCACACACAAAATAGGAGCAGAATCAGGCTACACAGTCCCTGGGCCCGCTCCACTACCCACAGGGCCATGACCGATCCGAACCTAGACTCATGTCCAAATTCCTGCCCGCTCCCCGTAACCCTTAATGCCCTTTACTTCTAGGAAACTGTCTATTTCTGTTTTAAATTTAATTAATGTTGTAGCTTCTACAGCTTTTTGTGGCAGCATATTCCATGGACCTACCACCCTCTGAGTGAAGTAGTTCCTCCTCATCTCAGTTTTGAAAGAGCAGCCCCTTATTCTAAGACTATGTCCCCTAGTTCTCGTCTCACCCGTCATCGGGAACATCCTCCCCGCATCCACCCGATCCAACCCCTTCACAATCTTATATGTTTCAATAAGATCGCCTCTCATTCTTCTGAACTCCAATGAGTAGAGTCCCAATCTACCCAACCTCTCCTCATATGACCACCCCCTCATCCCCGGGATTAACCGAGTGAACCTTTTTTGCACTGCCTCGAGAGCAAGGATGTCTTTCCTTAAGTAAGGACACCAAAACTGTATGCAGTATTCCAGGTGCGGTCTCACCAATACCTTGTACAACTGAAGCAATACCTCCCTATTTTTATATTCTATCCCCCTAGCAATGAAAGCCAACATTCCATTTGCCTTCTTAATCACTTGCTGCACCTGCATACTAACCTTTTGAGTTTCGTGCACCAGGACCCCCAGATCCCTTTGCACTTCAGTACTCTCCAGTTTCTTGCCATTAAGATAATAAATTGCTCTAGGATTTTTCCTGCCAAAGTGCATCACCTCACACTTTCCAGTGTTGTATTCCATCTGCCAAATCTCTGCCCACTTACTTAGCCTGTCTATGTCCCCTTGCAGGTTTTTTATGTCCTCCTCACTCACTACTTTCCCTCCCATCTTAGTATCATCTGCAAATTTTGATATGTTACACTTGGTCCCTTCCTCCAAATCGTTAATATAGATTGTAAAGAGTTGGGGACCCAGCACTGACCCACTTTTAACAAGGTAAGTAGTGAATTAAGTATTATTTTGAATTTTTTTTAACAGGTATATCTTTTTTAGAGACTTTAAAGACAGGTAAGTTTATTTTTATAACTTTTTAAAAGATTTTAAATTTTTTCAAAAATTTAATTTTTTATTTAAAATGGTTAATTTATTTAACTATACTTATTTTATTAATGTGATGGTTTTTTTTTAAAATTTAATTGAGGTTTAGCTGTTATGTTGGGGGGGTGTAAGATTCATAGCTTTCACAGCACGTATGTGAAACTTATGAATGGAAGATGGTGTGCTGCCATTGGCTCTAACTGAGTCACGTGATCCCACAGCTCGCACGAATTCACTACGCCGGTGGGATACGCAAGCACTGCCCAGCTGATGTCTAGAACATCAAGTTCGTGCGAGCTGGATCTGAAAAAGCCAACGCGGAGTGAGAGATCGCGCCTGCTCCTTACCCCCGCGGGAACAGAGCGAGATCAATTTCTGGGCCATTATCTCCAGGTTGTGAGAACCAGTTATGTTAATGACTGTTTTTTTGTGTTTCTTTCTATTAGTTTGTCATGAAGAAATGACACACACAGAGTTTGTAAAATAAATAGGTTTTTGTATTCAAAATGTACATGTTTGGTCTTTGGAATCATTGCTGCCTTGGCTGGCTTTGGGGTTGCGGGTTGGTTTCATTCATGTTGTTCTCAATGGCAGAAGCCATTTCCTCAGCAGGGGCCTAGAAGCGGCTTACTATCAGCCGTTGACGGACGGCCCTTCCAGTTTCTACATTGTGGGCCTCTCTCCTGCCTTGGTGCTGCTGCTGATCATCCTCCTCCTCTTCCTCCTCCTCCTCCGGTGGTGCACCAAGGCCTGGTGGCATTGGCTGGGTCCTGAGGATTGCCAGGTAATGCAGCATGCAGCACACAATTATGAAGAGGGAGACTCGCTCAGGCGAGTACTGCAGGGCTCCACCTGAGTGGTCGAGACAGCAGGTCCGTTGCTTGAGCACGCCGATCGTCTGCTCAATGATGTTCCTGGTGGTGAGATGGCTCTCGTTGTACCGCAGCTCAGCAGGGTGTTGGGGTTACGGAGCGGTGTCATCAGCCAGGTGCACAGTGGATAACCCTTGTCCCCGAGGAGCCAACCACCTGGGTGATGCGGTGCCTGGAAAAGGTCTGCCACAGCAGTCTGGCGAAGGATGAATGCATCGTGGCTGCTGCCAGGATAGCGGGCATTGACAGCGAGTATCAGCTGTCTGTGGTCACAGACCAACTGGACATTTAAGGAATGGAATCCCTTTCGGTTGCGGAAATCCTCTGCATTCTCATGCGGTGCCCGCAATGCCACATGCGTGCAGTCAATGGCGCCCTGCACCATGGGGAAGCCCGCTATCCTCGCAAAGCCTAATGCGCGTTCATGCTGTTTGGCCCGGGTCATCGGGAAAAAGATGTACTGGCGTCTCCTTTTATAGAGGGCATTTGTGACCTGACAGATGCAGCAATGGACCGCGAACTGGGAGATATTGGCGATGTCCCCAGTAGCTGCTTGAGAGGAGCCGGTGGCATAAAAGTTCAGAGCCACTGTGACCTTCACTGCCACCGACAGAGACGTCCTGGTCCTCAGTTGAGGCTGCAGATCTGGTTGCAGCAGGTGGCAGAGCTCAGTGACCACCTCCTTGCTGAAGCGCAGCCTTCGCAAACACTGCTCCTCAGACAAATTAATGTACGAGAATTGTTGGCGAAATACCCTGGGAGGGTAAGGTCTCCTGTATAGGGGCCTGTTGGCCCTCCTCCGTCTGGCCATGATTGCCACTCTCTCTCTCTGGGTCTCTGTGGCCTCCGAATCTGCCGGCGCAGGACGACGCCCCCAATCAGTGCAGCCCCCATAGTCTCTTGGCAATCAAAGTAATGAAGGTCAAAAACAAAAGTACCTGCAAAGTGATGCTCAGTAGCCAAAACTACTTCACACAGCGTTGACTCTATGCAGAAGTCTCTCCTTCTCTCTCTCAGAATCTCTCTCTCTGTCAGAACGAGTGTTGCAAAAATGTCTACCACAGAAATAGCCAGGAAGAGGCAGCGTTTAAATAGCGCCCCCCCACAGGCCCACAGCGACTGGGAAACGTTCCAGTCTACCTGTCGTTGCTTGCGCCAGGCGGAAAGAATGGGGGCGCCACTCAATATCCGCTCCAGGGCGTCACAAGGGCGTTGCACGCTCGAATGACGTCAAGATCTGCGGGCGCAGGAGATCGGGGCGGTATTGTTTAGCGCCGCCGCAAAATGTCCGGTCAATTTCGCGAGAGGCACAGATATCGCCGCGCCCGGGCACTAGTTGCTTTGCGCCCCATTAGCGCCCTCTTAAGGTGCTAACGGGAGGCGCAAACCAACCGAATTTTTCCCCCATTGTCCCTGAGATTACTGGTACGGGTGGGACTGAGGTTTATGGGGATCAGACCGCTGTACCGTCACTGGTCACTGGAGGGCAGCTGTGAGCCTGGATCACAGCAGCAGCTGATCGCAATGGTCAGGTGAGTTGAAAAATAACAACTTGTATTTATATAGCGCCTTTAACGTAGTAAAACATCCCAAGCCGTTTTTAGGGAGGGAGTTCCAGAGCTCGGGGTCCAGGCAGCTGAAGGCACGGCCGTCAGTGGTGGAGCGATGGAAATCGGGGGATGCTCAAGAGGCCAGAATTGGAGGAGCGCAGAGATCTCGGAGGGTTGTAGGGGCCGGAGGAGGTTACAGAGATAGGGAGGGGTGTAGGGCTGGAGGAGGTTACAGAGATAAGGAGGGGTGTAGGGGCTGGAGGAGGTTACAGAGATAGGGAGGGTTGTAGGGGCTGGAGGAGGTTACAGAGATAGGGAGGGTTGTAGGGCTGGAGGAGGTTACAGAGATAGGGAGGGTTGTAGGGCTGGAGGAGGTTACAGAGATAGGGAGGGTTGTAGGGCTGGAGGAGGTTACAGAGATAGGGAGGGTTGTAGGGCTGTAGGAGGTTACAGAGATAGGGAGGGTTGTAGGGGCTGGAGGAGGTTACAGAGATAGGGAGGGTTGTTGGGGCTGGAGGAGGTTACAGGGATAGGGAGGGTTGTAGGGCTGTAGGAGGTTACAGAGATAGGGAGGGTTGTAGGGGCTGGAGGAGGTTACAGAGATAGGGAGGATTGTAGGGGCTGGAGGAGGTTACAGAGATAGGGAGGGTTGTAGGGGCTGGAGGAGGTTACAGAGATAGGGAGGGTTGTAGGGGGCTGGAGGAGGTTACAGAGATAGGGAGGGTTGTAGGGGGCTGGAGGAGGTTACAGAGATAGGGAGGGTTGTAGGGGGCTGGAGGAGGTTACAGAGATAGGGAGGGTTGTAGGGCTGGAGGAGGTTACAGAGATAGGGAGGGTTGTAGGGGCTGGAGGAGGTTACAGAGATAGGGAGGGTTGTAGGGCTGGAGGAGGTTACAGAGATAGGGAGGGTTGTAGGGCTGGAGGAGGTTACAGAGATAGTGAGGGTTGTAGGGGCTGGAGGAGGTTACAGTGATAGGGAGGGTTGTAGGGCTGGAGGAGGTTACAGTGATAGGGAGGGTTGTAGGGAGCTGGAGGAGGTTACAGAGATAGGGAGGGTTGTAGGGCTGGTGGAAGTTACAGTGATAGGGAGGGTTGTAGGGCTGGAGGAGGTTACAGTGATAGGGAGGGTTGTAGGGCTGGAGGAGGTTACAGAGATAGGGAGGGTTGTAGGGGCTGGAGGAGGTTACAGTGATAGGGAGGGTTGTGGGGCTGGAGGAGGTTACAGAGATAGGGAGGGTTGTAGGGCTGGAGGAGGTTACAGTAATAGGGAGGGTTGTAGGGCTGGAGGAGGTTACAGAGATAGGGAGGGTTGTAGGGGCTGGAGGAGGTTACAGAGATAGGGAGGGTTGTGGGGCTGAAGGAGGTTACAGAGATAGGGAGGGTTGTAGGGGCTGGAGGAGATTACAGAGATAGGGAGTGTTGTAGGGGCTGGAGCAGGTTACAGAGATAGGGAGGGTTGTAGGGGCTGGAGGAGGTTACAGAGATAGGGAGGTTGTGGGGCTGGAGGAGGTTACAGAGATAGGGGGGGTTGTAGGGGCTGGAGGAGGTTACAGAGATAGGGAGGGTTGTAGGGCTGGAGGAGGTTACAGAGATAGGGAGGGTTGTAGGGCTGGAGGAGGTTACAGAGATAGGGAGGGTTGTAGGGCTGTAGGAGGTTACAGAGATAGGGAGGGTTGTAGGGGCTGGAGGAGGTTACAGAGATAGGGAGGGTTGTTGGGGCTGGAGGAGGTTACAGGGATAGGGAGGGTTGTAGGGCTGTAGGAGGTTACAGAGATAGGGAGGGTTGTAGGGGCTGGAGGAGGTTACAGAGATAGGGAGGGTTGTAGGGGCTGGAGGAGGTTACAGATATAGGGAGTGTTGTAGGGGGCTGGAGGAGGTTACAGAGATAGGGAGGGTTGTAGGGGGCTGGAGGAGGTTACAGAGATAGGGAGGGTTGTAGGGGGCTGGAGGAGGTTACAGAGATAGGGAGGGTTGTAGGGCTGGAGGAGGTTACAGAGATAGGGAGGGTTGTAGGGGCTGGAGGAGGTTACAGAGATAGGGAGGGTTGTAGGGCTGGAGGAGGTTACAGAGATAGGGAGGGTTGGAGGGCTGGAGGAGGTTACAGTGATAGGAAGGGGTGTAGGGGGCTGGAGGAGGTTACAGAGATAGGGAGGGTTGTAGGGCTGGAGGAGGTTACAGTGATAGGGAGGGTTGTGGGGCTGGAGGAGGTTACAGAGATAGGGAGGGTTGTAGGGGGCTAGAGGAGGTTACAGAGATAGGGAGGGTTCTGGGGCTGGAGGAGTTTATAGAACATAGAACATAGAACATAGAACAGTACAGCACAGTACAGGCCCTTCGGCCCTCGATGTTGTGCCGAGCATTGTCCGAGACCAAGATCAAGCTATCACACTCCCTATCACTCTGGTGTGCTCCATGTGCTTATCCAATAACCGCTTGAAAGTTCCTAAAGTGTCCGACTCCACTATCACAGCAGGCAGTCCATTCCACACCCCAGCCACTCTCTGAGTAAAGAATCTACCTCGGACATCCCTTCTATATCTCCCCCCATGCACCTTATAGTTATGCCCCCTTGTAACAGCTGCCTCTACCCGAGGAAATAGTCTCTGAACATCCAATCTATCTATCCCCCTCATCATCTTATAAACCTCTATTAAGTTGCCTCTCATCCTCCTCCGCTCTAAAGAGAAAAGCCCCAACTCCCTCAATCTTTCCTCATAAGACCTCCCCCGCAAACCAGGCAGCATCCTGGTAAATTTGCTTTGCACTCTTTCCAATGCTTCCACGTCCTTCCTATAGTGAGGTGACCAGAACTGCACACAATATTCCAAATGTGGTCTCACCAAGGTCCTGTACAGTTGCAGCATAACCTCACGGTTCTTAAACTCAAACCCTCTGTTAATAAACGCCAACACACCATAGGCCTTCTTTACTGCTCTATCCACTTGAGTGGCAACCTTCAGAGATCTGTGGATATGAACCCCCAGATCCCTCTGCTCCTCCACGTTCCTCAGAACACTGCCGTTGACCCTGTAATCCTTATTTAAATTTGCCCTACCAAAATGAATCACCTCGCACAGGTTACAGAGATAGGGAGGGTTGTAGGGGGCTGGAGGAGGTTACAGAGATAGGGAGGGTTGTAGGGGCTGGAGGAACTTAAAGAGATAGGGAGGGTTGTAGGTGGCTGGAGGAGGCTACAGAGATAGGGAGGGTTGTCGGGCTGGAGGAGGTTACAGAGATAGGGAGGGTTGTAGGGGTTGGAGGAGGTTACAGAGATAGGGAGGGTTGTAGGGGCTGGAGGAGGTTACAGAGATAGGGAGGGTTGTAGGGGCTAGAGGAGGTTACAGAGATAGGGAGGGTTGCAGGGGCTGGAGGAGGTTACAGAGATAGGGAGGGTTGTAGGGCTGGAGGAGGTTACAGTGATAGAGAGGGTTGTAGGGCTGGAGGAGGTTACAGAGATAGGGAGGGTTGTAGGGCTGGAGGAGGTTACAGTTATAGGGAGGGGTGTAGGGGCTGGAGGAGGTTACAGAGATAGGGAGGGGTGTAGGGGGCTGGAGGAGGTTACAGAGATAGGGAGGGTTGTAGGGCTGGAGGAGGTTACAGTGATAGGGAGGGGTGTAGGGGCTGGAGGAGGTTACAGAGATAGGGAGGGTTGTAGGGGCTGGAGGAGGTTACAGAGATAGGGAGGGTTGTGGGGCTGGAGGAGGTTACAGAGATAGGGAGGGTTGTAGGGGGCTAGAGGAGGTTACAGAGATAGGGAGGGTTGTGGGGCTGGAGGAGGTTACAGAGATAGGGAGGGTTGTAGGGCTGGAGGTGGTTACAGAGATAGGGAGGGATGTAGAGGGCTGGAGGAGGTTACAGAGATAGGGAGGGTTGTAGGGGGCTAGAGGAGGTTACAGAGATAGGGAGGGTTGTGGGGCTGGAGGAGTTTATAGAACATAGAACATAGAACATAGAACAGTACAGCACAGTACAGGCCCTTCGGCCCTCGATGTTGTGCCGAGCATTGTCCGAGACCAAGATCAAGCTATCACACTCCCTATCACTCTGGTGTGCTCCATGTGCTTATCCAATAACCGCTTGAAAGTTCCTAAAGTGTCCGACTCCACTATCACAGCAGGCAGTCCATTCCACACCCCAGCCACTCTCTGAGTAAAGAATCTACCTCGGACATCCCTTCTATATCTCCCCCCATGCACCTTATCGTTATGCCCCCTTGTAACAGCTGCCTCTACCCGAGGAAATAGTCTCTGAACATCCAATCTATCTATCCCCCTCATCATCTTATAAACCTCTATTAAGTTGCCTCTCATCCTCCTCCGCTCAAAAGAGAAAAGCCCCAACTCCCTCAATCTTTCCTCATAAGACCTCCCCCGCAAACCAGGCAGCATCCTGGTAAATTTCCTTTGCACTCTTTCCAATGCTTCCACGTCCTTCCTATAGTGAGGTGACCAGAACTGCACACAATATTCCAAATGTGGTCTCACCAAGGTCCTGTACAGTTGCAGCATAACCTCACGGTTCTTAAACTCAAACCCTCTGTTAATAAACGCCAACACACCATAGGCCTTCTTTACTGCTAACATAGAAACATAGAATCTAGGAGCAGGAGTAGGCCATTCGGCCCGTCGAGCCTGCTCCGCCATTCAATACGATCATGGCTGATCATCCAAATCCAGTACCCTGTCCCTGCTTTAATCCCCACAGTACACATATCCCACCCTACCCCCGTAACCCCACGTATTTAATTCCCCCTAACATATCCCATCCTATCCCCATAACCCCACATATTTAATCCCCCCCTAACACTAAGGGTCAATTTATCATAGCCAAATCAACCTAACCCGCACATTTTTGGACTGTGGGAGGAAACCGGAGCACCCGGAGGAAACCCACGCAGACACGGGGAGAATGTGCAAACTCCACACAGACAGTCACCCGAGGTCAGATTCGAACCCGGGTCTCTGGCGCTGTGAGGCACCAGTGCTAACCACTATGCCACCGTGTTGCTCTATCCACTTGAGTGGCAACCTTCAGAGATCTGTGGATATGAACCCCCAGATCCCTCTGCTCCTCCACGTTCCTCAGAACACTGCCGTTGACCCTGTAATCCTTATTTAAATTTGCCCTACCAAAATGAATCACCTCGCACAGTTTACAGAGATAGGGAGGGTTGTAGGGGGCTGGAGGAGGTTACAGAGATAGGGAGGGTTGTAGGGGCTGGAGGAACTTAAAGAGATAGGGAGGGTTGTAGGTGGCTGGAGGAGGCTACAGAGATAGGGAGGGTTGTCGGGCTGGAGGAGGTTACAGAGATAGGGAGGGTTGTAGGGGCTGGAGGAGGTTACAGAGATAGGGAGGGTTGTAGGGGCTGGAGGAGGTTACAGAGATAGGGAGGGATGTAGAGGGCTGGAGGAGGTTACAGAGATAGGGAGGGTTGTAGGGGGCTGGAGGAGGTTAGAGAGAAACGGAGGGTTGTGGGGCTGGAGGAGGTTATAGAACATAGAACATAGAACATAGAACAGTACAGCACAGTACAGGCCCTTCGGCCCTCGATGTTGTGCCGAGCATTGTCCGAGACCAAGATCAAGCTATCACACTCCCTATCACTCTGGTGTGCTCCATGTGCTTATCCAATAACCGCTTGAAAGTTCCTAAAGTGTCCGACTCCACTATCACAGCAGGCAGTCCATTCCACACCCCAGCCACTCTCTGAGTAAAGAATCTACCTCGGACATCCCTTCTATATCTCCCCCCATGCACCTTATCGTTATGCCCCCTTGTAACAGCTGCCTCTACCCGAGGAAATAGTCTCTGAACATCCAATCTATCTATCCCCCTCATCATCTTATAAACCTCTATTAAGTTGCCTCTCATCCTCCTCCGCTCAAAAGAGAAAAGCCCCAACTCCCTCAATCTTTCCTCATAAGACCTCCCCCGCAAACCAGGCAGCATCCTGGTAAATTTCCTTTGCACTCTTTCCAATGCTTCCACGTCCTTCCTATAGTGAGGTGACCAGAACTGCACACAATATTCCAAATGTGGTCTCACCAAGGTCCTGTACAGTTGCAGCATAACCTCACGGTTCTTAAACTCAAACCCTCTGTTAATAAACGCCAACACACCATAGGCCTTCTTTACTGCTAACATAGAAACATAGAATCTAGGAGCAGGAGTAGGCCATTCGGCCCGTCGAGCCTGCTCCGCCATTCAATACGATCATGGCTGATCATCCAAATCCAGTACCCTGTCCCTGCTTTAATCCCCACAGTACACATATCCCACCCTACCCCCGTAACCCCACGTATTTAATTCCCCCTAACATATCCCATCCTATCCCCATAACCCCACATATTTAATCCCCCCCTAACACTAAGGGTCAATTTATCATAGCCAAATCAACCTAACCCGCACATTTTTGGACTGTGGGAGGAAACCGGAGCACCCGGAGGAAACCCACGCAGACACGGGGAGAATGTGCAAACTCCACACAGACAGTCACCCGAGGTCAGATTCGAACCCGGGTCTCTGGCGCTGTGAGGCACCAGTGCTAACCACTATGCCACCGTGTTGCTCTATCCACTTGAGTGGCAACCTTCAGAGATCTGTGGATATGAACCCCCAGATCCCTCTGCTCCTCCACGTTCCTCAGAACACTGCCGTTGACCCTGTAATCCTTATTTAAATTTGCCCTACCAAAATGAATCACCTCGCACAGTTTACAGAGATAGGGAGGGTTGTAGGGGGCTGGAGGAGGTTACAGAGATAGGGAGGGTTGTAGGGGCTGGAGGAACTTAAAGAGATAGGGAGGGTTGTAGGTGGCTGGAGGAGGCTACAGAGATAGGGAGGGTTGTCGGGCTGGAGGAGGTTACAGAGATAGGGAGGGTTGTAGGGGCTGGAGGAGGTTACAGAGATAGGGAGGGTTGTAGGGGCTGGAGGAGGTTACAGAGATAGGGAGGGTTGTCGGGGCTAGAGGAGGTTACAGAGATAGGGAGGGTTGCAAGGGCTGGAGGAGGTTACAGAGATAGGGAGGGTTGTAGGGCTGGAGGAGGTTACAGTGATAGAGAGGGTTGTAGGGCTGGAGGAGGTTACAGAGATAGGGAGGGTTGTAGGGCTGGAGGAGGTTACAGTTATAGGGAGGGGTGTAGGGGCTGGAGGAGGTTACAGAGATAGGGAGGGGTGTAGGGGGCTGGAGGAGGTTACAGAGATAGGGAGGGTTGTAGGGCTGGAGGAGGTTACAGTGATAGGGAGGGGTGTAGGGGCTGGAGGAGGTTACAGAGATAGGGAGGGTTGTAGGGGCTGGAGGAGGTTACAGAGATAGGGAGGGTTGTGGGGCTGGAGGAGGTTACAGAGATAGGGAGGGTTGTAGGGGGCTAGAGGAGGTTACAGAGATAGGGAGGGTTGTGGGGCTGGAGGAGGTTACAGAGATAGGGAGGGTTGTAGGGCTGGAGGAGGTTACAGAGATAGGGAGGGATGTAGAGGGCTGGAGGAGGTTACAGAGATAGGGGGGGTTGTAGGGGCTGGAGGAGGTTACAGAGATAGGGAGGGTTGTAGGGCTGGAGGAGGTTACAGAGATAGGGAGGGTTGTAGGAGCTGGAGGAGGTTACAGAGATAGGGAGGGTTGTAGGGCTGGAGGAGGTTACAGAGATAGGGAGGGTTGTAGGGGCTGGAGGAGGTTACAGAGATAGGGAGGGTTGTAGGGGCTGGAGGAGGTTACAGAGATAGGGAGGGTTGTCGGTGCTGGAGGAGGTTACAGATATAGGGAGGGTTGTAGGGGGCTGGAGGAGGTTACAGAGATAGGGAGGGGTGTAGCGGGCTGGAGGAGGTTTCAGAGATAGGGGGGGGTTGTAGAGGCTGAAGGAGGTTACAGAGATAGGGAGGGTTGTAGGGGCTGGAGGAGGTTACAGAGATAGGGAGTGTTGTAGGGGCTGGAGGAGGTTACAGAGATAGGGAGGGTTGTGGGGCTGGAGGAGGTTACAGATATAGGGAGGGTTGTAGGGGGCTGGAGGAGGTTACAGAGATAGGGAGGGTTGTAGGGCTGGAGAGGATACAGTGATAGGGAGGGGTGTAGGGGGCTGGAGGAGGTTACAGTGATAGGGAGGGTTGTAGGGCTGGAGGAGGTTACAGTGATAGGGAGGGTTGTAGGGCTGGAGGAGGTTACAGTGATAGGGAGGGTTGTAGGGCTGGAGGAGGTTACAGTAATATGGAGGGTTGTAGGGCTGGAGGAGGTTACAGAGATAGGGAGGGCTGTGGGGCTGAAGGAGGTTACAGAGATAGGGAGGGTTGTAGGGGCTGGAGGAGGTTACAGAGATAGGGAGTGTTGTTGGGGCTGGAGGAGGTTACAGAGATAGGGAGGGTTGTAGGGCTGGAGGAGGTTACAGAGATAGGGAGGGTTGGAGGGCTGGAGGAGGTTACAGTGATAGGAAGGGGTGTAGGGGGCTGGAGGAGGTTACAGAGATAGGGAGGGTTGTAGGGCTGGAGGAGGTTACAGTGATAGGGAGGGTTGTGGGGCTGGAGGAGGTTACAGAGATAGGGAGGGTTGTAGGGGGCTGGAGGAGGTTAGAGAGAAACGGAGGGTTGTGGGGCTGGAGGAGGTTATAGAACATAGAACATAGAACATAGAACAGTACAGCACAGTACAGGCCCTTCGGCCCTCGATGTTGTGCCGAGCATTGTCCGAGACCAAGATCAAGATATCACACTCCCTATCACTCTGGTGTGCTCCATGTGCTTATCCAATAACCGCTTGAAAGTTCCTAAAGTGTCCGACTCCACTATCACAGCAGGCAGTCCATTCCACATCCCAGCCACTCTCTGAGTAAAGAATCTACCTCGGACATCCCTTCTATATCTCCCCCCATGCACCTTATCGTTATGCCCCCTTGTAACAGCTGCCTCTACCCGAGGAAATAGTCTCTGAACATCCACTCTATCTATCCCCCTCATCATCTTATAAACCTCTATTAAGTTGCCTGTCATCCGCCTCCGCTCTAAAGAGAAAAGCCCCAACTCCATCAATCTTTCCTCATAAGACCTCCCCCGCAAACCAGGCAGCATCCTGGTAAATTTCCTTTGCACTCTTTCCAATGCTTCCACGTCCTTCCTATAGTGAGGTGACCAGAACTGCACACAATATTCCAAATGTGGTCTCACCAAGGTCCTGTACAGTTGCAGCATAACCTCACGGTTCTTAAACTCAAACCCTCTATTAATAAACGCCAACACACCATAGGCCTTCTTTACTGCTCTATCCACTTGAGTGACAACCTTCAGAGATCTGTAGATATGAACCCCCAGATCCCTCTGCTCCTCCACGTTCCTCAGAACCCTGCCGTTGACCCTGTAATCCTTATTCAAATTTGCCCTACCAAAATGAATCACCTCGCACAGGTTACAGAGATAGGGAGGGTTGTAGGGGGCTGGAGGAGGTTACAGAGATAGGGAGGTTTGTAGGGGCTGGAGGAACTTAAAGAGATAGGGAGGGTTGTAGGGGGCTGGAGGAGGTTACAGAGATAGGGAGGGTTGTCGGGCTGGAGGAGGTTACAGAGATAGGGAGGGTTGTAGGGGCTGGAGGAGGTTACAGAGATAGGGAGGGTTGTAGGGGCTGGAGGAGGTTACAGAGATAGGGAGGGGTGTAGGGGCTGGAGGAGGTTACAGAGATAGGGAGGGGTGTAGTGGCTGGAGGAGGTTACAGAGATAGGGAGGGTTGTTGGGGCTGGAGGAGGTTACAGAGATAGGGAGGGTTGTAGGGGCTGGAGGAGGTTACAGAGATAGGGAGGGTTGTAGGGGCTAGAGGAGGTTACAGAGATAGGGAGGGTTGTAGGGGCTGGAGGAGGTTACAGAGATAGGGAGGGTTGTAGGGGCTGGAGGAGGTTACAGTGATAGGGAGGGTTGTAGGGCTGGAGGAGGTTACAGAGATAGGGAGGGTTGTAGGGGCTGGAGGAGGTTACAGAGATAGGGAGGGGTTGTAGGGGCTGGAGGAGGTTACAGAGATAGGGAGGGTTGTAGGGGCTGGAGGAGGTTACAGAGATAGGGAGGGTTGTAGGGCTGGAGGAGGTTACAGAGATAGGGAGGGGTGTAGGGGCTGGCGGAGGTTACAGAGATAGGGAGGGTTGTAGTGGCTGGAGGAGGTTACAGAGATAGGGAGGGTTGTGGGGCTGGAGGAGGTTACAGAGATAGGGAGGGTTCTAGGGGCTAGAGGAGGTTACAGAGATAGGGAGGGTTGTGGGGCTGGAGGAGGTTACAGAGATAGGGAGGGTTGCAGGGCTGGAGGAGGTTACAGAGATAGGGAGGGTTGTAGGGGCTGGAGGAGGTTACAGAGATAGGGAGGGTTGTAGGGGCTGGAGGAGGTTACAGAGATAGGGAGGGTTGTCGGTGCTGGAGGAGGTTACAGAGATAGGGAGGGTTGTAGGGGCTGGAGGAGGTTACAGTGATAGGGAGGGGTGTAGGGGGCTGGAGGAGGTTACAGTGATAGGGAGGGTTGTAGGGGCTGGAGGAGTTTACAGTGATAGGGAGGGTTGTAGGGCTGGAGGTGGTTACAGTGATAGGGAGGGTTGTAGGGCTGGAGGAGATTACAGTAATAGGGAGGGTTGTAGGGCTGGAGGAGGTTACAGAGATCGGGAGGGGTGTAGCGGGCTGGAGGAGGTTTCAGAGATAGGGGGGGGTTGTAGGGGCTGAAGGAGGTTACAGAGAAAGGGAGGGTTGTAGGGGCTGGAGGAGGTTACAGAGATAGGTTAGGTTGTAGGGGCTGGAGGAGGTTTCAGAGATAGGGAGGGTTGTAGGGCTGGAGGAGGTTACAGTGATAGGGAGGGTTGTAGGGCTGGTGGAGGTTACAGTGATAGGAAGGGGTGTAGGGGGCTGGAGGAGGTTATAGAGATAGGGAGGGTTGTAGGGCTGGAGGAGGTTACAGTGATAGGGAGGGGTGTAGGGGCTGGAGGAGGTTACAGAGATAGGGAGGGTTGTAGGGGCTGGAGGAGGTTACAGAGATAGGGAGGGTTGTGGGGCTGGAGGAGGTTACAGAGATAGGGAGGGTTGTTGGGGGCTAGAGGAGGTTAAGAGATAGGGAGGGTTGTGGGGCTGGAGGAGGTTACAGAGATAGGGAGGGTTGTAGGGGGCTGGAGGAGGTTACAGAGATAGGGAGGGTTGTAGGGGCTGGAGGAACTTAAAGTGATAGGGAGGGTTGTAGGGGGCTGGAGGAGGTTACAGAGACAGGGAGGGTTGTAGGGGCTGGAGGAGGTTACAGAGATAGGGAGGGTTGTAGGGGCTGGAGGAGGTTACAGAGATAGGGAGGGGTGTAGGGGCTGGAGGAGGTTACAGAGATAGGGAGGGGTGTAGAGGGCTGGAGGAGGTTACAGAGATAGGGGGGTTGTTGGGGCTGGAGGAGGTTACATAGATAGGGAGGGTTGTAGGGCTGGAGGAGGTTACAGAGATAGGGAGTGTTGTAGGGGCTGGAGGAGGTTACAGAGATAGGGAGGGTTGTAGGGCTGGAGGAGGTTACAGAGATAGGGAGGGTTGTAGGGGCTGGAGGAGGTTACCGAGATAAGGAGGGTTGTAGGGGCTGGAGCAGGTTACAGAGATAGGGAGGGTTGTTGGGGCTGGAGGAGGTTACAGAGATAGGGAGGGTTGTAGGGCTGGAGGAGGTTACAGAGATAGGGAGGGTTGTAGGGGCTGGAGGAGGTTACAGAGATAGGGAGGGTTGTAGGGCTGGAGGAGGTTACAGAGATAGGGAGGATTGTAGGGGCAGGAGGAGGTAACAGAGATAGGGAGTGTTGTGGAGCTGGAGGAGGTTACAGAGATAGGGAGGGTTGTAGGGGGCTAGAGGAGGTTACAGAGTTAGGGAGGGTTGTGGGGCTGGAGGAGGTTACAGAGATAGGGAGGGTTGTTGGGGGCTGGAGGAGGTTACAGAGATAGGGAGGGTTGTAGGGGCTGGAGGAACTTAAAGAGATAGGGAGGGTTGTAGGGGGCTGGAGGAGGTTACAGAGATAGGGAGGGTTGTAGGGCTGGAGGAGGTTACAGAGATAGGGAGGTTTGTAGGGGCTGGAGGAGGTTACAGAGATAGGGAGGTTTGTAGGGGCTGGAGGAGGTTACAGAGATAGGGAGGGGTGTAGGGGCTGGAGGAGATTACAGAGATAGGGAGGGGTGTAGAGGGCTGGAGGAGGTTACAGAGATAGGGGGGGTTGTTGGGGCTGGAGGAGGTTACAGAGATAGGGAGGGTTGTAGGGCTGGAGGAGGTTACAGAGATAGGGAGGGTTGTAGGGGCTGGAGGAGGTTACAGAGATAGGGAGGGTTGTAGGGCTGGAGGAGGTTACAAAGATGGGAGGTTTGTAGGGGCTGGAGGAGGTTACAGAGATAGGGAGGGTTGTACGGGCTGGAGGAGGTTACAGAGATAGGGAGGGTTGTAGGGGCTGGAGGAGGTTATAGAGATAGGGAGGGTTGTAGGGGCTGGAGGAGGTCACAGAGATTGGGAGGGTTGTAGGGCTGGAGGAGGTTGCAGTGATAGGGAGGGTTTAGAGGGCTGGAGGAGGTTACAGAGATAGGGGGGGTTGTTGGGGCTGGAGGAGGTTACAGAGATAGGGAGGGTTGTAGGGCTGGAGGAGGTTACAGAGATAGGGAGGGTTGTAGGGGCTGGAGGAGGTTACAGAGATAGGGAGGGTTGTAGGGCTGGAGGAGGTTACAGAGATGGGGAGGTTTGTAGGGGCTGGAGGAGGTTACAGAGATAGGGAGGGTTGTACGGGCTGGAGGAGGTTACAGAGATAGGGAGGGTTGTAGGGGCTGGAGGAGGTTACAGAGATAGGGAGGGTTGTAGGGGCTGGAGGAGGTCACAGAGATAGGGAGGGTTGTAGGGCTGGAGGAGGTTGCAGTGATAGGGAAGGTTGTAGGGCTGGAGGAGGTTACAGAGATAGGGAGGGTTGTAGGTCTGGAGGAGGTTACAGTGATAGGGAGGGTTGTAGAGGCTGGAGGAGGTTACAGAGATAGGGAGGGGTGTAGGGGGCTGGAGGAGGTTACAGAGATAGGGATGGTTGTAGGGCTGGAGGAGTTTACTGTGATAGGGACGGGTGTAGGGGCTGGAGGAGGTTACAGAGATAGGGAGGGTTGTCGGTGCTGGAGGAGGTTACAGAGATAGGGAGGGTTGTAGGGGCTGGAGGAGGTTACAGTGATAGGGAGGGGTGTAGGGGGCTGGAGGAGGTTACAGTGATAGGGAGGGTTGTAGGGGCTGGAGGAGTTTACAGTGATAGGGAGGGTTGTAGGGCTGGAGGTGGTTACAGTGATATGGAGGGTTGTAGTGCTGGAGGAGGTTACAGTAATAGGGAGGGTTGTAGGGCTGGAGGAGGTTACAGAGATAGGGAGGGGTGTAGCGGGCTGGAGGAGGTTTCAGAGATAGGGGGGGGTTGTAGGGGCTGAAGGAGGTTACAGAGAAAGGGAGGGTTGTAGGGGCTGGAGGAGGTTACAGAGATAGGTTAGGTTGTAGGGGCTGGAGGAGGTTTCAGAGATAGGGAGGGTTGTAGGGCTGGAGGAGGTTACAGTGATAGGGAGGGTTGTAGGGCTGGTGGAGGTTACAGTGATAGGAAGGGGTGTAGGGGGCTGGAGGAGGTTATAGAGATAGGGAGGGTTGTAGGGCTGGAGGAGGTTACAGTGATAGGGAGGGGTGTAGGGGCTGGAGGAGGTTACAGAGATAGGGAGGGTTGTAGGGGCTGGAGGAGGTTACAGAGATAGGGAGGGTTGTGGGGCTGGAGGAGGTTACAGAGATAGGGAGGGTTGTTGGGGGCTAGAGGAGGTTAAGAGATAGGGAGGGTTGTGGGGCTGGAGGAGGTTACAGAGATAGGGAGGGTTGTAGGGGGCTGGAGGAGGTTACAGAGATAGGGAGGGTTGTAGGGGCTGGAGGAACTTAAAGTGATAGGGAGGGTTGTAGGGGGCTGGAGGAGGTTACAGAGACAGGGAGGGTTGTAGGGGCTGGAGGAGGTTACAGAGATAGGGAGGGTTGTAGGGGCTGGAGGAGGTTACAGAGATAGGGAGGGGTGTAGGGGCTGGAGGAGGTTACAGAGATAGGGAGGGGTGTAGAGGGCTGGAGGAGGTTACAGAGATAGGGGGGGTTGTTGGGGCTGGAGGAGGTTACATAGATAGGGAGGGTTGTAGGGCTGGAGGAGGTTACAGAGATAGGGAGTGTTGTAGGGGCTGGAGGAGGTTACAGAGATAGGGAGGGTTGTAGGGCTGGAGGAGGTTACAGAGATAGGGAGGGTTGTAGGGGCTGGAGGAGGTTACCGAGATAAGGAGGGTTGTAGGGGCTGGAGCAGGTTACAGAGATAGGGAGGGTTGTTGTGGCTGGAGGAGGTTACAGAGATAGGGAGGGTTGTAGGGCTGGAGGAGGTTACAGAGATAGGGAGGTTTGTAGGGGCTGGAGGAGGTTACAGAGATAGGGAGGTTTGTAGGGGCTGGAGGAGGTTACAGAGATAGGGAGGGGTGTAGGGGCTGGAGGAGATTACAGAGATAGGGAGGGTTGTAGAGGGCTGGAGGAGGTTACAGAGATAGGGAGGGTTGTTGGGGCTGGAGGAGGTTACAGAGATAGGGAGGGTTGTAGGGCTGGAGGAGGTTACAGAGATAGGGAGGGTTGTAGGGGCTGGAGGAGGTTACAGAGATAGGGAGGGTTGTAGGGCTGGAGGAGGTTACAGAGATAGGGAGGGTTTGTAGGGGCTGGAGGAGGTTACAGAGATAGGGAGGGTTGTACGGGCTGGAGGAGGTTACAGAGATAGGGAGGGTTGTAGGGGCTGGAGGAGGTTACAGAGATAGGGAGGGTTGTAGGGGCTGGAGGAGGTCACAGAGATAGGGAGGGTTGTAGGGCTGGAGGAGGTTGCAGTGATAGGGAGGGTTGTAGGGCTGGAGGAGGTTACAGAGATAGGGAGGGTTGTAGGTCTGGAGGAGGTTACAGTGATAGGGAGGGTTGTAGAGGCTGGAGGAGGTTACAGAGATAGGGAGGGGTGTAGGGGGCTGGAGGAGGTTACAGAGATAGGGATGGTTGTAGGGCTGGAGGAGTTTACTGTGATAGGGACGGGTGTAGGGGCTGGAGGAGGTTACAGAGATAGGGAGGGTTGTCGGGCTTGGAGGAGGTTACAGAGATAGGGAGGGTTGTAGGGGCTGGAGGAGGTTACAGTGATAGGGAGGGTTGTAGGGGGCTGGAGGAGGTTACAGTGATAGGGAGGGTTGTAGGGGCTGGAGGAGTTTACAGTGATAGGGAGGGTTGTAGGGCTGGAGGTGGTTACAGTGAATTGGAGGGTTGTAGTGCTGGAGGAGGTTACAGTAATAGGGAGGGTTGTAGGGCTGGAGGAGGTTACAGAGATAGGGAGGGGTGTAGCGGGCTGGAGGAGGTTTCAGAGATAGGGGGGGGTTGTAGGGGCTGAGGAGGTTACAGAGAAAGCGAGGGTTGTAGGGGCTGGAGGAGGTTACAGAGATAGGTAGGTTGTAGGGGCTGGAGGAGGTTTCAGAGATAGGGAGGGTTGTAGGGCTGGAGGAGGTTACAGTGATAGGGAGGGTTGTAGGGCTGG
>JASTWF010000075.1:745394-988294 GCA_030390025.1 Squalus acanthias | reverse complement strand
CAGGAACCGTATCAGAGCCCCGGGAACCGTATCGGAGCCCGGAACTGTATCGAGCCGGGAACCGTATCGGAGCCAGGAACCGTATCAGGAGCCCGGGAACCATATCAGAGCCAGTAACCGTATCAGAGCTCGGGAACCGTATCAGAGCTCGGGAACTGTATCGGAGCCCCGCGAACCGTATCAGAGCCACAGGAACCGTATCAGAGCCAGGCACCATATCGGAGCCCCGGGAACCGTATCAGAGCTCAGGAACCGTATCAGAGCCCCGGCAACCTTATCAGAGCCGGGAACCATATCGGAGCCAGGAACCACATCAGAGCTCGGGAACCGTATTAGAGCCAGGAACCGTATCAGAGCCAGGAACTGTATCGGAGCCCCGGGAACCATATCAGAGCCCGGGAACCATATCAGAGCCCTGGGAACCGTATCAGAGCCCCAGGAACCGTATCAGAGCCCGGGAACCGTATCAGAGCCCGGGAACCGTATCTTTGCCAGGAACCATATCGGAGCCCGGGAACCGTATCGGAGCCAGGAACTGTATCAGAGCCCGGAACCGTATCAGAGCCAGGAACCATATCAGAGGCTGGAACCGTATCGGGCCCCGGGAACCGTATCAGAGGCCGGAACCATATCAGAGCTTGGGAACCGTATCAGAGCCGGGAACCGTATCAGAGCTCGGGAACCATATCAGAGCCCCAGGAACCGTATCAGAGCCAGGAACCGTATCAGAGCCCCAGGAACCGTATCGGAGCCCGGGAACCGTATCAGAGCCAGGAACCGTATTGGAACCCCAGGAACCGTATCAGAGCCAGGAACCGTATCACAGCCCGGGAACCGTATCGGAGCCCCAGGAACCGTATCAGAGCCAGGAACCGTATCGGAGCCCTGGGAACTGTATCAGAGCCCGGAACCATATCGGAGCTTGGGAACCGAACGGAGCCCGGTAACCGTATCAGAGCCCCAGGAACCATATCGGAGCTCGGGAACCGTATCGGAGCAGGAACCGTATCAGAGCCCCAGGAACCATATCAGAGCCAGGAACTGTATCCGGAGCCCGGAACCATATCGGAGCCCCAGGAACCGTATCAGAGCCCAGGAACCATATCAGAGCCAGGAACCGTATCGGAGCCACGGGAACCGTATCGGAGCCAGGAACCGTATCAGAGCCAGGAACCATATCAGTGCCCAGGAACTGTATCAGAGCCAGGCACCGTATCGGAGCCCTGGGAACCGTATCAGAGCTCAGGAACCGTATCAGAGCCCCGGCAACCTTATCAGAGCCGGGAACCGTATCGGAGCCCAGGAACCATATCAGAGCTCGGGAACCGTATTAGAGCCAGGAACCGTATCAGAACCAGGAACTGTATCGGAGCCCCGGGAACCATATCAGAGCCCGGAACCATATCAGGGCCCTGGGAACCGTATCAGAGCCCCGGGAACCGTATCTTTGCCAGGAACCGTATCGGAGCCCCGGGAACCGTATCAGAGCCAGGAACTGTATCAGAGGCCCGGAACCGTATCAGAGCCAGGAACCATATCAGAGGCTGGAACCGTATCGGAGCCCCGGGAACCGTATCAGAGCTCGGGAACCATATCAGAGCCCCGGGAACCGTATCAGAGTCAGGAACCGTATCAGAGCCCCAGGAACCGTATTGGAGCCCCGGGAACCGTATCAGAGCCAGGAACCGTATTGGAGCCCAGGAAACCGTATCAGAGCCAGGAACCGTGTCGCAGCCCGGGAACCGTATCGGAGCCCCAGGAACCGTATCAGAGCCAGGAACCATATCGGAGCCCTGGGAACTGTATCAGAGCCCGGAACCATATCGGAGCTTGGGAACCGTATCGGAGCCCGGTAACGTATCAGAGCCCCAGGAACCATATCGGAGTCGGGAACCGTATCGGAGCCAGGAACCGTATCAGAGCCCCAGGAACCATATCAGAGCCAGGAACCGTATCAGAGCCCGGGAACCATATCAGAGCCCCGCGAACCGTATCAGAGCCCAGGAACCATATCAGAGCCAGGAACCGTATCGGAGCAGGGAACCGTATCGGAGCCACGGAACCGTATCAGAGCCAGGAACCATATCAGAGCCCGGGAACCGTATCAGAGCTCAGGAACCGAATCAGAGCCCCGGCAACCATATCAGAGCCGGGAACCGTATCAGAGCCAGGAACCATATCAGAGCTCGGGAACCGTATTAGAGCCAGGAACCGTATCAGAGCCAGGAACTGTATCGAGACGCCGGGAACCATATCAGAGCCCGGGAACCATATCAGAGCCCTGGAACCGTATCAGAGCCCGGGAACCGTATCATTGCCCGGAACCGTATCAGAGCCAGAACCGTATCGAGCCCCGGGAACCGTATCGAACAGGAAACCGTATCAGAGCCCCGGAACCGTATCAGAGTCAGGACCGTATAAGAGCCAGGAACCGTATCAGAGCCAGGAACCCTATCAGAGCCCCGGAACCGTATCAGAGCCCGGTAACCAGTATCAGAGCCCGGGAACCGTATCAGAGCCCGGGAACCGTATCAGAGCCAGGAACCGTATCAGAGCCAGGAACGTATCAGAGCCAGTAAACCGTATCAGAGCCCCGAACCGTATCGAGCCAGGAACCGTATCGGAGCTCGGGAACCGTATCGGAGCCTGGGAACCGTATCAGAGCCAGGAACCGTATCGGAGCCAGGAACCGTATCAGAGCTCGGGAAGCGTATCGGAGCCAGGAACCGTATCAGAGCCAGGAACTGTATCAGAGCTCGGGAACTGTATCGGAGCCCCGAGAACCGTATCAGAGCCAGGAACCGTATCGGAGCCAGGAACCGTATCAGACCCGGAACCGTATCGGAGCCAGGAACCGTATCGGAGCCAGGAACTGTATCAGATCCCGGGAACTATATCAGAGCCGGGAACCGTATCAGAGCCAGGAACTGTATCAGAGCCCGGGAACCGTATCAGAGCCTAGAACCGTATCGGAGCCAGGAACCGTATCAGAGCCCCGGGAACCGTATCAGAGCCCGGAACCGTATCGGAGCCGGGAACCGTATCGGAGCCAGGAACCATATCAGAGCCAGTAACCGCATCAGAGCTCGGGAACTGTATCAGAGCTTGGGAACCGTATCAGAGCCCCTGGAACTGATTCAGGAGCCCGGGAACCGTATCAGAGCCGGGAACCGTATCAGAGCCAGGAACCATATCAGAGCCCCGGGAACCGTACCAGAGCTCAGGAACCGTATCAGAGCCCCGGCAACCATATCAGAGCCAGGAACCGTATCGGAGCCAGGAACCATATCAGAGCTCGGGAACCGTATTAGAGCCAGGAACCGTATCAGAGCCAGGAACTGTATCGGAGCCCCGGGAACCATATCAGAGCCCGGGAACCATATCAGAGCCCTGGGAACCATATCAGAGCCCCAGGAACCGTATCAGAGCCCGGGAACTGTATCAGAGCCCCGGGAACCGTATCAGAGCCAGGAACCGTATCGGAGCCCCGGGAACCGTATCGGAGCCAGGAACCGTATCAGAGCCCGGAACCATATCAGAGTCAGGAACCGTATCAGAGCCAGGAACCGTATCAGAGGCTGGAACCGTATCGGAGCCCCGGGAACCGTATCAGAGGCAGGAACCATATCAGAGGATGGGAACCGTATCAGAGCTGGGAACTGTATCAGAGCCACGAACCGTATCAGAGCCAGGAACCGTATCAGAGCCGCGGGAACCGTATCAGAGCCAGGAACCGTATCGGAGCCCCGGGAACCGTATCGGAGCCAGGAACCGTATCAGAGCCCGGAACCATATCAGAGTCAGGAACCGTATCAGAGCCAGGAACCGTATCAGAGGCTGGAACCATATCGGAGCCCCGGAACCGTATCAGAGGCAGGAACCATATCAGAGCTTGGGAACCGTATCAGAGCCACGAACCGTATCAGAGCCAGGAACCGTATCAGAGCCCCGGAACCGTATCGGAGCCAGGAACCGTATCAGAGCCAGGAACCGTATCAGAGCCCCGGGAACCGTATCAGAGCCCGGGAACCGTATCAGAGCCAGGAACCGTATCAGAGCCAGGAACCGTATCAGAGCCAGGAACCGTATCAGAGCCAGGAACCGTATCAGAGCCAGGAACCGTATCAGAGCCCCGGAACCATTTCGGAGCCAGGAACCGTATTGGAGCTCGGGAACCGTATCGGAGCCCGGGAACCGTATCAGAGCCAGGAACCGTATCGGAGCCAGGAACCGTATCAGAGCTCGGGAACCGTATCGGAGCCAGGACCCGTATCAGAGCCAGGAACCGTATCGGAGCTTGGGAACCATATCGGAGCCCCGGGAACCGTATCAGAGCCCGTAACCGTATCGGAGCCAGGAACCGTATCGGAGCCAGGAACCATATCGGAGCCAGGAACCGTATCGAGCCAGGAACCGTATCAGAGCCCCGGGAACCGTATCAGAGCCCGGAAATCGTATCAGAGACAGGAACTGTATCGGCGCCCGGGAACCGTATCAGAGCCGGGAACCGTATCGGAGCCAGGAACCGTATCAGAGCCCCGGGAACCGTATCAGAGCCCGGAACTGTATCGGAGCCGGGATCCGTATCGGAGCCAGGAACCGTATCAGGAGCCCGGGAACCATATCAGAGCCAGTAACCGTATCAGAGCTCGGGAACCGTATCAGAGCTCGGGAACTGTATCGGAGCCCAGCGAACCGTATCAGAGCCCAGGAACCGCATCAGAGCCAGGCACCATATCGGAGCCCCGGGAACCGTATCAGAGCTCGGAACCGTATCAGAGCCCCGGCAACCATATCAGAGCCGGGAACCATATCGGAGCCAGGAACCATATCAGAGCTCGGGAACCGTATTAGAGCCAGGAACCGTATCAGAGCCAGGAACTGTATCGGAGCCCCGGGAACCATATCAGAGCCGGGAACCATATCAGAGCCCTGGGAACCGTATCAGAGCCCCAGGAACCGTATCAGAGCCCGGGAACGTATCAGAGCCCCGGGAACCGTATCTTTGCCAGGAACCGTATCAGGAGCCCCGGGAACCGTATCAGAGCCAGGAACCGTATCAGAGCCCGGGAACCGTATCGGAGCCAGGAACCGTATCAGAGCCAGGAACAGTATCAGAGCCCGGAACCGTATCAGAGCCAGGAACCGTATCAGAGGCTGGAACCGTATCGGAGCCCGGGAACCGTATCAGAGGCAGGAACCATATCAGAGGATGGGAACCGTATCAGAGCTGGGAACTGTATCAGAGCCACGAACCGTATCAGAGCCAGGAACCGTATCAGAGCCGCGGGAACCGTATCAGAGCCAGGGACCGTATCGGAGCCCCGGGAACCGTATCGGAGCCAGGAACCGTATCAGAGCCCGGAACCATATCAGAGTCAGAACCGTATCAGAGCCAGGAACCGTATCAGAGGCTGGAACCATATCGGAGCCCCGGAACCGTATCAGAGGCAGAAACCATATCAGAGCTTGGGAACCGTATCAGAGCCACGAACCGTATCAGAGCCAGGAACCGTATCAGAGCCCCGGAACCGTATCGGAGCCAGGAACCGTATCAGAGCCAGGAACCGTATCAGAGCCCCGGGAACCGTATCAGAGCCCGGGAACCGTATCAGAGCCAGGAACCGTATCAGAGCCAGGAACCGTATCAGAGCCAGGAACCGTATCAGAGCCAGGAACCGTATCAGAGCCAGGAACCGTATCAGAGCCCCGGAACCATTTCGGAGCCAGGAACCGTATTGGAGCTCGGGAACCGTATCGGAGCCCCGGGAACCGTATCAGAGCCAGGAACCGTATCGGAGCCAGGAACCGTATCAGAGCCAGGAACTGTATCAGAGCCCGGAACCGTATCAGAGCCAGGAACCATATCAGAGGCTGGAACCGTATCGGAGCCCCGGGAACCGTATCAGAGCTCGGGAACCATATCAGAGCCCCGGGAACCGTATCAGAGTCAGGAACCGTATCAGAGCCCAGGAACCGTATTGAGCCCCGGGAACCGTATCAGAGCCAGGAACCGTATTGGAGCCCCAGGAACCGTATCAGAGCCAGGAACCGTGTCGCAGCCCGGGAACCGTATCGGAGCCCAGGAACCGTATCAGAGCCAGGAACCATATCGAAGCCCTGGAACTGTATCAGAGCCCGGAACCATATCGGAGCTTGGGAACCGTATCGGAGCCCGGTAACCGTATCAGAGCCCCAGGAACCATATCGAGCTCGGGAACCGTATCGGAGCCAGGAACCGTATCAGAGCCCCAGGAACCATATCAGAGCCAGGAACCGTATCCGGAGCCCGGAATCATATCAGAGCCCCGCGAACCGTATCAGAGCCCAGGAACCATATCAGAGCCAGGGAACCGCATCGGAGACACGGGAACCGTATCGGAGCCACGAAACCGTATCAGAGCCAGGAACCATATCAGAGCCCCGGGAACCGTATCATAGCTCAGGAACCGAATCAGAGCCCCGGCAACCATATCAGAGCCGGGAACCGTATCAGAGCCAGAACCATATCAGAGCTCGGGAACCGTATTAGAGCCAGGAACCGTATCAGAGCCAGGAACTGTATCGGAGACCCGGAACCATATCAGAGCCCGGGAACCATATCAGAGCCCTGGGAACCGTATCAGAGCCCGGGAACCGTATCAGTGCCCCGGGAACCGTATCAGAGCCTGGAACCGTATCGGAGCCCCGGGAACCGTATCGGAGACAGGAACCGTATCAGAGCCCGAACCGTATCAGAGTCAGGAACCGTATAAGAGCCAGGAACCGTATCAGAGCAGGAACCCTATCAGAGCCCGGGAACCGTATCAGAGCCCGGTAACCATATCAGAGCCCGGGAACCGTATCAGAGCCCGGGAACCGTATCAGAGCCAGGAACCGTATCAGAGCCAGGAACCGTATCAGAGCCAGTAACCGTATCAGAGCCCCGGAACCGTATCGGAGCCAGGAACCGTATCGGAGCTGGGAACCGTATCGGAGCCCTGGGAACCGTATCAGAGCCAGGAACCGTATCGGAGCCAGGAACCGTATCAGAGCTCGGGAACCGTATCGGAGCCAGGAACCGTATCGGAGCCAGGAACTGTATCAGAGCTCGGGAACTGTATCGGAGCCCCGAGAACCGTATCAGAGCCAGGAACCGTATCGGAGCCAGGAACCGTATCAGACCCCGAAACCGTATCGGAGCCAGGAACCGTATCGGAGCCAGGAACTGTATCAGATCCCCGGGAACTATATCAGAGCCGGGGAATCGTATCAGAGCCAGGAACTGTATCAGAGCCCGGGAACCATATCAGAGCCTAGAACCGGATCGGAGCCAGGAACCGTATCAGAGCCCCGGGAACCGTATCAGAGCCCGGAACCGTATCGGAGCCGGGAACCGTATCGGAGCCAGGAACCATATCAGAGCCAGTAACCGCATCAAAGCTCGGGAACTGTATCAGAGCTTGGGAACCGTATCAGAGCCCCTGGAACTGATTCAGGAGCCCGGGAACCGTATCAGAGCCGGGAACCATATCCGCAGCCCGTGAACCATATCAGAGCCCCGGGAACCGTACCAGAGCTCAGGAACCGTATCAGAGCCCCGGCAACCATATCAGAGCCAGGAACCGTATCGGAGCCAGGAACCATATCAGAGCTCGGGAACCGTATTAGAGCCAGGAACCGTATCAGAGCCAGGAACTGTATCAGAGCCCCGGGAACCATATCAGAGCCCGGGAACCATATTAGAGCCCTGGGAACCATATCAGAGCCCCATGAACCGTATCAGAGCCCGGGAACTGTATCAGAGCCCCGGGAACCGTATCAGAGCCAGGAACCGTATCGGAGCCCCGGGAACCGTATCGGAGCCAGGAATCGTATCAGAGCCCGGAACCATATCAGAGTCAGGAACCGTATCAGAGCCAGGAACCGTATCAGAGGCTGGAACCGTATCGGAGCCCCGGGAACCGTATCAGAGGCAGGAACCATATCAGAGGATGGGAACCGTATCAGAGCTGGGAACTGTATCAGAGCCACGAACCGTATCAGAGCCAGGAACCGTATCAGAGCCGCGGGAACCGTATCAGAGCCAGGGACCGTATCGGAGCCCGGGAACCGTATCGGAGCCAGGAACCGTATCAGAGCCCGGAACCATATCAGAGTCAGGAACCGTATCAGAGCCAGGAACCGTATCAGAGGCTGGAACCATATCGGAGCCCCGGAACCGTATCAGAGGCAGAAACCATATCAGAGCTTGGGAACCGTATCAGAGCCCCGGAACCGTATCGGAGCCAGGAACCGTATCAGAGCCAGGAACCGTATCAGAGCCCCGGGAACCGTATCAGAGCCCGGGAACCGTATCAGAGCCAGGAACCGTATCAGAGCCAGGAACCGTATCAGAGCCAGGAACCGTATCAGAGCCAGGAACCGTATCAGAGCCAGGAACCGTATCAGAGCCCCGGAACCATTTCGGAGCCAGGAACCGTATTGGAGCTCGGGAACCGTATCGGAGCCCCGGGAACCGTATCAGAGCCAGGAACCGTATCGGAGCCAGGAACCGTATCAGAGCTCGGGAACCGTATCGGAGCCAGGACCCGTATCAGAGCCAGGAACCGTATCGGAGCTTGGGAACCATATCGGAGCCCCGGGAACCGTATCAGAGCCCGTAACCGTATCGGAGCCAGGAACCGTATCGGAGCCAGGAACCATATCGGAGCCAGGAACCGTATCGAGCCAGGAACCGTATCAGAGCCCCGGGAACCGTATCAGAGCCCGGAAATCGTATCAGAGCCAGGAACCTGTATCGGAGCCCGGAACCGTATCAGAGCCGGGAACCGTATCGGAGCCAGGAACCGTATCAGAGCTCGGGAACTGTATCGGAGCCCAGCGAACCGTATCAGGAGCCCGGGAACCATATCAGAGCCAGTAACCGTATCAGAGCTCGGGAACCGTATCAGAGCTCGGGAACTGTATCGGAGCCCAGCGAACCGTATCAGAGCCCAGGAACCGCATGAGAGCCAGGCACCATATCGGAGCCCCGGGAACCGTATCAGAGCTCGGGAACCGTATCAGAGCCCCGGCAACCTTATCAGAGCCGGGAACCGTATCGGAGCCAGGAACCATATCAGAGCTCGGGAACCGTATTAGAGCCAGGAACCGTATCAGAGCCAGGAACTGTATCGGAGCCCCGGGAACCATATCAGAGCCCGGGAACCATATCAGAGCCCTGGGAACCATATCAGAGCCCCAGGAACCGTATCAGAGCCCGGGAACTGTATCAGAGCCCCGGGAACCGTATCAGAGCCAGGAACCGTATCGGAGCCCCGGGAACCGTATCGGAGCCAGGAATCGTATCAGAGCCCGGAACCATATCAGAGTCAGGAACCGTATCAGAGCCAGGAACCGTATCAGAGGCTGGAACCGTATCGGAGCCCCGGGAACCGTATCAGAGGCAGGAACCATATCAGAGGATGGGAACCGTATCAGAGCTGGGAACTGTATCAGAGCCACGAACCGTATCAGAGCCAGGAACCGTATCAGAGCCGCGGGAACCGTATCAGAGCCAGGGACCGTATCGGAGCCCCGGGAACCGTATCGGAGCCAGGAACCGTATCAGAGCCCGGAACCATATCAGAGTCAGGAACCGTATCAGAGCCAGGAACCGTATCAGAGGCTGGAACCATATCGGAGCCCCGGAACCGTATCAGAGGCAGAAACCATATCAGAGCTTGGGAACCGTATCAGAGCCACGAACCGTATCAGAGCCAGGAACCGTATCAGAGCCCCGGAACCGTATCGGAGCCAGGAACCGTATCAGAGCCAGGAACCGTATCAGAGCCCCGGGAACCGTATCAGAGCCCGGGAACCGTATCAGAGCCAGGAACCGTATCAGAGCCAGGAACCGTATCAGAGCCAGGAACCGTATCAGAGCCAGGAACCGTATCAGAGCCAGGAACCGTATCAGAGCCCCGGAACCATTTCGGAGCCAGGAACCGTATTGGAGCTCGGGAACCGTATCGGAGCCCCGGGAACCGTATCAGAGCCAGGAACCGTATCGGAGCCAGGAACCGTATCAGAGCTCGGGAACCGTATCGGAGCCAGGACCCGTATCAGAGCCAGGAACCGTATCGGAGCTTGGGAACCATATCGGAGCCCCGGGAACCGTATCAGAGCCCGTAACCGTATCGGAGCCAGGAACCGTATCGGAGCCAGGAACCATATCGGAGCCAGGAACCGTATCGGAGCCAGGAACCGTATCAGAGCCCCGGGAACCGTATCAGAGCCCGGAAATCGTATCAGAGACAGGAACTGTATCGGAGCCCGGGAACCGTATCAGAGCCGGGAACCGTATCGGAGCCAGGAACCGTATCAGAGCCCCGGGAACCGTATCAGAGCCCGGAACTGTATCGGAGCCGGGATCCGTATCGGAGCCAGGAACCGTATCAGGAGCCCGGGAACCATATCAGAGCCAGTAACCGTATCAGAGCTCGGGAACCGTATCAGAGCTCGGGAACTGTATCGGAGCCCAGCGAACCGTATCAGAGCCCAGGAACCGCATCAGAGCCAGGCACCATATCGGAGCCCCGGGAACCGTATCAGAGCTCGGGAACCGTATCAGAGCCCCGGCAACCTTATCAGAGCCGGGAACCGTATCGGAGCCAGGAACCATATCAGAGCTCGGGAACCGTATTAGAGCCAGGAACCGTATCAGAGCCAGGAACTGTATCGGAGCCCCGGGAACCATATCAGAGCCCGGGAACCATATCAGAGCCCTGGGAACCGTATCAGAGCCCCAGGAACCGTATCAGAGCCCGGGAACCGTATCAGAGCCCCGGGAACCGTATCTTTGCCAGGAACCGTATCGGAGCCCCGGGAACCGTATCGGAGCCAGGAACTGTATCAGAGCCCGAAACCGTATCAGAGCCAGGAACCATATCAGAGGCTGGAACCGTATCGGAGCCCCGGGAACCGTATCAGAGGCAGGAACCGTATCGGAGCCACGGGAACCGTATCGGAGCCAGGAACCGTATCAGAGCCAGGAACCATATCAGAGCCCCGGGAACCGTATCAGAGCTCAGGAACCATATCAGAGCCCCGGCAACCATATCAGAGCCGGGAACCGTATCGGAGCCAGGAACCATATCAGAGCTCGGGAACCGTATTAGAGCCAGGAACCGTATCAGAGCCAGGAACTGTATCGGAGCCCCGGGAAACATTTCAGAGCCCGGGAACCATATCAGAGCCCTGGGAACCGTATCAGAGCCCCAGGAACCGTATCAGAGCCCGGGAACCGTATCATTGCCCCGGGAACCGTATCAGAGCCAGGAATCGTATCGGAGCCCCGGGAACCGTATCGGAGACAGGAACCGTATCAGAGCCCGGAACCGTATCAGAGTCAGGAACCGTATCAGAGCCAGGAACCGTATCAGAGCCAGGAACCGTATCAGAGCGCCGGGAACTGTATCGGAGCCCGGTAACCGTATCAGAGCCCGGGAACCATATCAGAGCCCGGGACCCGTATCAGAGCCAGGAACCGTATCAGAGCCAGGAACCGTATCAGAGCCAGTAACCGTATCAGAGCCCCGGAACCGTATCGGAGCCAGGAACCGTATCAGAGCCCCGGGAACCGTATCGGAGCCCGGAACTGTATCGGAGCCGGGAACCGTATCGGAGCCAGGAACCGTATCAGGAGCCCGGGAACCATATCAGAGCCAGTAACCGTATCAGAGCTCGGGAACCGTATCAGAGCTCGGGAACTGTATCGGAGCCCCGCGAACCGTATCAGAGCCCAGGAACCGTATCAGAGCCAGGCACCATATCGGAGCCCCGGGAACCGTATCAGAGCTCAGGAACCGTATCAGAGCCCCGGCAACCTTATCAGAGCCGGGAACCGTATCGGAGCCAGGAACCACATCAGAGCTCGGGAACCGTATTAGAGCCAGGAACCGTATCAGAGCCAGGAACTGTATCGGAGCCCCGGGAACCATATCAGAGCCCAGGAACCATATCAGAGCCCTGGGAACCGTATCAGAGCCCCAGGAACCGTATCAGAGCCCGGGAACCGTATCAGAGCCCCGGGAACCGTATCTTTGCCAGGAACCATATCGGAGCCCCGGGAACCGTATCGGAGCCAGGAACTGTATCAGAGCCCGGAACCGTATCAGAGCCAGGAACCATATCAGAGGCTGGAACCGTATCGGAGCCCCGGGAACCGTATCAGAGGCAGGAACCATATCAGAGCTTGGGAACCGTATCAGAGCCGGGAACCGTATCAGAGCTCGGGAACCATATCAGAGCCCCGGGAACCGTATCAGAGCCAGGAACCGTATCAGAGCCCCAGGAACCGTATCGGAGCCCCGGGAACCGTATCAGAGCCAGGAACCGTATTGGAACCCCAGGAACCGTATCAGAGCCAGGAACCGTATCGCAGCCCGGGAACCGTATCGGAGCCCCAGGAACCGTATCAGAGCCAGGAACCGTATCGGAGCCCTGGGAACTGTATCAGAGCCCGGAACCATATCGGAGCTTGGGAACCGAACGGAGCCCGGTAACCGTATCAGAGCCCCAGGAACCATATCGGAGCTCGGGAACCGTATCGGAGCCAGGATCCGTATCAGAGCCCCAGGAACCATATCAGAGCCAGGAACTGTATCCGGAGCCCGGGAACCGTATCGGAGCCAGGAACCGTATCAGAGCCAGGAACCATATCAGTGCCCAGGAACTGTATCAGAGCCAGGCACCGTATCGGAGCCCTGGGAACCGTATCAGAGCTCAGGAACCGTATCAGAGCCCCGGCAACCTTATCAGAGCCGGGAACCGTATCGGAGCCAGGAACCATATCAGAGCTCGGGAACCGTATTAGAGCCAGGAACCGTATCAGAGCCAGGAACTGTATCGGAGCCCCGGGAACCATATCAGAGCCCGGGAACCATATCAGGGCCCTGGGAACCGTATCAGAGCCCCGGGAACCGTATCTTTGCCAGGAACCGTATCGGAGCCCCGGGAACCGTATCAGAGCCAGGAACTGTATCAGAGCCCGGAACCGTATCAGAGCCAGGAACCATATCAGAGGCTGGAACCGTATCGGAGCCCCGGGAACCGTATCAGAGCTCGGGAACCATATCAGAGCCCCGGGAACCGTATCAGAGTCAGGAACCGTATCAGAGCCCCAGTAACCGTATTGGAGCCCCGGGAACCGTATCAGAGCCAGGAACCGTATTGGAGCCCCAGGAACCGTATCAGAGCCAGGAACCGTATCGCAGCCCAGGAACCGTATCGGAGCCCCAGGAACCGTATCAGAGCCAGGAACCATATCGGAGCCCTGGGAACTGTATCAGAGCCCGGAACCATATCGGAGCTTGGGAACCGTATCGGAGCCCGGTAACCGTATCAGAGCCCCAGGAACCATATCGGAGCTCGGGAACCGTATCGGAGCCAGGAACCGTATCAGAGCCCCAGGAACCATATCGGAGCTCGGGAACCGTATCGGAGCCAGGAACCGTATCAGAGCCCCAGGAACCATATCAGAGCCAGGAACCGTATCCGGAGCCCGGGAACCATATCAGAGCCCCGCGAACCGTATCAGAGCCCAGGAACCATATCAGAGCCAGGAACCGCATCGGAGACACGGGAACCGTATCGGAGCCACGAACCGTATCAGAGCCAGGAACCATATCAGAGCCCCGGGAACCGTATCAGAGCTCAGGAACCGAATCAGAGCCCCGGCAACCATATCAGAGCCGGGAACCGTATCAGAGCCAGGAACCATATCAGAGCTCGGGAACCGTATTAGAGCCAGGAACCGTATCAGAGCCAGGAACTGTATCGGAGACCCGGGAACCATATCAGAGCCCGGGAACCATATCAGAGCCCTGGGAACCGTATCAGAGCCCCAGGAACCGTATCAGAGCCCGGGAACCGTATCATTGCCCCGGGAACCGTATCAGAGCCAGGAACCGTATCGGAGCCCCGGGAACCGTATCGGAGACAGGAACCGTATCAGAGCCCGGAACCGTATCAGAGTCAGGAACCGTATAAGAGCCAGGAACCGTATCAGAGCCAGGAACCCTATCAGAGCCCCGGGAACCGTATCGGAGCCCGGTAACCATATCAGAGCCCGGGAACCGTATCAGAGCCCGGGAACCGTATCAGAGCCAGGAACCGTATCAGAGCCAGGAACCGTATCAGAGCCAGTAACCGTATCAGAGCCCCGGAACCGTATCGGAGCCAGGAACCGTATCGGAGCTCGGGAACCGTATCGGAGCCCTGGGAACCGTATCAGAGCCAGGAACCGTATCGGAGCCAGGAACCGTATCAGAGCTCGCGAACCGTATCGGAGCCAGGAACCGTATCGGAGCCAGGAACTGTATCGGAGCTCGGGAACTGTATCGGAGCCCCGAGAACCGTATCAGAGCCAGGAACCGTATCGGAGCCATGAACCGTATCAGACCCCGGAACTGTATCGGAGCCAGGAACCGTATCGGAGCCAGGAACTGTATCAGATCCCCGGGAACTATATCAGAGCCGGGGAATCGTATCAGAGCCAGGAACTGTATCAGAGCCCGGGAACCGTATCAGAGCCTAGAACCGGATCGGAGCCAGGAACCGTATCAGAGCCCCGGGAACCGTATCAGAGCCCGGAACCGTATCGGAGCCGGGAACCGTATCGGAGCCAGGAACCATATCAGGAGCCCGGGAACCATATCAGAGCCAGTAACCGCATCAGAGCTCGGGAACTGTATCAGAGCTTGGGAACCGTATCAGAGCCCCTGGAACTGATTCAGGAGCCCGGGAACCGTATCAGAGCTGGGAACCATATCCGCGGCCCGTGAACCGTATCGGAGCTCGGGAACCGTATCGGAGCCAGGAACCGTATCGGAGCCAGGAACCGTATCGGAGCTCGGGAACCGTATCGGAGCCCCGGGAACCGTATCAGAGCCAGGAACCATATCGGAGCCAGGAACCGTATCGGAGCCCGGAACCGTATCGGAGCCAGGAACCGTATCGGAGCCAGGAACCGTATCAAAGCCCCGGGAACCGTATCAGAGCCCGGGAATCGTATCAGAGCCAGGAACTGTATCAGAGCCCGGGAACCGTATCAGAGCCCGGAACCATATCGGAGCCAGGAACCGTATCAGAGCCCCGGGAACCGTATCAGAGCCCGGAACCGTATCAGAGCCGGGAACCGTATCGCAGCCCCGGGAACCGTATCAGGAGCCCGGGAACCATATCAGAGCCGGGATACATATCCGGGGCCCGTGAACCGTATCGGAGCCCGGGAACCGTAATGGAGCAAGGGAACCGTGTCAGAGCCCGGGAACCGTGTCAGAGCCTGGGAACCGTATCGGAGCCAGGAACTGTATCGGAGCCCGTGAACCGTATTGGAGCATGGAACCGTATCAGGAGCCCGGGAACCGTATCAGAGCCAGGAACTGTATCGGAGCCCTGGGAACCGTATCAGTGCCCCGGGAACCATATCAGGAGCCCGGGAACCGTATCGGAGCCCTGGGAACCTTATCAGAGCCGGGAACCGTATCCGGGGCCCGTTAACCATATCGGAGCCCGGGAACCGTATCGGAGCCCGGGAACCGTATCGGAGCCCGGGAACCGTATCGGAGCCCGGGAACCGTATCGGAGCCCGGGAATAGTATCGGAGCCCACGAACCGTATCGGAGCCCTGGGAACCGTATCAGAGCCAGGAACCGTATCCGGAGCCCGGGAACCGTATCGGAGCCCGGGAACCGTATCGGAGCCCCGGGAACAGTATCAGAGCCCCGGGAACCGTATCGGAGCCCGCGACTGTATCGGAGCTCCGGGAACCATATCAGAGCCAGGAACCGTATCAGTGCCAGGAACCGTATCGGAGCCAGGAACCGTATCTGAGTCCGTGAACCGTATCAGAGCCCGGGAACTGTATCAGAGCCCGGGAACAGTATCGGAGCCACAGGAACCATATCGGAGCCCCGGGAACTGTATCGGAGCCCCGGGAACAGTATCAGAGCCAGGAACCGTATCAGAGCCAGGAACCGTATCAGAGCTTGGGAACCGTATCAGAGCCGGGAACCGTATCAGAGCCGGTAACTGTGTCAGAGCCCCGGGAACTGTGTCAGTGACCCGGGAACCGTATCAGAGCCCCGGGAACCGTATCGGAGCCCCGGGAACCGTATCAGAGCCAGAAACCGTATCAGAGGCAGGAACCGTATCAGAGCTCGGGAACCGTATCGGAGCCCCAGGAACCGTATCAGAGCCAGGAACCATATCAGAGCCCGGGAACCGTATCGGAGCCCCGGGAACCGTATCAGAGCCCGGGAACCGTATCAGAGCCCGGGAACCGTATCAGAACCTGGGAACCGTATCAGAGCCAGGAACCGTATCGGAGCCCCGGGAACCGTATCAGAGCCCCGGGAACAGATTCAGAGCCCCAGGAACCGTATCAGAGCCAGGAACCATATCAGAGCCCGGGAACCGTATCAGAGCCCGGGAACCGTATCAGAGCCCCGGGAACCGTATCTTTGCCAGGAACCGTATCGGAGCCCCGGGAACCGTATCGGAGCCAGGAACTGTATCAGAGCCCGAAACCGTATCAGAGCCAGGAACCATATCAGAGGCTGGAACCGTATCGGAGCCCCGGGAACCGTATCAGAGGCAGGAACCGTATCGGAGCCACGGGAACCGTATCGGAGCCAGGAACCGTATCAGAGCCAGGAACCATATCAGAGCCCCGGGAACCGTATCAGAGCTCAGGAACCATATCAGAGCCCCGGCAACCATATCAGAGCCGGGAACCGTATCGGAGCCAGGAACCATATCAGAGCTCGGGAACCGTATTAGAGCCAGGAACCGTATCAGAGCCAGGAACTGTATCGGAGCCCCGGGAAACATTTCAGAGCCCGGGAACCATATCAGAGCCCTGGGAACCGTATCAGAGCCCCAGGAACCGTATCAGAGCCCGGGAACCGTATCATTGCCCCGGGAACCGTATCAGAGCCAGGAATCGTATCGGAGCCCCGGGAACCGTATCGGAGACAGGAACCGTATCAGAGCCCGGAACCGTATCAGAGTCAGGAACCGTATCAGAGCCAGGAACCGTATCAGAGCCAGGAACCGTATCAGAGCGCCGGGAACTGTATCGGAGCCCGGTAACCGTATCAGAGCCCGGGAACCATATCAGAGCCCGGGACCCGTATCAGAGCCAGGAACCGTATCAGAGCCAGGAACCGTATCAGAGCCAGTAACCGTATCAGAGCCCCGGAACCGTATCGGAGCCAGGAACCGTATCAGAGCCCCGGGAACCGTCTCGGAGCCCGGAACTGTATCGGAGCCGGGAACCGTATCGGAGCCAGGAACCGTATCAGGAGCCCGGGAACCATATCAGAGCCAGTAACCGTATCAGAGCTCGGGAACCGTATCAGAGCTCGGGAACTGTATCGGAGCCCCGTGAACCGTATCAGAGCCCAGGAACCGTATCAGAGCCAGGCACCATATCGGAGCCCCGGGAACCGTATCAGAGCTCAGGAACCGTATCAGAGCCCCGGCAACCTTATCAGAGCCGGGAACCGTATCGGAGCCAGGAACCACATCAGAGCTCGGGAACCGTATTAGAGCCAGGAACCGTATCAGAGCCAGGAACTGTATCGGAGCCCCGGGAACCATATCAGAGCCCGGGAACCATATCAGAGCCCTGGGAACCGTATCAGAGCCCCAGGAACCGTATCAGAGCCCGGGAACCGTATCAGAGCCCCGGGAACCGTATCTTTGCCAGGAACCATATCGGAGCCCCGGGAACCGTATCGGAGCCAGGAACTGTATCAGAGCCCGGAACCGTATCAGAGCCAGGAACCATATCAGAGGCTGGAACCGTATCGGAGCCCCGGGAACCGTATCAGAGGCAGGAACCATATCAGAGCTTGGGAACCGTATCAGAGCCGGGAACCGTATCAGAGCTCGGGAACCATATCAGAGCCCCGGGAACCGTATCAGAGCCAGGAACCGTATCAGAGCCCCAGGAACCGTATCGGAGCCCCGGGAACCGTATCAGAGCCAGGAACCGTATTGGAACCCCAGGAACCGTATCAGAGCCAGGAACCGTATCGCAGCCCGGGAACCGTATCGGAGCCCCAGGAACCGTATCAGAGCCAGGAACCGTATCGGAGCCCTGGGAACTGTATCAGAGCCCGGAACCATATCGGAGCTTGGGAACCGAACGGAGCCCGGTAACCGTATCAGAGCCCCAGGAACCATATCGGAGCTCGGGAACCGTATCGGAGCCAGGAACCGTATCAGAGCCCCAGGAACCATATCAGAGCCAGGAACTGTATCCGGAGCCCGGGAACCATATCGGAGCCCCGCGAACCGTATCAGAGCCCAGGAACCATATCAGAGCCAGGAACCGTATCGGAGCCACGGGAACCGTATCGGAGCCAGGAACCGTATCAGAGCCAGGAACCATATCAGTGCCCAGGAACTGTATCAGAGCCAGGCACCGTATCGGAGCCCTGGGAACCGTATCAGAGCTCAGGAACCGTATCAGAGCCCCGGCAACCTTATCAGAGCCGGGAACCGTATCGGAGCCAGGAACCATATCAGAGCTCGGGAACCGTATTAGAGCCAGGAACCGTATCAGAGCCAGGAACTGTATTGGAGCCCCGGGAACCATATCAGAGCCCGGGAACCATATCAGGGCCCTGGGAACCGTATCAGAGCCCCAGGAACCGTATCTTTGCCAGGAACCGTATCGGAGCCCCGGGAACCGTATCAGAGCCAGGAACTGTATCAGAGCCCGGAACCGTATCAGAGCCAGGAACCATATCAGAGGCTGGAACCGTATCGGAGCCCCGGGAACCGTATCAGAGCTCGGGAACCATATCAGAGCCCCGGGAACCGTATCAGAGTCAGGAACCGTATCAGAGCCCCAGGAACCGTATTGGAGCCCCGGGAACCGTATCAGAGCCAGGAACCGTATTGGAGCCCCAGGAACCGTATCAGAGCCAGGAACCGTATCGCAGCCCGGGAACCGTATCGGAGGCCCAGGAACCGTATCAGAGCCAGGAACCATATCGGAGCCCTGGGAACTGTATCAGAGCCCGGAACCATATCGGAGCTTGGGAACCGTATCGGAGCCCGGTAACCGTATCAGACCCCAGGAACCATATCGGAGCTCGGGAACCGTATCGGAGCCAGGAACCGTATCAGAGCCCCAGGAACCATATCAGAGCCAGGAACCGTATCCGGAGCCCGGGAACCATATCAGAGCCCCGCGAACCGTATCAGAGCCCAGGAACCATATCAGAGCCAGGAACCGCATCGGAGACACGGGAACCGTATCGGAGCCACGAACCGTATCAGAGCCAGGAACCATATCAGAGCCCCGGGAACCGTATCAGAGCTCAGGAACCGAATCAGAGCCCCGGCAACCATATCAGAGCCGGGAACCGTATCAGAGCCAGGAACCATATCAGAGCTCGGGAACCGTATTAGAGCCAGGAACCGTATCAGAGCCAGGAACTGTATCGGAGACCCGGGAACCATATCAGAGCCCGGGAACCATATCAGAGCCCTGGGAACCGTATCAGAGCCCCAGGAACCGTATCAGAGCCCGGGAACCGTATCATTGCCCCGGGAACCGTATCAGAGCCAGGAACCGTATCGGAGCCCCGGGAACCGTATCGGAGACAGGAACCGTATCAGAGCCCGGAACCGTATCAGAGTCAGGAACCGTATAAGAGCCAGGAACCGTATCAGAGCCAGGAACCCTATCAGAGCCCCGGGAACCGTATCGGAGCCCGGTAACCATATCAGAGCCCGGGAACCGTATCAGAGCCCGGGAACCGTATCAGAGCCAGGAACCGTATCAGAGCCAGGAACCGTATCAGAGCCAGTAACCGTATCAGAGCCCCGGAACCGTATCGGAGCCAGGAACCGTATCGGAGCTCGGGAACCGTATCGGAGCCCTGGGAACCGTATCAGAGCCAGGAACCGTATCGGAGCCAGGAACCGTATCAGAGCTCGGGAACCGTATCGGAGCCAGGAACCGTATCGGAGCCAGGAACTGTATCGGAGCTCGGGAACTGTATCGGAGCCCCGAGAACCGTATCAGAGCCAGGAACCGTATCGGAGCCAGGAACCGTATCAGACCCCGGAACCGTATCGGAGCCAGGAACCGTATCGGAGCCAGGAACTGTATCAGATCCCCGGGAACTATATCAGAGCCGGGGAATCGTATCAGAGCCAGGAACTGTATCAGAGCCCGGGAACCGTATCAGAGCCTAGAACCGGATCGGAGCCAGGAACCGTATCAGAGCCCCGGGAACCGTATCAGAGCCCGGAACCGTATCGGAGCCGGGAACCGTATCGGAGCCAGGAACCGTATCAGGAGCCCGGGAACCATATCAGAGCCAGTAACCGCATCAGAGCTCGGGAACTGTATCAGAGCTTGGGAACCGTATCAGAGCCCCTGGAACTGATTCAGGAGCCCGGGAACCGTATCAGAGCCGGGAACCATATCCGCGGCCCGTGAACCGTATCGGAGCTCGGGAACCGTATCGGAGCCAGGAACCGTATCGGAGCCAGGAACCGTATCGGAGCTCGGGAACCGTATCGGAGCCCCGGGAACCGTATCAGAGCCAGGAACCATATCGGAGCCAGGAACCGTATCGGAGCCCGGAACCGTATCGGAGCCAGGAACCGTATCGGAGCCAGGAACCGTATCAAAGCCCCGGGAACCGTATCAGAGCCCGGGAATCGTATCAGAGCCAGGAACTGTATCAGAGCCCGGGAACCGTATCAGAGCCCGGAACCATATCGGAGCCAGGAACCGTATCAGAGCCCCGGGAACCGTATCAGAGCCCGGAACCGTATCAGAGCCGGGAACCGTATCGCAGCCCCGGGAACCGTATCAGGAGCCCGGGAACCATATCAGAGCCGGGAACCATATCCGGGGCCCGTGAACCGTATCGGAGCCCGGGAACCGTAATGGAGCAAGGGAACCGTGTCAGAGCCCGGGAACCGTGTCAGAGCCCGGGAACCGTATCGGAGCCAGGAACTGTATCGGAGCCCGTGAACCGTATTGGAGCATGGAACCGTATCAGGAGCCCGGGAACCGTATCAGAGCCAGGAACTGTATCGGAGCCCTGGGAACCGTATCAGTGCCCCGGGAACCATATCAGGAGCCCGGGAACCGTATCGGAGCCCTGGGAACCTTATCAGAGCCGGGAACCGTATCCGGGGCCCGTTAACCATATCGGAGCCCGGGAACCGTATCGGAGCCCGGGAACCGTATCGGAGCCCGGGAACCGTATCGGAGCCCGGGAACCGTATCGGAGCCCGGGAATAGTATCGGAGCCCACGAACCGTATCGGAGCCCTGGGAACCGTATCAGAGCCAGGAACCGTATCCGGAGCCCGGGAACCGTATCGGAGCCCGGGAACCGTATCGGAGCCCCGGGAACAGTATCAGAGCCCCGGGAACCGTATCGGAGCCCGCGACTGTATCGGAGCTCCGGGAACCATATCAGAGCCAGGAACCGTATCAGTGCCAGGAACCGTATCAGAGCCCGGGAATGGTATCAGACCCCGGGAACCGTATCAGAGCCGGGAACCGTATCGGAGCCAGGAACCGTATCTGAGTCCGTGAACCGTATCAGAGCCCGGGAACTGTATCAGAGCCCGGGAACAGTATCGGAGCCACAGGAACCATATCGGAGCCCCGGGAACTGTATCGGAGCCCCGGGAACAGTATCAGAGCCAGGAACCGTATCAGAGCCAGGAACCGTATCAGAGCTTGGGAACCGTATCAGAGCCGGGAACCGTATCAGAGCCGGTAACTGTGTCAGAGCCCCGGGAACTGTGTCAGTGACCCGGGAACCGTATCGGAGCCCCGGGAACCGTATCGGAGCCCCGGGAACCGTATCAGAGCCAGAAACCGTATCAGAGGCAGGAACCGTATCAGAGCTCGGGAACCGTATCGGAGCCCCAGGAACCGTATCAGAGCCAGGAACCATATCAGAGCCCGGGAACCGTATCGGAGCCCCGGGAACCGTATCAGAGCCCGGGAACCGTATCAGAGCCCGGGAACCGTATCAGAACCTGGGAACCGTATCAGAGCCAGGAACCGTATCGGAGCCCCGGGAACCGTATCAGAGCCCCGGGAACAGTATCGGAGCCAGGAACCGTATCGGAGCCCCGGGAACCGTATCAGAGCCAGGAACCGTATCGGAACCTTGGGAACAGTATCAGAGCCAGGAACCGTATCGGAGCCCCGGGAACCGTATCAGAGCCGGGAACCGTATCGGAGCCCCGGGAACCGTATCGGAGCCCCGGGAACAGTATCAGAGCCAGGAACCGTATCGGAGCTCCGGGAACAGTATCAGAGCCAGGAACCGTATCGGAGCCCGGGAACCGTATCAGAGCCAGGAACCGTATCGGAACCTTGGGAACAGTATCAGAGCCAGAAACCGTATCGGAGCCCCGGGAACCGTATCAGAGCCGGGAACCGTATCGGAGCCCCGGGAACCGTATCGGAGCCCCGGGAACAGTATCAGAGCCAGGAACCGTATCGGAGCCCCGGGAACAGTATCAGAGCCAGGAACTGTATCGGAGCCCGGGAACCGTATCGGAGCCGGGAACCGTATCGGAGCCGGGAACCGTATCAGAGCCGGGAACCGTGTCAGAGCCAGGAACCATATCAGAGCCCCGGGAACCGTATCGCAGCCGGGAACCGTATCGGAGCCCGCGAACCGTATCAGAGCTCGGGAACCGTATCAGAGCTCGGGAACCGTATCAGAGCTCAGGAACCGTGTCAGAGCCCCGGAACCGTATCGGAGCCCCGGGAACCGTTTCAGAGCCAGGAACCGTATCCGGAGCCCGGGAACCGTATCGGAGCCCGGGAACCGTATCGGAGCCCCGGGAACAGTATCAGAGCCCCGGGAACCGTATCAGAGCCCGTGACCGTATCGGAGCCCCGGGAACCATATCAGAGCCAGGAACTGTATCAGTGCCAGGAACCGTATCAGAGCCCGGGAACGGTATCAGACCCCGGGAACCGTATCAGAGCCGGGAACCGTATCGGAGCCAGGAACCGTATCTGAGCCCGTGAACCGTATCAGAGCCCGGGAACCGTATCAGAGCTGGGAACCGTATCAGAGCCGGTAACTGTGTCAGAGCCCCGGGAACCGTGTCAGTGACCCGGGAACCGTATCGGAGCCCCGGGAACCGTATCGGAGCCCCGGGAACCGTATCAGAGCCAGGAACCGTATCAGAGGCAGGAACCGTATCAGAGCCCGGGAACCGTATCGGAGCCCCGGGAACCGTATCAGAGCCAGGAACCGTATCGGAGCCCGGGAACCGTATCGGATCCCCGGGAACCGTATCAGAGCCCGGGAACCGTATCGGAGCCCCGGGAACCGTATCAGAGCCCGGGAACCGTATCAGAGCCCGGGAACCGTATCAGAACCTGGGAACCGTATCAGAGCCAGGAACCGTATCGGAGCCCCGGGAACCGTATCGGAGCCCCGGGAACAGTATCAGAGCCAGGAACCGTATCGGAGCCCCGGGAACCGTATCAGAGCCAGGAACCGTACCGGAGCCCCGGGAACCGTATCGGAGCCCCGGGAACAGTATCAGAGCCAGGAACCGTATCGGAGCCCCGGGAACCGTATCAGAGCCAGGAACCGTATCGGAACCTTGGGAACAGTATCAGAGCCAGGAACCGTATCGGAGCCTGAGGGAAGCTGCCACGTTTCCTACATTACAACAGTGACAACATCTCAAAAGTACTTCATTGGCTGTAAAGCGCTTTGGAACGTCCTGAGGTCGTGAAAGGCGCTATAGAAATACAAGTCTTTGTTTCATTTAATGGAGATAATTTAATTAAATTCTTTAGTTGAATGAATGATTGCAGAGAATGTAGATTGAGGGAGATACATCACAGCACGTGGTTTCTGCTCCAGCCCAATACACACTGTTACTCTCTCAGTGATTTCATTATCACATCTTTAAGATGATTTCAACAGCTCAGAAGCAGCAGCAACAACAGCCTCAACAACCTCAACAGCCTCATCACCAACAGCAGCAGCAGCATGCTTCATTTTCTCGACCTGTTGAGAGAAATTGAATCAGTCAGAGATAGAAACAGACACGGCAGTGAAGATGTTTCAGTCACTCTGAGATCCCAGCTGTAGATACTCTGCCGCCTCATTGATTGCATGACCTCTGGTGACCTTCCCAATGTGCCTTTGTATCCTCTTCCATTGAACATGTGCCTCGGTCTCCATTCTCATTCCATGGAATAACCAAGGAATTCTGGCCTAACCCCCTCCCCCCAGTAGTGTTCCCCGACTCTCTCACTGCCAAACCGATAGAATGCCGCCATTGACCCCCCCCCTCCGCCACCCCCCCACAACACTTTGTGTCAACCTGCCTCAGACACTTGGAGGGGCACCTGCTGGCAGAGAGGCCAAAGCCACATCAGATCTCCCCGGTGTATCATTACCTGTTCATCATGGGATGTACTCACCTGATACGATACTTTTATACCGTACCGAAGCTTATTGACAAAGTGTTCACAGTTTGCTGTTGTTAGTTTGTACTCCACTTTTTTTCCTCTTTTTGCTTTAGCTTTTTTTATTATCTGCTCTGCAGGAAACGGTTGCCATTTCTTGTCAGATCTGTTGTTGACACGGTAGCGATCACTTCCAACTACCTCAGAGAGAGGCTCTCTTTTAACCACAGCATTTATTGTAGAGCTGGACAATCCAAAACTCAATCCCACATCAGATCCTCCCTCTAGAAAATATATTAAAGGCACGGTTTATTGAGGCTGATCGAATACGCAGGGTGGATACAGTTAAAGGGATGGAACCTGGGTTAGGTACAGTTAAAGGGATGGGTTATTCAGGCTAATAGAATACAATTAAAGGGAATGGGTTACTGAGGCTGATACGAAACCTGGGTTAGGTATAGGGTTACAGAGGCTGATAAAATACCTCCGTTAGATACAACTTACAATTCTCTGGCACCGTTAACAGTAACTGTGCCAAGGTGCTTCAGAGAGGAGTGAAGTGAGCAGCAGCGGTTATAGAGCTCGGGGGACTGACCTTAGCTTTGGTCACAGAGGGTTTGAGGCAGCTTTTGAAGTTGGGGAGAGAATGTCGGGCAGTGACAGGGGTAGGGTGGAAGGAAGGAAGGGGTCGAACTCCAGATTTGACCGACTGGTCCCTCAGATTTGGCCAATTTAGCCAATAAGAAGTCCAAATTTGTCTGACCTCCAAATGATTTGGGGGTGAGGGGTCATGACCCCCACTGGTGGCAGGTGTGCGGGTTTAGGGAGGGAATTCCAGCGCTTGGTGCCAAAACATCTGTCACCAACGGTGGACAAATGTGAGAAGTCGCACAACACCAGGTTATAGTCCAACAGGTTTATTTGAAATCACAAGCTTTCGGAGCGCTGCTCCTTCGTCAGGTGAAGTGACTTCAAATAAACCTGTTGGACTATAACCTGGTGTTGTGCGACTTCTCACATTTGTCCACCCCAGTCCAACACCGGCATCTCCACATCATGGCTACCAACGGTGGAGCAAGGGGATCATCAGGAATCTGGGCTCAGAATGGTGCCACGCTGTAATTACACCCTCCTGCCAGTGGTGACACTGCAGCACCCCCACTGGTGAAAGGTTGTAATTACAGCGTGATGTTTACATAGGAAGTCTCCATTGTGAATAATGGAACGTGGGCCGACTTCAGATTCATACCTTTATTCTGTAAGTATAAAAGGACGTTGAATCTAAGTACTAACGCCTGGTAGCTCTTACCTGAAGTTAAGTGGATGACATATCCACCTCCGACATAGATGGCCCAGTGTTGATAAGCAGTACGGAATATTTCAATCAAATCTCCACGCTTGGGACGAGGGGATGACTGGAAACAAGACAGGTTTTACATTAGAAGTCAGCGCGGCCGTTTGAAAGTATTCATTGATAGTTCCTTGGGTTCTATCGTTTAGGCCATGAAATAACAACAACAACTTGTATTTGATTAACACCAAACTAATTAATTAAATAAATTAAATAATGGGAGAACAGGAGATGTGTTGCTGCTGCAATATGTGGGAGCTTGTGGACATTTTTGTCCAGGGCGACTATATCTGCGGTAAGTGTCTGCGGCTCGAGGAACTTCGGCTCCGAGTTGAGGAGCTGGAGTCTGAGCTGCAGACATTGCGAGACATCAGGGAGGGAGAAAGTTACATGGACCTTTTGCTCCAGGAGGCAGCCACACCCCTTAGATTAAATACTTTAGAATTGACACGTGGTCAGGGACAGGAGGGTGTGACTGCAAGTGAGGCAGGTACGGGGATCCAGGAGGTAGTATTACAGGAACCTTAGTCCCTGCACTTGTCCAATAGATTCGAGGTTCTTGCAACCCTTGTGGACCAGTGCGGGGACTGCGGGAAGGAAAAGCAAACTGACCACGGCACCGTGGTACAGGAAGCCGTTCAAGTGGGGGGAGTAAAAAGGAAGGTGGTTGTAGTAGGTGACAGTATAGTTAAGGGGATAGACACTGTTCTCTGCAGCCAGGAGCGTGAGTCCCTGAGGTATGTTGTCTACCTGGTGCCAGGGTAAAGGACATCTCCTCTTGAGTGGGAGGGGGAGGATCCAGTTGTCATGGTCCACATAGGTACCAACAACATAGGTAGGACAAAGAAAGAGGTTCTGCTGAGAGAGTTTGAGCAGCTAGGGACTAAATTAAAAAGCAGAACCACAAAGGTCATAATTTCTGGATTATAACCGGAGCCATGAGCAAATTGGCAAAGGGTCAGTAGGATCAGGGAGATGAATGCGTGGCTCAAAGATTGGTGTGGGAGAATTGGGTTTCGATTCGTGGGGCACTGGCACCAGTACTGGGGAAAGAGAGAGCTGTTCCGTTGGGATGGACGACACCTGAACCATGCTGGGACCAGAGTTCTAGCGAATCGAATAACTAGGGAGGTAGATAGGGCTTTAAACTAAATAAGGGGGGGAGGATCTCGGTGGAGAGAAATCTAGAATGCTAAAGAGAAAAGACAAGGAAGCAGTGCAGGAAAGTGATTGGGGTAAGGATAACCAGATTGTGTCAGGAAGGGACAGAGCGTACAAACAAAGGAGTGCACTAACAAATAGGGTCTGGGTAAGAAAAAATGGTAATATGACAAATAGGGCCATAGTACAAAAAAATGTTAAGATATATCCTAGGATTCTTTGGGAGGCAAGGGAGGAGATTGCAGAGCCTCTGGCTTTGATCTTTGGGTCCTCACTGTCCACGGGGATGGTGCCAGAGGACTGGAGAGTGGCGAATGTTGTTCCTCTCTTCAAGAAAGTAAATAGGAATGACCCTCGTAATTATAGGCCGGTTAGTCTTACTTCGGTGGTTGGTAAGATAATGGAAAAGGTCCTGAGGGATAGGATTTATGACCATTTGGAAAGGGGCAACTTAATCAGGGATAGTCAACACGGATTCGTGAAGGGTAAGTCTTGCCTAACAAATTTGATTGAATTCTTTGAGGAGGTAACTAAGTGTGTAGATGAAGGTAGAGCAGTTGATGTCGTATGCATGGATTTTAGTAAGGCGTTTGATAAGGTTCCCCATGGTCGTCTCATGAAGAAAGTAAGGAGTTGTGGGATAGAGGGAAATTTGGCCGATTGGATAAGTAACTGGCTATCTCATAGAAGGCAGAGGGTGGTGGTGGATGGAACATTTTCGGACTGGAGACCAGTTACCAGCGGTGTGCCACAGGGGTCGGTGCTGGGTCCTCTGCTGTTTGTGATTTTTATCAATGACTTGGAGGAGGGGACTGAAGGGTGGATCAGTAAATTTGCTGATGACACCAAGATTGGTGGAGCAGTGGATGAGGTGGAAGGCTGTTGTAGGCTGCAAAGAGACATTGATAGGATGCAGAGCTGGGCCGAAAAATGGCAGATGGAATTTAACCCTGATAAGTGCGAGGTGATTCATTTTGGTAGGGCAAATTTGAATAAGGATTACAGGGTCAACGGCAGGGTTCTGAGGAACGTGGAGGAGCAGAGGGATCTGGGGGTTCATATCCACAGATCTCTGAAGGTTGCCACTCAAGTGGATAGAGCAGTAAAGAAGGTCTATGGTGTGTTGGCGTTTATTAACAGAGGGTTTGAGTTTAAGAACCGTGAGGTTATGCTGCAACTGTACAGGACCTTGGTGAGACCACATTTGGAATATTGTGTGCAGTTCTGGTCACCTCACTATAGGAAGGACGTGGAAGCATTGGAAAGAGTGCAAAGGAGATTTACCAGGATGCTGCCTGGTTTGGGGGGGAGGACTTATGAGGAAAGATTGAGGGAGTTGGGGCTTTTCTCTTTAGAGCGGAGGAGGATGAGAGGCGACTTAATAGAGGTTTATAAGATGATGAGGGGGATAGATAGAGTGGATGTTCAGAGACTATTTCCTCGGGTAGAGGCAGCTGTTACAAGGGGGCATAACTATAAGGTGCATGGGGGGAGATATAGAAGGGATGTCCGAGGTAGATTCTTTACTCAGAGAGTGGTTGGGGTGTGGAATGGACTGCCTGCTGTGATAGTGGAGTCGGACACTTTAGGAACTTTCAAGCGGTTATTGGATAAGCACATGGAGCACACCAGAGTGATAGGGAGTGTGATAGCTTGATCTTGGTCTCGGACAATGCTCAGCACAACATCGAGGGCCGAAGGGCCTGTACTGTGCTGTACTGTTCTATGTTTCTATATGTTTCTATGTTTAAAAATGTTAAAAAGACAAATCTAAAGGCACTGTATCTGAATGCACGACGCATTCGTAATAAGGTAGACGAATAAACAGCACAAATAGATGTAAACGGATACGATATAATTGCGATTACGGAGACATGGCTGCAGGGTGACCAAGGCTGGGAGCTGAATATCCAAGGATATTCGATATTTAGGAAGGACAGGCGAAAAGGAAAAGGAGGTGGGGTGGCCTTGTTAGTAAAGGATGAAATCAGAGCAATAGTGAGAAAGGATATTGGCTCAGAAAATCAAGATGTTGAATCAGTCTGGGTGGAGTTAAGAAGCACCAAGGGGCAGAAAACATTGGTGGGAGTTGTCTATAGGCCTCCAAACAGTAGTGGTAATGTAGGGGATTGCATCAAACAGGAAATTAGAGATGCATGTAACAAGGGTACTACAGTAATCATGGGTGACTTTAATCTACATATAGACTGGGCAAACCAAATTAGCAATAATACTGTGGAGGATGAATTCCTGCAGTGTGTACGAGATGGTTTTTTAGACCAGTACGTTAAGGAGCCAACTAGGGAACAGGCTATCCTAGATTGGGTATTGTGCAATGAGAAGGGGTTAATTAATAATCTTGTTGTGCGGGGTCCTTTAGGGAAGAGTGACCACAACATGATAGAATTCTTCATTAAAATGGAAAGTGAAGAAGTCCAATCCGAAACTAGGGTCCTAAATCTAAACAAAGGAAACTACAATGGTATGAGGAGTGAGTTGGCTATGATAGATTGGGGAGCTTCATTAAAAGGCATGACGGTGGATAGGCAATGGCTAACATTTAAGGAACGAATGCATGAATTGCAACAGTTATACATTCCTTTCTGGCGCAAAAACACAAAAGTAAAAGCGGCCCAACTATGGCTAACAAAAGAAATTAAGGATAGTATTAGATCCAAAGAGGAGTCTTAAAGTTGCCAGAAAAAGTAGCAAGCCTGAGGATTGGGAGCAGTTTAGAGTTCAGCAAAAAAGGACCAAGAGATTGATTAAGAGGGGAAGAATAGAGTATGAGAGTAAAGCTTCTACAAGTATGTAAAAAGAAAAAGATTAGTGAAGACAAATGTAGGTCCCTTACAGTCAGAAACGGGAGAATTTATAATGGGGAACAAGTAAATGGCAGAGCAATTAAACAAATACTTTGGTTCTATCTTCACGGAAGAGGACACAAATAACTTCCCAGAAATGCTAGGGAACCAAGGGTCTAGTGAGAAGGAGGAATTAAAGGAAATTAGTATTAGTAAAAAAAATAGCGCTGGAGAAATTAATGGGACTGAAAGCTGATAAATCCCCAGGGCCTGATAATCTGCATCCCAGAGTACTAAAAGAGGTAGCCATGGAAATAGTGGATGCATTGGTTGTCATCTTCCAAAATTCTATAGATTATGGAATAGTTCCTGCAGATTGGAGGGTGGCAAATGTAACCCCATTATTTAAAAAAGGAGGGAGAGAGAAAACAGGGAATTACAGATCGGTTAGCCTAATATCAGTAGTAGGGAAAATGCTAGAGTATTATAAAGGATGTGATAACAGAACACTTAGAAAATATCAACGGGATTAGACAAAGTCAACATGGATTCATGAAAGGGAAATCGTGTTTGACAAACCTACTGGAATTTTTTGAGGATGTAACTGATAGAATAGATAAGGGAGAACCAGTGGATGTGGTGTATTTGGATTTTCAGAAGGCCTTTGATAAAGTCCCACTTAAGAGGTTAGTGTGCAAAATTAAAGCACATGGGATTGGGGGTAATATACTGGCATTGATTGAAAATTGGTTAACAGACAGGAAACAGAGAGTAGGAATAAATGGGTCTTTTTCGGGGTGGCAGGCGGTGACTAGTGGGGTACCACAGCGGTCAGTGCTTGGGCCCCAGCTATTCACAATATATATCAATGATTTGGATGAGGGAACCAAATGTAATATTTCCAAGTTTGCTGATGACACAAAACTAGGTGAGATTGTGAGTTGTGAGGAGGATGCAAAGAGGCTTCAAGGCGACTTAGTTGAGTGAGTGGGCAAATACATGGCAGATAAATGTGAAGTTATCCACTTCGGTAAGAAAAACAGAAAGGTAGAGTATTATTTAAATGGTGATAGATTGGGAAATGCTGATGTACAAAGGGACCTGGGTGTCCTTGTACACCAGTCACTGAAAGCAAACATGCAGGTGCAGCAAGCAGTTAGGAAGGCAAATGGTATGTTGGCCTTCATTGCAAGAGGATTTGAGTACAGGAGCAAGGATGTCTTACTACAGTTATGATGTGGAGATGCCGGCGTTGGACTGGGGTGGACAAAAATGAGAAGTCGCACTACACCAGGTTATAGTCGAACAGATTTATTTAATTTTACAAGCTTTCGGAGCTGTCGCTCCTTCCTCAGGTAAGTTAGCAGTGAGAGAATCTCCCAGAATTCACAATTTAAACACAGACAAAATCTATTCAAATCTTTCCCTCTCCGCCTCTCTCTGCTCCTTTTAGACGCTCCTTAAAACCTTCCTCTTTCACCAAATTTTTGGTCACCTGATTTGAATAGATTTTGTCTGTGTTTAAATTGTGAATTCTGGGAGATTCTCTCACTGCTAACTTACCTGAGGAAGGAGCGACAGCTCCGAAAGCTTGTAAAATTAAATAAATCTGTTGGACTATAACCTGGTGTTGTGCGACTTCTCATTTTTATACTACAGTTATACAGGGCCTTGGTGAGACCACACCTGGAGTAGTGTGTGCAGTTTTGGTCTCCTTACCTAAGAAAGGATATACTTGTCATAGAGGGAGTGCAGCAAAGGTTCACCAGACTGATTCCTGGGATGGCAGGACTGTCGTATGAGGAGAGATTGGGTCGACTAGGCCTGTATTCACTAGAGTTTAGAAGAATGAGAGGGGATCTCGTGGAAACGTATAAAATTGTGACAGGACTAGACAGACTGGATGCAGGGAGGATGTTTCCCCTGGCTGGTGGGTCTAGAACGAGGGGTCACAGTCTCAGGATACGGGGTAGGACATTTAGGACTGAGATGAGGAGAAATTTCTTCACTCAGAGGGTGGTGAACCTGTGGAATTCTCTACCACAGAAGGCTGTGGAGGCCAAGTCACTGAATATATTTAAGAAGGAGATCGATAGATTTCTAGACACAAAAGGCATCAAGGGGTATGGGGAGAGAGCGGGAATATGGTATTGAGATAGAGGATCAGCCATGATCATATTGAATGGCGGAGCAGGCTCGAAGGGCCGAATGGCCGACTCCTGCTCCTATTTTTCTATGTTTCGATGTTATACAGCACCTTTAACGTAGTAAAACATCCCAAGGCGCTTCACAGGAGCGTAAATCAGACAAAATCTGACACCGAGCTACATAAGGAGATATTAGGACAGGTGACCAAAAATTTGGTGAAAGAGGAAGTGGAGCGTCTAAAAGGAGGAGAGAGAGGCGGAGAGGTTTAGGGAGGGAATTCCAGACCCAGGCTCAACAGCTTTTTGGGGGAGAGAGTTCCAGATTTCCACCACCCTTTGTGTGAAGAAGTGCTTCCTGACATCACCCCTGAACGGCCTGGCTCTAATTTTAAGGTTCTGCCCCCTTGTTCTGGACTCCCCCCACCAGAGGAAATAGTTTCTCTCTCTCTACCCTATCGAATCCTTTAATCATCTTCAACACCTCGCTCAGATCACCCCTTAATCTTCTACACTCGGGAATACAAGCCCAGTCTGTGCAACCTGTCCTCGTAATTTAACCCTTTTAGCCCCGGTATCGTTCTGGTCAATCTGCGCTGCACCCTCTCCAAGGCCAATATATCCTTCCTGAGGTGCGGGGCCCAGAACTGAACGCAGTTACTCCAGATGGGGTCTATCCAGAGCTTTATATAAACTGTAACATCACTTCCACCGTTTGTATTCCAGCCCCCTGAGATAAAGGCCAACATTCCATTAGCCTCTTTATTATTTTTTGACCCTGAACACTAGGTTTTAGTGATTTCTGTACTTGGAGCCCTAAGTCTCTCTGCTCCTCCACAGTTCCCAGCTTCTCGCCATTTAGAACAATGAAATCTTGTCTTGATCTCGAACACTTTGAGGAAGTGACTCGGAGGGTGAGTGGAATCAGAAGAGGCAGTCCAGGAACTACAGAATGAGTTGGACAAGGTTTGTGAGTGAACAGAGCGATGGCGGATGGAATTTAAGGCAGAGAAGTGCAAAGTGCTGCCCATAGGAAGGAGAAATAGCGGAGCAGCATAGCCCAGGATGAAGCTAAAAGAGATCTAGGAGTCTCGGAAAACACGAAGCTAAACCAAGGCAGTAAATAAAATCTAAATGTAAGTTCCAATATGCTTAATCTATTTCTGTTTCAATAAATGAATGTGGCTTGTGATATTGGAGTAGCGCTACTATTTATAGAGTTAAACAGCCGGGGCCAATATGAAGCAGTAAACCTGTTAGACATACCCGAGTTGAGCAAAAGTTGTTAGAACAAACTTACATTTTGATTATCCATTTTCGGTTTGTGATTCTGAACTGAGATCAAGAGCTAGACGGCAGTAAACGGTCTCTCTCCCTCGGAGTTTCAGGACACTTGCGGACTGGAATCGAGAAATGATGTGGCTTTCTTTTAAAGGTCCTCAGTTACTGTATTGTATGCTCTGTGTACTAATCCTTGACGGGCTATTTATGTGTCGCCTAAATTGACAAATCAGCTATGAACATGTTTATGGTTTATTTCAGTTTCGATGTGTCTCGGGTAAAACAGGCTCTTGCGTCAGAGCCTTTGTCCAAACAGCATATCAGTCATTCTTCTTCCCTGGCCAGGTTAATGCCGGGTGACATTCCTGGCCTGCTGGTGGCTCCTCTTGTCTGACAACAGCAACTCCATCTTATAGGTGTGATGAGAAAGAAAGAACTTGCATTTATATAGCGCCTTTCACTCGACTACACTGGACTGCACTGTAAGACTCAGCTGCTGTGACTCTGATCTTCTATTCAGTCGCTTCAGTTTGAAGGTAACTTTGTCTAGTTTACAGCCCATCCCCCTCTGCTACTGTTGTCTGCTGAGATGATGACTGTCCTACTGGTTTTTCAGCTTTATTTTGCTGGTGTGCTTCCTGGCCAGAAACTCACTCTCCTGCTCCGAAGTCCATTTCTCCGCCACTTCTGGATCTTGTAGTGACCTCCAACTTCGCCAGCGTTTTTTTCTGCTCCACGATCGATTCTGCACACCTCCTGGCTCTTCATCCCCACAGAAATACCTCCAGCAGTGCCTCTCCGATACTCTAGCCATCAAATATCTTCAGGCTTCACTCGCCCTCCACTCCTGTCTCCAAACCTGGACATCAGCTCGTCGATGCTCCATGCTGACTCCACCTTATCTACGTCAACTTTATCCCACCACAGGACCTCTGACTTTAACTTTGGACTCCCTCCTACTGTCTCCTCTCTCTTCCCCATTTATTACCAGGACATATTTACCCTAATCTTGCTATGTAACCACACCTATGTAACTTGAGTGTCCCTGTGTCCATTCATGTGCACGATTTGGCTGCTGCTCAAGACCCGAGCCCATCACTTTGATTTCTTTTATTCTCCTGTTTTTTTCTTCCTTTCTCTTTACCCCTCCTAGGCCCCTCTCCTGTCATCATGCCTTCTTTCATTTCTCCCCTCTCAGATACCCTCGTTCCGCCCCAAATCCCTACCCCAACCCTTCACCACTCATCCACGTTTCTCCTCTCCTGCCTAGAGTGTCTAGAGTGTATACGGGATGGTTTCCTGGACCAATATGTCGAGGAACCAACTAGAGATCAGGCTATCTTAGACTGGGTATTATGTAATGAGAAAGGATTAATTAGCAATCTTGTTGTGCGAGGCCCCTTGGGGAGGAGCTATCATAATATGTTAGAATTCTTCATTAAAATGTAGAGTGAAGTAGTTGACTCAGAGACTAGGGTCCTGAATTTAAATAAAGGAAACTACGATGGTATGAGGCACGAGTTGGCTAGGATGGATTGGGGAACGTTACTTAAAGGGTTGATGGTGGATAGGCAATGGCAAACATTTAAAGATCGCATGGATGAACTATAGAATTTGTTCATCCCTGTTTGCCATAAAAATAAAACAAAAAAGGTGACTCAACCGTGGCTAACAAGGGAAATTAGGGATAGCATAAGATCCAAGGAGAGGACATATAACTTGGCCAGAAAAAGCAGCAAACCTGAGGATTGGGAGCAGTTTAAGATTCAGCAAAGGAGGACGAAGGGATTAAGAGGGGGAAAATAGATTATGAGAGTAAGCTTGCAGGGAACAAACAAACTGACTGTAAAAGCTTCTATAGATATGTGAAGCGAAAAAGATTGGTGAAGTCAAGTGTAGGTCCCTTGCAGTCAGAATCAGGGGAATTTATAATGGGGAACAAAGAAATGGCAGACCAATTAAATACATACTTTGGTTTTGTCTTCAGAAAGGAGGACACAAATAACCTCCCAGAGATGTCGGGGAACATAGGGTCTAATGAGAGGGAGGAATTGAATGAAATCAGTATTTGTAGGGAAATGGTGTTAGGGAAATTGACGGGATTGAAGGCCGATAAATCCCCAGGGCTTGATAATCTACATCCTAGGGTACTTAAGGAAGTGGCCCTAGAAATAGCAGATGCATTGCTGGTGATCTTCCAAAATTCTATAGACTCTGGAACAGTTCCCATGGATTGGAGGATAGCTAATGTAACCCAACTATTTAAAAAAGGTGTTAGAGAGAAAACGGGGAATTATAGACCGGTAAGTCTGACATTGGTAGTGGGGAAATCGCTAGAGTCCATTATAAAAGATGTAATAGCAGAGCACTTGGAAAACAGTGACAGGATCGGACAAAGTCAACATGGATTTACAAAAGGTAAATCATGCTTGACTAATCTACTGGAATTTTTTGAGGATGTAACTGATAGAATAGATAAGGGCGAACCAGTGGATGTGGTGTATTTGGACTTTCAGAAGGCTTTCGATAAGGTCCCGCATAAGAGATTAGCGTGCAAAGTTGAAGCACACGGGATTGGGGGTAAGGTACTGTCTTGGATAGAGAACTGGTTGGCAGACAGGAAGCAAAGAGTTGGAATAAACGGGTCTTTTTCCGAGTGGCAGGCAGTGACTAGTGGGGTACCGCAGGGATCGGTCCTTGGACCCCAGCTATTCACAATGTATATTAATGATCTAGACGAGGGAACTAGATGTAATATCTCCAAGTTTGCAGACGACAAAAAGCTGGGTGGGCGTGTGTGCTGTGAGGAGGATGCAGAGAAACTTCAGTATGATTTGGACAGGTTGGGTGATTGGGCAGATGCATGGCAAATGCAGTATAATGTGGATAAATGCGAGGTTATCCACTTCGGTGGCAAAAACAGGAAGACAGATGATTATCTGAAAGGCAATAGATTGGGAAAAGGGGAAGTGCAACGAGACCTGAGTGTCCTTGTGCACCAGTCGCTGAAGGTAAGCATGCAAGTGCAGCAGGCGGTTAAGAAGGCAAATGGTATGTTGGCCTTCATAGCGAGAGGATTCGAGTACAGGAGCAAGGATGTCTTGCTGCAGTTGTATAGTGCCTTGGTGAGACCACACCTTGAGTATTGTGTGCAGTTTTGGTCACCTTATCTGAGGAAAGATGTTCTTGCCATGGAGAGAGTGCAGCAAAGATTTACCAGACTGATACCTGGGATGGCAGGAATGACATATGAGGAGAGATTGGGTCGATTAGGCTTATATTCGCTAGAGTTTAGAAGAATGAGAGGGGATCTCATTGAAACTTATAAAATTCTAACAGGACTAGACAGACTAGATGCAGGAAGGATGTTCCCGATAGCGGGGGTGTCCAGAACCAGGGGTCACAGTCTAAGGATAAGGGGTAAGCCATTTAGGACTGAGATGAGGAGGAATTTCTTCACCCAGAGAGTGGTGAACCTGTGGAATTCTCTGCCACAGAAGGCAGTTGAGGCCAATTCATTAAATATATTCAAGAAGGAGTTAGATATATTTCTTAAGGCTAAAGGGATCAAGGGATATGGGGAGAAAGCAGGCACAGGGTACTGAATTTGGATGATCAGCCATGATCTCATTAAATGGCAGAGCAGGCTCGAGGGGCCGAATGGCCTACTCCTGCTCCTATCTTCTATGTTTCAATGCCACCGTTCCAGGCTTGACTCCCTCTTGAATAAGCCTACAGCTTCCCTCTCTGCCTCTCTTGGCATGCTCCGAAGGGCCCATCAAGGCACTCGTCGCTGGCACCTTACGAGCAGCAACCCTAGCTGCCCTATACTACTCTCTCACACACCTTCCCGCCCAGCCACCCGCTGGGGGCTAATCTTACCAATCTCCTTCCTGTCCCATTCGCCCCTCCCAGCACTGACCCTGTGGACTGTGCCAGCAGATCAGCTATCACCGCCTCTCTCCGCATCTCCCTCCAGAATGTCTGTTATTTGTGAACAAGACCCTTGCCAACCATGAGTTTATTGCCTTGACATCATGGCCTTGTCGGAAACTTGACTGAGGGGTGATTTAATCTTCCCCTTAATGAAGCCTCCCCGCCTGGCTATACCGTCCACCACTTGCCCCGCCCAGACCGTCATATTGGCAGTGTGGCCTTTATCACCAAATCACACCTTGGTCTGTCCCCCGACTCCTCCGGCACCTTCTCCTCCTTTGAGCATCGCAAATTATTCCACCCCTCTCACCTCTCCTTTAAAATCCTTGGGGGGAAAAATTCAGCTGCTTGCGCCTCCCGTTAGCGCCTTAAGAGGGCGCTAACGGGGCGTAAAGCAGCTAACGCCCGGGCGCAGCGCCGCCCACGCCTCCTGTAAAATTCAGCGGGAGGTTAGTGGCGGCGCCAGCCGGTAGCGCCCTGTGGCGCTGCGCCGCCGGCGATGACGTCATCGCCGTGCGCAGCACCCCGCTCGCACTCCAGCCGCGATCTTCAGTCGCGCCCCCTGATTTACCGCCAGACGCTATGTCCGACGGGTTCAGGTAGGCGTACGTGCGGCCGGGGCGGCGATATTTAAAGGGGAGGTGGCAGGCGGCCATTTTTGTTGCTGGCCGCCTGCCAGCACCTGCCCCCGTTGCTGTCCCCGGCCCCCGTGAAGCCCCCCCACCGTGAAGTGCCGGCTGCGCTCCAAGAGCCCGGCACTTCTCTTGAGTGCCAGGCTCTTTTGCCGGCACTCCCGATCCCTGGGAGCCCAGCTGGGCCCCGGTTCGCGCTGCGCAGGGTCCCTCCCCTTTAAGAAGGGGAGGAAGGCCCTCTTGGGGCGCAACCACTGAAGTTCCGGCGCGGGGCCGCTAATTTTTTCGGGGCGCTAAAAGTCGCGCCCCGGCGAGGTTAGCGCCCCAAATGGGGCGCGACTCAATTTTTACCCCTTGTTCTTTACCACCCACTCAAATACCATGGCAAGTTTCTCACTGAGATACCTTCACTGCTTTCCTCCCTCAGCCTCTGCACCGAGCGACTTCTCATCCTCGGTGATTTCAAACCACCATCTCAATTCATCAGGACCTCTCTCCTCTGAGCTCACTGCCCTTCTATCCTCCGTTAATCTCTCCCTCCATATTAACTCCCCTACCCATTTTCACAGCCTCCCTCTCGACCTTGCCATCTCACGTGGCCCCTCTACTCCCATCGTGTCAATCACAGACAAGGCCATCTCCCTGTCGTGAGAGAGGGTGGTGAGGTAGAGCTGGGTGTCGTCAGCGTACATGTGGAACCTGACGTATTTTCGGATGATGTCGCTGGCGGGCAGCATGTAGACGAGAAATAGGCGAGGGCCAAGGATAAATCCTTGGGGGACTCCAGAGTTAACAGTGCGGGAGCGGGAGGAGAAGCTGGGTCGAGAAGGATGAGGAGGGATCGTGGACCATGGTCACGCTCACACTACGGGGATAGAGCGGGGGAATGGGACTGACTGGATTGTTCTACAGAGAGCCGGCACGGACACGATGGGCCGAATGGCCTCCTTCTGTGCCGTTATGACTCTATGACAGTTACTTATAATAGAATATAAGGTTATGCTGATAGTGTGAGATGAAGCAGGGTGGGAGGAGGCTCGTGTGGAGCAGAAACACCGGCCCTGACCTGTTGGGCCGAATGGCCTGTCTGTGCTGTAAAATTCTATGTAGATTTAGAAGTAACACAGCAGGCAGTAACATTGTTGTTCTGTGACAGAGCCCATCAATGTTGACTCTAATGATCGGAGTCTTTTGGTTTCGAACAGCAGGTAATCAAGCTCATGACAACAAAATGTTTCTCAAGACTTTATTAACAGGACTGGGTAACACAGATGGGGTTATAAGTAAAAAGAAAGAACCTAGCTAAAAAAAGGGAAGAGGTCCTACAAGTAGAATTTAGGGAGTTAGGAGCCAAGCTAAAAAGTAGGACCTCGAAGGTAGTAATCTCTGGATTACTACCAGTGCCACGTGCTAGTAAGAGTACAGAGAACAGGATAGTTAGGCTAAATACGTGGCTTGAGCAGTGGTGTAAGAGGGAGGGTTTTAAATTTTTGAGGCATTGGAACCAGTTTTGTGGTAGGTGTGACCTATACAAAAGGGACGGTCTACACCTGTGCAAAGATGGAACTGATGTTCTCGGGGTAATTTTTGATAAAGCAGTTCGGGAGCATTTAAACTAGTATGGCAGGGGGCTAGAAACCTATGTAGTGAAATAGAGGAAAGTGAAAGGCAGACAGAAATAAATGGTAAAAGGGTGAGGAACAAAAAACAAATGGCCAAACTAATTCATAAAAAATGTGAGCATAAAAAAAGCCTGAGGGTTTTATACCTTAATGCGAGAAGCATCAGGAACAAGGTAGATGAATTAGCTGTGGAAATAGAGGTTAATAATTATGATCTAATTGGGATTACGGAAACATGGTTGCAGGGTGAGCAGGGCTGGGAGCTTAACATACAGGGGTATTCAGTATTTAGGAAGGATCGACAAAAAAGAAAGGGAGGAGGGGTAGCATTGCTGGTAAAAGAGGGGATAAATGCAATTGAAAGGAAGGATATTAACTCAGTTAATACAGAATCTATATGGGTGGAGCTAAGAAATAGCGAGGGGCGAAAAACATTAATAGGAGTGGTATATAGGCCTCCAAATAGTAAAATAGAGGTTGGGGAGGGCATCACGAGGGAAATTAGAGAAGCGTGCAATAAGAGCACAGCTGTCATCATAGGTGACTTTAACTTACATATAGATTGGACTAGCCTAATCAGTAAAAATAATGAGGAGGAGGAATTCCTTGAGTGTTTAAGGGATGGTTATCTGGATCAATATGTCGAGGAACCAACTCGGGAACAGGCTATATTGGACTGGGTACTGTGCAATGAGAAGGGACTAATTAGTAATCTTGTTGTACGGGGACCCTTGGATCAGAGCGATCATAACATGATCGATTTCTCACTCGAAATGGAGAGCGAAGAAATTGACTCAGAGACTAAGGTCCTGAATTTAAACAAGGGGAATTATGATGCCATTAGACGGGAACTGAGTAGGTCTGATTGGACAACATTCCTGGGAGGACTGGAGGTAGATAAACAATGGCAAGCATTTAAAGATAGAATGACAAAATTGCAAAAATTGTTTATACCAATCTGGCATAAAAGGAAATCTAAAAAGGTGACTCAACCGTGGATAACAGGGGAAATTAGAGACAGCATAAAATCCAAAGATAGGGCGTATAAAATAGCCAAAAAAAGCGCCAGAGCGGAAGATTGGGAACAGTTTAAGATAGAGCAAAGGAGGACAAAGGGCTTAATCAAGAGGGGCAAAATAGCTTACGAAAGCAAGCTGGCGGAAAATATAAAAACTAACTCCAAAAGCTTTTATAAGTATATCAAGAGGAAAAGACTGGTGAAAACCAAAGTTGGTCCATTGCAGTCAGATACGGGGGAATATATAACGGGAAATAAGGAAATGGCAGACCAACTAAATGCATACTTTGGGTCAGTCTTTACGAAGGAAGACACAAAAAACCTCCCTGGGATATCGGGAAAAATAGGGACATTGGCAAAGGAGGAACTGACGCAAATCAATATCTCTAAGGATATGGTGTTAAGGAAGCTAAAGGGATTGAAGGCGGACAAATCCCCAGGGCCTGATAACATGCATCCTAGGGTACTGAAGGAGGTGGCCCTAGAGATAGCGGATGCACTAAGTATGATTTTTCAGAATTCATTAGACTCGGGAACAGTGCCCATGGATTGGAGGGTAGCTAACGTTACCCCACTATTCAAAAAGGGGGGTAGGGAAAAAGCAGGTAATTACAGACCTGTAAGCCTTACATCAGTTGTGGGCAAAATGCTGGAGTCCATCATTAAGGATGAAATAGCGGAGCACTTAGCAAATGGGGACAGGATAGGACAGAGTCAACATGGATTTACAAAGGGTAAATCGTGCTTGACTAATCTATTGGAATTTTTTGAGGGAGTAACTGGTAAAATAGATGGGGGAGAGCCAGTAGATGTGGTGTACCTGGACTTCCAAAAGGCCTTCGACAAGGTCCCACATAAAAGATTAGCATGGAAAATTGAAGCTCATGGGATAAAGGGGAAAGTATTGACGTGGATAGAGAACTGGCTGTCAGATAGAAAACAGAGAGTTGGAATAAACGGCTCATTTTCTGAATGGCAGGCAGTAACAAGTGGGGTACCACAGGGATCTGTCCTGGGTCCCCAGCTGTTCACAATTTACATTAATGACCTGGATCAGGGAGTCGGATGCAGCATTTCCAAATTTGCAGACGACACTAAACTAGGAGGGGGGGTGGGCTCAGAGGAGGAGACCAGGAAGCTCCAGAGCGATTTGGACAGACTGGGTGATTGGGCGGATAAATGGCAGATGCACTATAATGTGGACAAGTGCGAAGTTATCCACCTTGGGTGCAGGAACGGGAGGGCAAATTATTATTTAAATGGCAATAAATTGGGAGAGGGGGAAGTACAGAGAGACCTGGGTGTTCTTGTACACCAGTCACTGAAGGCGAGCATGCAGGTGCAACAGGCGGTCAAGAAGGCAAACGGTATGCTGGCCTTCATAGCAAAAGGGTTGGAATACAGGAACAGGGATACCTTGCTGCAGCTGTACAGGGCACTGGTGAGACCACACCTCGAGTACTGTGTACAGTTTTGGTCGCCTCATCTGAGGAAAGATGTTCTTGCCATGGAGGGGGTGCAGCGGCGATTCACCAGGCTGATACCAGGAATGGCGGGATTGACCTATGAGGAGAGACTATGTAGTTTAGGGATGTACACACTGGAGTTTAGAAGATTGAGAGGGGACCTCATAGAAGTGTATAAAATTCTGACAGGTCTAGACAGACTAGATGCAGAAGGAATGTTTCCCTTGGCGGGTGAGAACAGAACTAGAGGACATAATTTAAGGATAAGGGCTAAACCATTTAGGACAGAAATGAGGGGGAATTTCTTCACTCAGAGGGTGGTGAACCTGTGGAACTCATTGCCACAGAGGGCAGTGTACGCCAGCTCATTAAATATATTTAAGAGGGAATTAGATATATTTCTACAGGCAAAAGGGGTTAAGGGTTACGGAGAGAAGGCGGGGACGGGATACTGAATTGGAGGATCAGCCATGATCTCATTAAATGGCGGAGCAGGCTCGAAGGGCCGGATGGCCTACTCCTGCTCCTATCTTCTATGTATCTATGTATCTATGTACCAACTCAGGACGTCCCAAAGCGCTTCACAGCGAATGAAGTACTTTAAAAGTGAATGTGGGAAACGCAGCAGCCAATTCGCGCACAGCAAGCTCCCACAAACAGCAATGTGACAATGAGCAGATCTCTCCGCCTCTCTCTCCACTTTTAAGATGCTCCTTAAAACCTACCTCTGACCAGCTTTTGGTCGCCTGTCCCAATATCTCCAATTGTCAGAAGCTGGTGCCGTATTGGGAACAGTGATACAAGTAAGACTTAATACATTACACACGGTGGCATAGTGGTTAGCACTGTTGCCTCACAGCGCCAGGAACCTGGGTTCGAATCCGGCCTCGGGTGACTGTCTGTGTGGAGTTTGCATATTCTCCCCGTGTCTGCGTGGGTTTCCTCCGGGTGCTCCGGTTTCCTCCCACAGTCCAAAAGATGTGCGGGTTAGGTTGATTTGGCTATGATAAATTGACCCTTAGTGTTAGGGGGGATTAAATACGTGGGGTTACGGGGATAGGGTGGGATATGTGTCGGTGCAGGCTCGATGGGCCGAAATGGCCTCTATTTGCACTGTGGGGATTCTGTGATTACAGTATTTGAGCAGAAGTTTACAAGGTACAGTTGAGAATTATATTACTCCGGTGTTCCTTGGGTAGAAGTTGTGACGTCCTGTTCCACCTTCCTTCTACAGTTCTTCCTCGATCACCCTCCAGGTGCTCGCTGTTGAATCTTCTACACTGAGAGTGGTCCCAAGCCCAAGCCCCAATTAGGGAACAGCAGCATAGTGGTTATGTTACTGGACTAGTAATCCAAAGGCCTGGACTAATGATCAGGAATTTAAATCCCACCACAGCAGCTGGGGAATTTAAATTCAGTTAATTAAATAAATCTGGAATAAATAGAAGCCAGTATCAGTACTGATGGCCATGAAACTACCGTATTGTTGTAAAAGCCCATGTGGTTCTTTTATCCTTCAGGGAAGGGAATCTGCTGCCCTGACCCGGTCTGGCCTATATGTGACTCCAGACCCACAGCAATGTGGTTGACTCTTAACTGTCCTCTGAAATGGCCCAGCGAGACACTCAGTTGTATCAAACCGCTACGAAAAACAATAATAAGAATAAAACCGGACGGACCACCCGGCATCGACCTAGTCACCGGATCCGGACACAGCACACCCAGCCCAGTCGAACCTGCAAAGTCCTCCTCACTAACATAAGGGGACTTGTGCCAAAAATGGGAGAGCTGTCCCACAGACTAGTCGAGCAACAGCCTGACATAGTCATGCTCACAGAATCATAGCTTTCAGCCAATGTCCCGAACTCCTCCATCACCATCCCTGGGTATGTTCTGTCCCACCGGCAGGACAGACCCACCAGAGGTGGCGGCACAGTGGTATACAGTTGGGAGGAAGTGGCCGGGGGGTCCTCAACATTGACACCGGACTCCATGATGTCTCATGGCATCAGATCAAACATGGGCAAGGAAACCACCTGCTGATTACCACCTACCGACCTCCCTCAGCTGATGAATCAGTACTCCTCCATGTTGAGCACCACTTGGAAGAAGCACTGAGGGTAGCAAGGGTACAGAATGTACACTGGGTGGGGGACTTCAACGTCCATCACCAAGAGTGGCTCGGTAGCACCAATACTGACCGAGCTGGCCGAGACCTGAATGAAACAGCTGCCAGAATGGGCCTGCGGCAGGTGGTTAGAGAACCAAAATGAGGGAAAAACCTACTTGTCCTCGTCCTTCCCAATCCATCTGTTGCAAATGCATCTGTCCATGAGAGTATTGCTAGGAGTGACCACTGCACAGTCCTTGTGGAGACGAAGTCCCATCTTCACACTGAGGACACCCTCCATCGTGGCTCTATGAACATCCCCATCCTCAATGATGTTGGAGCCCAGCCACATGAATGCGAAAGACAAGGCTGAAGCATTTGCAACCATCTCCAGCCAGAAGTGCCGAGTGGATGATCCATCATGGTCTCCTCCTGAGGTCCCCACCACCACAGAAGCCAGTCTTCAGTCAATTCGATTCACTCCACGTGATATCAAGAAACGGCTGAGCGCACTGGATACAGCAAAGGCTGTGGGCCCAGACAACATCCCGGCTGTAGTGCTGAAGACTTGTGATCCAGAACTATCGCGCCTCTCGCCAAGCTGTTCCAGTACAGCTACAACACTGGTATCTACCCGACAAAGTGGAAAATTGCCCAGGTATGTCCTGTCCACAAAAAGCAGGAAAACTCCAATCTGGTCAATTACCGCCCCATCAGTCTATTCTCAATCATCAGCAAAGTGATGGAAGGTGACGTCGACAGTGCTACCAAGCAGCACTTACTCACCAATAACCTGCTCACTGATGCTCAGTTGACCGAGTGTAGTATCAAGGAGCCCTAGTAAAATTGAAGTCAATGGGAATCAGGGGGAAAACTCTTCACTGGCTGGAGTCATACCGAGCACAAAGGAAGATGGTTGTGGTGGTTGGAGGTCAATCATCTCAGCCCCAGGACATTGCTGCCGGAGTTCCTCAGCGCAGTCATTGGCCCAACCATCTTCAGCTGCTTCATCAATGACCTTCCCTCCATCATAAGGTCAAAAGTGGGGATGTTTGCTGATGATTGCACAATGTTCAGTTCCATTCGCCACTCCTCAGATAATGAAACAGTTTGTGCCCACATGCAGCGAGACGTGGACAACATTCAGGTTTGGGCTGATTAATGGCAAGTAACATTCGTGCCATACAAGTGCCAGGCAATGACCATCTCCAACAAGATAAAATCTAACCACCTCCCCATGACATTCAATGGTGTTACCATCATCGAATCCCCCAACATCAACAACCTGGGGGGGTCACCATTGACCAGAATCTTAACTGGACCAGCCACATAAATATCGTGGCTACAAGAGCAGGTCAGAGGCTGGGTATTCTGCAGCGAGTGACTCACCTCCTGACTCCCCAAAGCCTCTCCACCATCTACAAGGCACAAGTCAGGAGTGTGATGGAATACTCTCCACTTGCCTGGATGAGCGCAGCTCCAACAACACTCAAGAAGCTCGACATCATCCAGGAAAAAGAAGTCTGCTTGATTGGCCCCCCATCCACCACCTTAAACATTCACTCCCTCCCCACGGGCGTACCGTGGCTGCATCGTCGCTGGGTCAAAATTCTGGACTCACTGTGGGAGCACCTTCACCACACGGACTGCAGCGGTTCCAGAAGGCTCAGCACCACCTTCTCAAGGGCAATTAGGGATGGGCAGTAAATGCTGGCCTTGCCAGAGACGCCCAGATCCCAAGAACGATTTAAAAAAATCACGTGTGTGTGTGTGAGTGTGTGTGTGTGTGTGTGTGAGTGTGTGTGTGTGTGTAACCTCCCTCATCCTCCCTCCCATGTGTCTGTGCTCCTCTGTTCACTGCAAAGTGAAATACTACAAGGTAGTGTTGGCTGGAGTAACATGGCTCAGTGGGCGAGTGCACCGCCCGGTGTGGTACTGAGCCCCACAGAGCCGGGACCGTTCCTGGTCCAGTGTGGCTCAGTTACACCCGGCTTTTGCCTGCAGAGCCAGGGAGTCATGGAGAGCCTCTGTGATTGGCTGTATTGGGGGAGGTGCTCTGGGGTTGGCTGTGTTAATGGGGGAGGAGCCTTGTGATTGACTGTGTTAAAGGGGGTGGTGCCCTGTGATTGGCTGTGTTAATGGGGGTAGTGCCCTGTGATTGGCTGTGTTACTGGGGGCGCAGTCCTGTGATTGGCTGTGTTAAAGCAGGAGCAGCCCTGTGATTGGCTGTATTAAAGGTGGTGGCGCCCTGTGATTGGCTGTGTTAAAGGGGGTGGAGCCCTGTGATTAGCTGTTAAAGGGGGTGGAGCCCTGTGATTGGCTGTTAAAGGGGGTGGAGCCCTGTGATTGGCTGTTAAAGGGGGTGGAGCCCTGTGATTGGCTGTGTTCAAAGGGGAGGAGCGAAGGGGGGAGTCGGGGGAATGGGGGGCGGTGTCAGTACTTTAAGATTTTTCCATTGGGTCAATGGGGAACTAGGGAACGGAAACCAAGGATTCTCATTGGAAGAAGCAAGAGGGAAGGGAGGAGGAAGCTTCTTGAACTGAAGGCTATTGGACTGTGGAATCCTTCACCACATGTGGCTGTTGAGGTCGAGACTAAATCTTCATTTCAAAGGGAATGGGAATAATATTTGGTCATGTGATCAGGCACACTATGGTCAGATGCCATGTGATCAGAATGTCACGTGATCAAGCATCCAGGAATGTTCCAACCAGAGTGTTCAACCTTAAGGAAAAGCAGAGGGTGACTCCCCCCAAGCCCCGCAACGATTCCTTGGGCCAGGTTTTAACAGGCGGACCTCACTTCCTTCATGCTGCTTCCTAGTGCGCTGGATTATCTGTAGGAACAGGAACGGGCCATTCAACCACTTGAGTCTGTTCCACCATTGTGAGAGGTGATATCTTTCGGATGAGACGTTAAACCGAGGCCCTGTTTTCCCTCTGGGGTGGATGTAAAAGCCCACGGCACTATTTTGAAGAAGAGTTGGGGAGATCTCCCCAGTGTTCTGGGCCAATATTTATCCCTCAACCAACACTAAAAACAGATTATCTGGTCATTATCTCATTGTTGTTTGTGGGATCTTGCTGTGCGCAAATTGGTTGCTGCGTTTCCTACATTACAACAGTGACCACACTTCAAAAGTACTTCATTGACTGTAAAGCGCTTTGTGAGTCCTGAGATGGTGGAAGGCGCTGTAGAAATTGGAGTTCTTCCTTCTCAAAGTGAAGGATACATTGAGGACGGACTTGCTTGTGCCTTGGGACCACAGGAATGTGCATCACCCTGAGGGGAGGGAGACGATGGGGGTAGATGTAGTTCGGAGTCCCCTAGGCTTCACCCACAGGACACCTCAATCCTGATTACAGATCAACATCTCACCAATGCCTGTATGAGTTGTTTCCTATTCCACGCACCTGATCAAGCAGATGGAGCAGATGGAATCCCTGCCGAGGCACGAAAGCATGGCGGAGAAGCACTACTGGCGTGAATTCATGAACTCATTTCTCTTATCTGGAAGGAGGAGAGCATGCCAGGGGATCTCGGAGATGCCGTAATTGTGACCATCTTCAATAAAGGTGTCAAGTCCGATTGCGTTATTTAGAGAGGAGTTTCCCTCTGCCACAGGCAAAATCATCGCAAGAATCCTCCTCAATAGCCTTCTCCCAGTGGCTGAAGAGCTCCTCCCAGAGTCGCAATGCGGATTCCGCCCACTAAGGGGCACAATGGACATGATCTTCACCGCGCGCCAATTACAAGAGAAATGCAGGGAACAGCACCGTCCGCTGTACATCGCCTTCTTTGACCTCACAAAGGCCTTTGACACTGTCAACCGTGAGGGATTATGGCGTGTCCTCCTCAAATTCGGCTGCCCTCAAAAGTTTGTCACCATCCTCCGCCTGCTTCACCACGACATGCAAGCCGTGATCCTGACCAACGGTTCCACCACAGACCCAATTCACGTACGGACCGGGGTCAAGCAAGGCTGTGTCATCGCACCAACACTCTTCTCGACCTTCCTTGCTGCAATGCTCCATCTCACCCTCAGTAAGCTCCCCGCTGGAGTGGAGCTAATTTACTGAACAAACAGGAAACTGTTCAACCTCCATTGCCTCCAGTCCAGATCCAAGGTCGTCCCATCCTCTGTCGTCGAATTACAGTATGCAGACGACGCTTGCGTCTGCGCACACTTGGAGGTCGAACTCCAAACCATCGTTAACAGCTTCATCGAAGCGTATGAGAGCATGGGCCTTACACTAAACATCCGTAAGACAAAGGTCCTCTACCAACCTGCCCCCGCAACACAGTACTGCCCCCTGATTATCAAAATCCACGACAAGGCCTTGGACAACGTGGACCACTTTCCATACCTCGGGAGCCTACTGTCAACAAGGGCAGACGTCGATGACGAAGTCCAACACCGCCTTCAGTGTGCCAGTGCAGCCTTCGGTCGCCTGAGGAAGAGTGTTTGAAGACCAGGACCTCAAACCCGGCGCCAAGCTCATGGTCTACAGATACCCGCCCTCCTGTATGCCTCAGAGACATGGACCATGTACAGCAGGCACCTCAAAGCACTGGAGAGGTACCACCAACGCTGCCTCCGCAAGATTCTGCAAATCCATTGGCAGGATAGGCGCACCAACGTGAGTGTTCTCGCCCAGGCCAACATCCCCAGCATCGAAGCTTTGACCACGCTCGATCAGCTCCGATGGTCGGGTCACATCGTCCACATGCCCGATACCAGACTCCCAAAACAAGCGCTCTACTCGGAGCTCCGACACGGCAAGAGAGCCCCAGGTGGGCAGAGGAAACGCTTCAAGGACACCCTCAAGGGCTCCTTGGAAAAAGTGCAACATCCCCACCGACACCTGCGAATCCCTGGCCCAAGACCGCACAAAGTGGAGGAGAAGCATCCGGGAAGGCTCCGAACTCCTCGAGTCTCTTCGCCAGGAGCAAGCGGAAGCCAAGCGCAAACAGCGCAAGGAGCGCACGTCAACCCAAGCACCCCACCCACCCGCCCCTTCAACCACCGTCTGCCCCACCTGTGACAGAGACTGTCGGTCCCACATTGGACTCATCAGTCATCTCAGAACTAATTTTTAGTGTGGAAGCAAGTCATCCTCGGTTCCGAGGGACTGCCTGAGAAGAAGGAGAAGGAGAAGAAGATTCCACGCACCAGTCACCATGGCTTCTTCCCTGAACAAAAGGTGCTCGTTTAATGCAGGAGCCATTAGCTTGTTGTTGAAGGCACAGATTTCCCTGGGAATTTCCTTAGGAAATGCAAAGTTGTTTGGAAAAAACTGATTGTCCCTGAGATTACTGGTATGGGTGGGACTGAGGATTATGGGGATCAGACCGCTGTACCGTCACTGGTCACTGGAGGGCAGCTGTGAGCCTGGATCAGAGCAGCAGCTGATCGCAATGGTCAGGTGAGTTGAACAACCACAACTTGTATTTATATAGCGCCTTTAACGTAGTAAAACATCCTGAGGTGCTTCACAGGAGCGATTATCAAACAGAATTTGACACCGAACCAGATAAGGAGATATTAGGACAGGAGACCAAAAGCTTGGTCAAAGAGGTCGGTTTTAAGGAGCGTCTTAAAGGAAGAGAGAGAGGCGGAGAGGTTGAGGGAGGGAATTTCAGAGCTCGGGGCCCAGGCAGCTGAAGGCACGGCCGCCAATGGTGGAGCGATGGAAATTGGGGGATGCGCAAGAGGCCAGAATTAGAGGAGCGCAGAGATCTCGGGGGGTTGTAGGGCTGGAGGAGGTTACAGAGATAGGGGAGGGGGGCGAGGAGGCCATGCAGGGATTTGAACACCAGGATGAGAATTTTAAAATCGAGGCGTTGCCGGACTGGGAGCCAATGTAGGTCAGCGAGCACAGGGGGTGATGGGTGAACGGGACTCGGTGCGAGTTAGGACACGGGGCAGCAGAGTTGAGGTGAATCATCCTTGTTGAAGACAAATTATCATCAGATTAGAAACTTAATTAGAAGCGGCATCAACTGAGTGAAAATCTGAGTGATTGTGTAAATATAATTACAATAAATGCTGAGAAAATTAGACCTCAGCTGGAGTATTGTGTCCAATTCTGGGCACCACACTTGAGGAAGGATGTCAAGGCCTTGGAGAGGGTGCGGAGGAGATTTACTAGAATGGTCCCAGGGATGAGGGACTTCAGTTAATGTGGAGAGACTGGAGAAGCTGGGATTGTTCTCCTTGGAGCAGAGAAGGTTAAGAGGAGATTTAATAGAGGTGTTCAAAATCACGATGGGTTTTCATGGAGTAAATAAGGAGAAAGTGTTTCCAGTGGCAGGAGGGTCGGTAACCAGAGGACACAGATTGAAGATAATCGGTAAAAGAACCAGAGGGGGAGATGAGGAGAATGTTTTTCCGCAGCGAGTTGTTGTGATCTGGAATGCGCTGCCTGAAAGGGCGGTGGGAGCAGATTCAATAGTAACTTTCAAAAGGGAATTGGATAAATACTTGAAAAGGAGAAATGTGCAGGGCTGTGGGGAAAGAGCAGGGGGGAGTGGGACTAATTGGAGAGCTCGACCAAAGAGCCGGCACAGGCACGATGGGCCGAATGGCCTCCTTCTGTGCTGTAAGATTCTGTGAGAAGGGAATTAATTTGACACACCGTGCTCATCCATCTATCGATACCTACACAAGCCCCCCGGTCGCTAACTGTTTGAGGTTTTATTCTGTGAGCCTGAAGTCCAGCCCAGGGAGTCAGCATTCCATCTTGTGAGGTGCTTCCTGGGCTCTGTTCTCAACCCACTGCGTTAGCTTCTGCCTCCTTTTCTCTTTTACTGGTTTCTCCCTGTGTCCCAGTGACCTGCAGTTGTATTGTGAGTTAATGGTGCTCAGGATTCATCTTTCCTATTGCCCACTCGATCCTTCTATCCCTCCTTGTGCTGCACTGACGACACAAGGGTAGACTCGGTGTGAAGTGGGTCTGGCTTCGGAAACTCCCCAACTGGAGCGTATCAGGAGCCGGGAACCGTATCAGAGCCCCGGGAACCGTATCAGAGCCAGGAACCGTATAAGGAGCCGGGAACCGTATAAGGAGCCGGGAACTGTATCAGAGCCAGGAACCGTATCAGAGCCGGGAACCGTATCAGAGCCAGGAACCGTATCGGAGCCCGGGAACCGTATCGGAGCCCCGGGAACCGTATCAGAGCCCCGGGAACCGTATCGGAGCCCGGGAACCGTATCGGAGCCCAGGAACCGTATCGGAGCCAGGAACCGTATCGGAGCCCGGGAACCGTATCGGAGCCCAGGAACCGTATCGGAGCCAGGAACCGTATCGGAGCCCCAGGAACCGTACCGGAGCCCCGGGAACCGTATCGGAAGCCCGGAACCGTATCGGAGCCCGCGAACCGTATCGGAGCCCGGGAACCGTATCAGGAGCCGGGAACCATATCAGGAGCCGGGAACCGTATCAGGAGCCCGGGAACCGTATCGGAGGCAGGAACCGTATCGGAGGCCGGGAACCGTATCGGAGCCAGGAACCGTATCGGAGCCAAGAACCGTATTGGAGCCGGGAACCGTATCAGGACCGAGGAACTGTATCAGGAGCCAGGAACCATATCAGGAGCCAGGAACCGTATCAGAGCCAAGAACCGTATCGGAGCCCTGGGAACCGTATCGGAGCCCCGGGAACCGTATCGGAGCCCAGGAACCGTATCTGGGGCCCGAGACCCTTATCGGAGCCCAGGAACCGTATCTGGGGCCCGAGACCCGTATCGGAGCCCAGGAACCATATCGGAGCAACGGGAACCTCATCCAGGGCCTGAGAACCGTATAAGAACATAAGAAATAGGAGCAGGAATAGGCCAAAAATCTGTCTTTCTCCACCTTAAATGTATTTAATGACCCAGCCTCCACGGCTCTCTGGGGCAGAGAATTCCACAGATTTACGACCCTCTGAGAGAAGATATTCCTCCTCATCTCAGTTCTAAAAGGGCGACCCCTTTATTCTGAAACTATGCCCCCGCGTTCTAGATTCCCCCACGAGGGGAAACATCCTCTCTGCATCTACCTCGTCGAGCCCCCTCAGTATCTTATATGTTTCAATAAGATCACCTCTCATTCTTCTAAACTCCAATAAGTATAGGCCCAACCACGCAGTACTCAAGGTGTGGTCTCACCAATACCCTGTACAGTTGTAGCAGGACTTCCCTGCTTTTATACTCCAGCCCCCTTGCAATAAAGGCCAACATTCCATTTGCCTTTTTGATTACTTGCTGTACCTGCATGCTAACTTTTTGTATTTCGTGCACAAGGACCCCCAGGTCCCCCTGAACTGTAACATTTTGTAATCTCTCTCCATTTAAATAATAATTTGCTTTTTTATTTTTCCTGCCAAAGTGGATAACCTCGCACTTTCCCACATTATACTCCATCTGCCAAATGTTTGCCCACTCACTTAGCCTGTCTATATTCCTTTGCAGATTCTTTGAGTCCTCTGCACAACTTGCTTTCCCACCCATCTTTGTATCATCCGCAAACTTGGCTACATTACACTCGGTCCCTTCATCCAAGTCATTAATGTAGATTGTAAATAGTTGGGGCACAAGCACCGATCCCTGTGGCACCCCACTAGTTACTGTTTGCCAACCGGAAAATGACCCATTTATCCCGACTCTGCTTTTTGTTAGTTAGCCAATCCTCTATCCATGCTAATATATTACCCTAACACCATGAGCTCTTATCTTATGCAGTAACCTTTTATGTGGCACCTTATCGAATGCCTTCTGGAAATCCAAATACACCACATCCACTGACTCACCTTGTCCACCCTGCTCGTTACATCCTCAAAGAACTCCAGCAAATTTGTTCAACATGATTTCCCTTTCATAAAACCATACTGACTCTGCTTGACTGCATTATGATTTTCCAAATGCCCTGCTACTGCTTCCTTAATAAAGGACTCCAGCATTTTCCCAACGACAACTAACTGGTCTATAGTTTCCTGCTTTCTGTCTCCCTCCGGGTATAGGAGCCCGGGAACCGTATCGGAGCCGGGAACCGTATCGGAGCACGGGAACCGTAGCAGAGCCCGGGAAACGTATCGGAGCCCGAGAACCGTATCGGAGCCCGAGAACCGTATCGGAGCCTGAAGGAAGCTGCCTCGTTTTCGACATTACAACAGTGACTACACCTCAATTAATGGAGATAATTGAATTAAATTCTTTAATTTAACGAATGATTGTACAGAATGTAGATTTAGAGAGATACATCACAGCACATGGTTTCTGCACCAACCCAATACACACTGTTACTCTGTCAGTGGTTTCATTAATCACATCTTCAAGATGCAAAATACTTTCAACGGCGCAACAGTGATACAACTTCATGTGCAAGAGCAGCACCAGCAGTACCAACAGCAGCAGCAGCAACAGGACCACCAACAACAGCAGCAACACCAACAACAACAGCACCAACAGCAAGAGCAGCAGCAGCAGCAGCAACACCAACAACACCAACAGCAGCATTCTGGATTTCCTCGGCCTGTGGAGAGAGATTGTATCAGTCAGAGATAGAAACAGACATGGCAGTGAAGATGTTTCAGTCACTCTGAGATCCCAGCTGTAGATACTCTGCCGCCTCATTGATTGCATGACCTCTGCTGACCTTCCCAATGTGCCTTTGTATCCTCTTCCATTGAACATGTGCCTCGGTCTCCATTCTCATTCCATGGAATAACCAAGGAATTCTGGCCTAACCCCCTCCCCCCAGTAGTGTTCCCCGACTCTCTCACTGCCAAACCGATAGAATGCCGCCATTGACCCCCCCCACCCCACCCCCCCACAACACCTTGTGTCAACCTGCCTCAGACACTTGGAGGGACACCTGCTGGCAGAGAGGCCAAAGGCACATCAGATCTCCCCAGTGTATCATTACCTGATCATCATGGGATGTACTCACCTGATGCGATACTCTTTCACCGTACCGAAGCTCATTGACAAAGTGTTCACAGTTTGCTGTTGTTAGTTTGTATTCCACTTTTTTTCCTCTTTTTGCTTCAGCTTTTTCTATTATCTCGTCAACAGGAAACGGTTTCCATTTCTTGTCAGATCTGTTGTTGACATGGTGGCGATTACTTCCAACTACCTCAGAGAGAGGCTCTCTTTTAACCACACCCATTATTGTAGAGCTGGACAATGCACGCTTCGATCCCACACCAGATCCTCCATCTAGAAAATATATTAACGGGACGGTTTATTGAGGCTGATCGAATACGCAGGGTGGATACAGTTAAAGGGATGGAACCTGGGTTAGGTACAGTTAAAGGGATGGGTTATTCAGGCTAATAGAATACAATTAAAGGGATTGCTTACTGAGGCTGATACGAAACCTGGGTTAGGTATAGGGTTACAGAGGCTGATAAAATACCTCCGTTAGATACAACTTACAATTCTCTGGCACCGTTAACAGTAACTGTGCCAAGGTGCTTCAGAGAGGAGTGAAGTGAGCAGCAGCGGTTATAGAGCTCGGGGGACTGACCTTAGCTTTGGTCACAGAGGGTTTGAGGCAGCTTTTGAAGTTGGGGAGAGAATGTCGGGCAGTGACAGAGCTAGGGTAGAAGGAATGGAGGGGTCGAACTCCAGATTTGACCGACTGGTCCCTCAGATTTGGCCAATTTAGCCAATAGGAAGTCCAAATTTGGCTGACCTCCAAATGATTTGGGGGTGAGGGGTCATGACCCCCACTGGTGGCAGGTGTGCGGGTTTAGGGAGGGAATTCCAGCGCTTGGTGCCAAAACATCTGTCACCAACGGTGGACAAATGTGAGAAGTCGCACAACACCAGGTTATAGTCCAACAGGTTTATTTGAAATCACAAGCTTTCGGAGCGCTGCTCCTTCGTCAGGTGAAGTGACTTCAAATAAACCTGTTGGACTATAACCTGGTGTTGTGCGACTTCTCACATTTGTCCACCCCAGTCCAACACCGGCATCTCCACATCATGGCTACCAACGGTGGAGCAAGGGGATCATCAGGAATCTGGGCTCAGAATGGTGCCACGCTGTAATTACACCCTCCTGCCAGTGGTGACACTGCAGCACCCCCACTGGTGAAAGGTTGTAATTACAGCGTGACGTTTACATAGGCAGTCTCCATTGTGAATAATGGAACGTGGGCTGACTTCAGATTCATACCTTTATTCTGTAAGTATAAAAGGACGTTGAATCTAAGTACTAATGCCTGGTAGCTCTTACCTGAAGTTAAGTGGATGACATCTCCATCTCCGACATAGATGGCCCAGTGTTGATAACCAGTACGGAATATTTCAATCAAATCTCCAGGCTTGGGACGAGGGGATGACTGGAAACAAGACAGGTTTTACATTAGAAGTCAGTGCGGCCGTTTGAAAGTATTTATTGATAGTTCCTTGGGTTCTATCGTTTAGGCCATGGAATAACAACAACAACTTGTATTTGATTAACACTAAACTAATTAATTAAATAAATTAAATAATGGGAGAACAGGAGATGTGTTGCTGCTGCAATATGTGGGAGCTTGTGGACATTTTTGTCCAGGGCGACTATATCTGCGGTAAGTGTCTGCGGCTCGAGGAACTTCGGCTCCGAGTTGAGGAGCTGGAGTCTGAGCTGCAGACATTGCGAGACATCAGGGAGGGAGAAAGTTACCTGGACCTTTTGCTCCAGGAGGCAGCCACACCCCTTAGATTAAATACTTTAGAATTGACACGTGGTCAGGGACAGGAGGGTGTGACTGCGAGTGAGGCAGGTACGGGGATCCAGGAGGTAGTATTACAGGAACCTTAGTCCCTGCACTTGTCCAATAGATTCGAGGTTCTTGCAACCCTTGTGGACCAGTGCGGGGACTGCGGGAAGGACAAGCAAACTGACCACGGCACCGTGGTACAGGAAGCCGTTCAAGTGGGGGGAGTAAAAAGGAAGGTGGTTGTAGTAGGTGACAGTCTAGTTAAGGGGATAGACACTGTTCTCTGCAGCCAGGAGCGTGAGTCCCTGAGGTATGTTGTCTACCTGGTGCCAGGGTAAAGGACATCTCCTCTTGAGTGGGAGGGGGAGGATCCAGTTGTCATGGTCCACATAGGTACCAACAACATAGGTAGGACAAAGAAAGAGGTTCTGCTGAGAGAGTTTGAGCAGCTAGGGACTAAATTAAAAAGCAGAACCACAAAGGTCATAATTTCTGGATTATAACCGGAGCCACGAGCAAATTGGCAAAGGGTCAATAGGATCAGGGAGATGAATGCGTGGCTCAAAGATTGGTGTGGGAGAATTGGGTTTCGATTCGTGGGGCACTGGCACCAGTACTGGGGAAAGAGAGAGCTGTTCCGTTGGGATGGACGACACCTGAACCATGCTGGGACCAGAGTTCTAGCGAATCGAATAACTAGGGAGGTAGATAGGGCTTTAAACTAAATAAGGGGGGGAGGATCTCGGTGGAGAGAAATCTAGAATGCTAAAGAGAAAAGACAAGGAAGCAGTGCAGGAAAGTGATTGGGGTAAGGATAACCAGATTGTGTCAGGAAGGGACAGAGCGTACAAACAAAGGAGTGCACCAACAAATAGGGTCTGGGTAAGAAAAAATGGTAATATGACAAATAGGGCCATAGTACAAAAAAATGTTAAGATGTCTAAAAATGTTAAAAAGACAAATCTAAAGGCACTGTATCTGAATGCACGACGCATTCGTAATAAGGTAGATGAATTAACAGCACAAATAGATGTAAATGGATATGATGGCCCAGAAATTAAACACGGAGCGTTCCTGCGGGGGTAAGGATTCCCCGCGATATCTCACTGCGCGCCTACCTTTTCCCTCCGGGCTCACACGAACTTTAGTTTCAAGGCCAGTCCCACATGCAGCTGTGCAGTGCTTGCGTGACCCACAGACGCAGTTAGTTCGTGCGAGCTCTGGGATCACGTGATTCAGTTAGAGCCAATGGCAGCACACCATCTTTCATTCATAGTTTTGACAGGATAACTGTCAAAGCTATGAATACAACTTACCCCCAAAAGAACAGCTAAACCTCAATTAAATTTAAAAAAAAACCATCACATTAATAAAATAACTATAGTTAAATAAATTAACCACTTTAAACAAAAATTAAAATTTTTGAAAAAATTTAAAATCTTTTTAAAAGTTATAAAAATAAACTTACCTTTCTTTAAAGTCTCTAAAAAAGATAAACCTGTTGAAAAAAATGTAAAATAACACTTAATTAACTACTTACCTTGTTTAAAGAGGGTCTTACGCCTCCTTTCTTTATGTGTAAAATCTTCCATGCTTACCTGCGCGTTCAAAGCACTAAGTGCACTGCGTGCGTGCAGCCTGTAGCGCGCACGCGGTTCACTTTGGTACCGCCCCCTTTTGAGTTCACGAAGTGCCGGTTTCCCGCGCATGCGCAGTGCATGCTGAAAACCGGCAATTGGAGACCTAAAACGCGAGAGTACACAGTGCGTACTCTCGCGTATTAGGTCTAATTTTCGGGCCGATATAATTGCGATTACAGAGACATGGCTGCAGGGTGACCAAGGCTGGGAGCTGAATTTCCAAGGATATTCGATATTTAGGAAGGACAGGCAAAAAGGAAAAGGAGGTGGGGTGGCCTTGTTAGTAAAGGATGAAATCAGAGCAATAGTGAGAAAGGATATTGGCTCAGAAAATCAAGATGTTGAATCAGTCTGGGTGGAGCTAAGAAGCACCAAGGGGCAGAAAACATTGGTGGGAGTTGTCTATAGGCCTCCAAACAGTAGTGGTAATGTAGGGGATTGCATCAAACAGGAAATTAGAGATGCATGTAACAAGGGTACTGCAGTAATCATGGGTGACTTTAATCTACATATAGACTGGCCAAACCAAATTAGCAATAATACTGTGGAGGATGAATTCCTGGAGTGTGTACGAGATGGTTTTTTAGACCAGTACGTTAAGGAGCCAACTAGGGAACAGGCTATCCTAGATTGGGTATTGTGCCATGAGAAGGGGCTAATTAATAATCTTGTTGTGTGAGGTCCTTTAGGGAAGAGTGACCACAACATGATAGAATTCTTCATTAAAATGGAAAGTGAAGATGTCCAATCCGAAACTAGGGTCCTAAATCTAAACAAAGGAAACTACAATGGTATGAGGAGTGAGTTGGCTATGATAGATTGGGGAGCTTCATTAAAAGGCATGACGGTGGATAGGCAATGGCTAACATTTAAGGAACGAATGCATGAATTGTAACAGTTATACATTCCTTTCTGGCGCAAAAACACAAAAGTAAAAGCAGCCCAACCATGGCTAACAAAAGAAATTAAGGATAGTATTAGATCCAAAGAGGAGTCTTAAAGTTGCCAGAAAAAGTAGCAAGCTTGAGGATTGGGAGCAGTTTAGAGTTCAGCAAAAAAGGACCAAGAGATTGATTAAGAGGGGAAGAATAGAATATGAGAGTAAAGCTTCTACAAGTATGTAAAAAGAAAAAGATTAGTGAAGACAAATGTAGGTCCCTTACAGTCAGAAACGGGAGAATTTATAATGGGGAACAAGTAAATGGCAGAGAAATTAAACAAATACTTTGGTTCTATCTTCACGGACACAAATAACTTCCCAGAAATGCTAGGGAACCAAGGGTCTAGTGAGAAGGAGGAATTAAAGGAAATTAGTATTAGTAAAAAAAATAGTGCTGGTGAAATTAATGGGACTGAAAGCTGATAAATCCCCAGGGCCTGATAATCTGCATCCCAGAGTACTAAAAGAGGTAGCCATGGAAATAGTGGATGCATTGGTTGTCATCTTCCAAAATTCTATAGATTATGGAATAGTTCCTGCAGATTGGAGGGTGGCAAATGTAACCCCACTATCTAAAAAAGGAGGGAGAGAGAAAACAGGGAATTACAGACCGGTTAGCCTAATATCAGTAGTAGGGAAAATGCTAGAGTATTATAAAGGATGTGATAACAGAACACTTAGAAAATATCAACGGGATTAGACAAAGTCAACATGGATTCATGAAAGGGAAATCGTGTTTGACAAACCTACTGGAATTTTCTGAGGATGTAACTGATAGAATAGATAACGGAGAACCAATGGATGTGGTGTATTTGGATTTTCAGAAGGCTTTTGATAAAGTCCCACTTAAGAGGTTAGTGTGCAAAATTAAAGCACATGGGATTGGGGGTAATATACTGGCATTGATTGAAAATTGGTTAACAGACAGGAAACAGAGAGTAGGAATAAATGGGTCTTTTTCGGGGTGGCAGGTGGTGACTAGTGGGGTACCACAGCGGTCAGTGCTTGGGCCCCAGCTATTCACAATATATATCAATGATTTGGATGAGGGAACCAAATGTAATATTTCCAAGTTTGCTAATGACACAAAACTAGGTGAGATTGTGAGTTGTGAGGAGGATGCAAAGAGGCTTTATGGCGACTTAGTTGAGTGAGTGGGCAAATACATGGCAGATGCAGTATAACGTGGATAAATGTGAAGTTATCCACTTCGGTAAGAAAAACAGAAAGGTAGAGTATTATTTAAATGGTGATAGATTGGGAAATGCTGATGTACAAAGGGACCTGGGTGTCCTTGCACACCAGTCACTGAAAGCAAACATGCAGGTGCAGCAAGCAGTTAGGAAGGCAAATGGTATGTTGGCCTTCATTGCAAGAGGATTCGAGTACAGGAGCAAGGATGTCTTACTACAGTTGTACAGGGCCTTGGTGAGACCACACCTGGAGTACTGTGTGCAGTTTTGATCTCCTTACCTAAGAAAGGATATACTTGTCATAGAGGGAGTGCAGCGAAGGTTCACCAGACTGATTCCTGGGATGGCAGGACTGTCGTATGAGGAGAGATTGGGTCGACTAGGCCTGTATTCACTAGAGTTTAGAAGAATGAGAGGGGATCTCATTGAAACGTATAAAATTCTGACAGGGCTAGACAGACTGGATGCAGGGAGGATGTTTCCCCTGGCTGGGGGGGGGGTCTAGAACGAGGGGTCACAGTCTCAGGATACGGGGTAGGACATTTAGGACTGAGATGAGGAGAAATTTCTTCACTCAGAGGGTGGTGAACCTGTGGAATTCTCTACCACAGAAGGCTGTGGAGGCCAAGTCACTGAATATATTTAAGAAGGAGATAGATTGATTTCTAGACACAAAAGGCATCGAGGGGTATGGGGAGAGAGCGGGAATATGGTATTGAGATAGAGGATCAGCCATGATCATATTGAATGGCGGAGCAGGCTCGAAGGGCCGAATGGCCGACTCCTGCTCCTATTTTTCTATGTTTCGATGTTATACAGCACCTTTAACGTAGTAAAACATCCCAAGGCGCTTCACAGGAGCGTAAATCAGACAAAATCTGACACCGAGCTACATAAGGAGATATTAGGACAGGTGACCAAAAATTTGGTGAAAGAGGAAGGTTTTGAGTAATGTCTAAAAGGAGGAGAGAGAGGCGGAGAGGTTTAGGGAGGGAATTCCAGTCCCAGGCTCAACAGCTTTTTGGGGGAGAGAGTTCCAGATTTCCACCACCCTTTGTGTGAAGAAGTGCTTCCTGACATCACCCCTGAACGGCCTGGCTCTAATTTTAAGGTTCTGCCCCCTTGTTCTGGACTCCCCCCACCAGAGGAAATAGTTTCTCTCTATCTACCCGATCGAATCCTTTAATCATCTTCAACACCTCGCTCAGATCACCCCTTAATCTTCTACACTCGGGAATACAAGCCCAGTCTGTGCAACCTGTCCTCGTAATTTAAGCCTTTTAGCCCCGGTATCGTTCTGGTGAATCTGCGCTGCTCCCTCTCCAAGGCCAATATATCCTTCCTGAGGTGCGGGGCCCAGAACTGAACGCAGTTACTCCAGATGGGGTCTAACCAGAGCTTTATATAAACTGTAACATCACTTCCACCGTTTGTATTCCAGCCCCCTGAGATAAAGGCCAACATTCCATTAGCCTCTTTATTATTTTTTGACCCTGAACACTAGGTTTTAGTGATTTCTGTACTTGGAGCCCTAAGTCTCTCTGCACCTCCACAGTTCCCAGCTTCTCGCCATTTAGAACAATGAAATCTTGTCTTGATCTCGAACACTTTGAGGAAGTGACTCGGAGGGTGAGTGGAATCAGAAGAGGCAGTCCAGGAACTACAGAATGAGTTGGACAAGGTTTGTGAGTGAACAGAGCGATGGCGGATGGAATTTAAGGCAGAGAAGTGCAAAGTGCTGCCCATAGGAAGGAGAAATAGCGGAGCAGCATAGCCCAGGATGAAGCTAAAAGAGATCTAGGAGTCTCGGAAAACACGAAGCTAAACCAAGGCAGTAAATAAAATCTAAATGTAAGTTCCAATATGCTTAATCTATTTCTGTTTCAATAAGTGAATGTGGTCTGTGATATTGGAGTAGCGCTACCATTTATAGAGTTAAACAGCCGGGGCCAATATGGAGCAGTAAACCTGTTACACATACCCGAGTTGAGGTTTAAACGTGTTAGAACAAACTTACATTTTGATTACCCATTTTCGGTTTGTGATTCTGAACTGAGATCAAGAGCTAGACGGCAGTAAACGGTCTCTCTCCCTCGGAGTTTCAGGACACTTGCGGACTGGAATCGAGAAATGATGTGGCTTTCTTTTAAAGGTCCTCAGTTACTGTATTGTGTGCTCTGTGTACTAATCCTTGACGGGCTATTTATGTGTCGCCTAAATTGACCAATCAGCTATGAACATGTTTATGGTTTATTTCAGTTTCGATGTGTCTCAGGTAAAACAGGTTCTTGCGTCAGAGCCTTTGTCCAAACAGCATATCAGTCATTCTTCTTCCCTGGCTAGGTTAACGCCGGGTGACATTCCTGGCCTGCTGGTGGCTCCTCTTGTCTGACAACAGCAACTCCATCTTATAGGTGTGATGAGAAAGAAAGAACTTGCATTTATATAGCAGGAGATGCAACACCTGCCCTTGTACCTCCCACCTTCCCACTGTCCAGGGCCCCAAACACCCCTTCCAGGTGAAACAGCGATTTACTTGTCCTTCTTGCAATCTAGTACACTGTATTCGCTGCTCACGATGTAGTCTCCTCTACATTGGGGAGACCAAACGCAGATTGGGTGACCGCTTTGCGGAACACCTCCGTTCAGTCCGTAAGGGGGACCCCGAGCTTCCGGTCGCCTGTCACTTTAATTCACCGCTCCACTCCCACTCAGACCTCACCGTCCTCGGCCTCTTGCATTGTTCCACTGAAGCTCAGCGTAAGCTCGAGGAACAGCACCTCATCTTCCGATTAGGCACTTTACAGCCTTCCGGACTCAACATCGAGTTCAACAATTTCAGACTATAACCTCGGCCCCCATCAAATACATATTTTTTATCCACACTTTGTGTCTGTGTCTTTTTTTCTTCTCTCCCACATGGCAGCTGTCTTTCATTCTGCCAGCGCAATTCACACTTCATCTCGAGCCATCCTTTGTTTCTTAACCTGTCCCATTACCATCTCCTTTAGCCTTGAATATCTCTGAACGTCTCTTAACCTCTCCTGCCTTCTATCCTATCACAGACCTTCCTTTTTGTTCTTTCATCCCCTCCCCCCTTTCCCAGCTCCCACACTTGCTTAAAAATCTGTTCCATTTCCTGCTTTTTTCCAATTCTGACGAAAGGTCATCGAGCTGAAACGTTAACTCTGGGCCGAAAATTGATCCCGGGACGCGAGAGTACGCACTGCGTACTCTCGCGTATTCCCACTCCAATTGCCAGTTTTCTGCATGCCCTGCGCATGCGCTGAAAACCGGCAATTGCTCTTCTGAAAAGGGGGCGGGGCCTGGGTGCATCGCGTGCGCGCTACAGGCTGCGCGTACGCTGTGCACTTCATGCTTTGGACGCGCAGGTAAGTAGGGAAGATTTTGGAAATGTAAAAAGGAGGAGTAAGACCCGCTTTTAAGAAGGTAAGTAGTGAATTAAGTATTTTTTTGAATTTTTTTTTACAGGTATATATTTTTTAGAGACTTTAAAGACAGGTAAGTTTATTTTTATAACTTTTAAAAGATTTTAATTTTTTCAAAATTTAATTTTTATTTAAAATGGTTAATTTAATTAACTATACTTATTTTATTAATGTGATGGTTTTTTAAAAAATTTAATTGAGGTTTAGCTGTTATTTTGGGGGGGTGGTAAGATTCATAGATTTCACAGCAGGTCTGTGAAACTTATGAATGGAAGATGGTGTGCTGCCATTGGCTCTAACTGAGTCACGTGATCCCACAGCTCGCACGAATTCACTACGCCGCTGGGATACGCAAGCCCAGCACAGCTGATGTCTGGAACATCAAGTTCGTGCGAGCTGGATCTGAAAAAGCACAAGCGAGGTGAGACATCGCGGGGAAGGCTTAACCCCGCGGGAACAGAGCGAGATCAATTTCTGGGCCATTGTTTCTCTCTTCACAGATGCTGCCTGACCTGCTGAGTGTCTCACAAGCGAGGTGAGACATCGCGGGGAAGGCTTAACCCCGCGGGAACAGAGCGAGATCAATTTCTGGGCCATTGTTTCTCTCTTCACAGATGCTGCCTGACCTGCTGAGTGTCTCCAGCATTTTCTGTTTTTATTTCAGATTTCCAGCATCCGCAGTATTTTCTTTTTGTATTAGTGTTTAATTCACTGCCTCCTCTCTTCCAGGAATGCCCACCTTGAAGAAGTTCTGCTCTTCTCTCCGACGGGAGTTCCGTTTGTCTCTTTTACCTTGTTCATCTTCATTGCTTTCTGTCTTCCTTCTCGTGTTTGATCAGGTATCTGCCAAAACTCGTTTTCACAGCCACATATCTTTCCTCAGCAACTGTCTCCGGCTCCGACTTACTCCACGTGGATTCCAACTGAAATTCCACCCTCCGTGTTTTGGATCCACCCAGGACTACAGATATCTCCAAGATATTCAGCGTTCCTCGAACCACTGCTCTCGCCGTATCCTGAGATCCACGCTGAATGCCATGCGATGCCACATGAACACTCTCGACCTCTCTCTTCAGCAGCACCGACTCACTCTATCTCAAAGCTGTCCTGGTCCGCAGTTCCATTTCATCCTTCGCCTCATCCGGCGCTTCAACAAAAAACTTTTTTTCTTCCTTTCAGGTGTCAAGGATCGCAAGCTTCAACAACTCTTGGACACCAACGCCCCTCCGGAACCTTCTTCCCCTTCACTTTCCTCTGACCCCCATTCTCCCAATCTCACCCCCTGCCGCGGTTTCACTATCCCCTCTGACCTTCCCCTCTCTGACCCCGAACGATCAGTCCTCAGCAAAGGCCTGAGCTTCATCCCCTTACGCCCCCACCTCAATGAATTTCGAGCTCGGCACGATGCTGAGCTCTTTTTCCGCCGCCTTCGTCTCCATGCCCACTTCTTTGGCCACGAGTCCTCCCCCCCGCACAGCTGACCCTTTCTCCCGCTTTCAGAATTCTCGTTCTACCTGGATCCCTCCCTCTGGCCTCTTAACCTTTAGATCTTTTCATTGCAAACTGCCGGCGTGACATCGGCCGTCTCCATTTCTCTGCTCCCCTCACTCACTCCAACCTACCTCCCTCTGAACTTGCAGCACTCCATTCTCTCAGATCCAACCCCAACATTGCCATTAAACCTGCTGACAAGGGTGGTGCTGTTGTTGTTTGGTTAACCGACCTCTACCTCGCGGAAGCTGAACGCCAACTCTCCAACACCTCCTCCTACCTCCGCCTGGACCATGACCCCACTACCGAACATCAAGCCACCGTTTCCAAGACTTTCACTGACCTCATCTCCTCTGGAGATCTTCCCCCCACGGCCGCCAACCTCATAGTTCCCCAACCCCGCACAGCCCGCTTCTACCTCCTTCCCAAGATCCACAAACAGGACTGCCCTGGTAGACCCATCGTTTCAGCCTGTTCTTGCCCCACGGAACTTATCTCTTCCTATCTCAACTCTATTTGTTCTCCCCTTGTCCAGTCTCTTCCCACCTACATCCGCGACTCTTCCGACGCCCTCCGCCACTTTAACAGTTTCCAGTTTCCTGGCCCCAACCGCCTCCTTTTCATTATGGACGTACAATCCCTCTACACCTCCATTCCCCACCAGGATGGCCTGAGGGCGCTCCGCTTCTTCCTTGAACAGAGGCCCGACCAGTCCCCATCCACCACCACCCTCCTCCGCCTGGCTGAACTTGTTCTCACATTGAACAACTTCTCCTTTGACTCCGCTCACTTCCTCCAAATCAAAAGTGTTGCTATGCGAACCCGCATGGGTCCTAGCTATGCCTGCCTTTTCGTGGGATATGTGGAACACTCTTTGTTCCTGTCCTAGGCCCCTCTCCTGTCATCATGCCTTCTTTCATTTCTCCCCTCTCAGATACCCTCCCTCCACCAAATCTCTACCCCAACCCGTCACCACTCATCGACGTTTCTCCTCTCCTGCCACCGTTCCAGGCTTGACTCCCTCTTGAATAAGCCTACAGCTTCCCTCTGTGCCTCTCTTGGCATGCTCCGAAGGGCCCATCAAGGCACTCGTCGCTGGCACCTTATGAGTAGCAACACCAGCTGCCCTATACTACTCTCTCACACACCTTCCCGCCCAGCCACCCGCTGGGGGCTAATCTTGCCAATCTCCTTCCTGTCCCATTCGCCCCTCTCAGCACTGACCCTGTGGACTGTGCCAGCAGATCAGCTATCACCGCCTCTCTCCGCATCTCCCTCCAGAATGTCTGTTATTTGTGAACGAGACCCTTGCCAACCATGAGTTTATTGCCTTGACATCATGGCCTTGTCAGAAACTTGACTGAGGGGTGATTTAATCTTCCCCTTAATGAAGCCTCCCCGCCTGGCTATACTGTCCACCACTTGCCCCGCCCAGACCGTCATATTGGCAGTGTGGCCTTTATCACCAAGCCTCTGCACTGAGCGACTTCTCATCCTCGGTGATTTCAAACTCCATCTTAATTCATCAGGACCTCTCTCCTCTGAGCTCACTGCCCTTCTATCCTCCCTTAATCTCTCCCTCCATATTAACTCCCCTACCCATTTTCACAGCCTCCCCCTCGACCTTGCCATCTCACGTGGCCCCTCTACTCCCATCGTGTCAATCACAGACAAGGCCATCTCCCTGTCGTGAGAGGTGGTGGTGAGGTAGAGCTGGGTGTCGTCAGCGTACATGTGGAACCTGACGTATTTTCGGATGATGTCGCCGAGGGGCAGCATGTAGACGAGAAATAGGCGGGGGCCAAGGATAAATCCTTGGGGGACTCCAGAGTTAACGGTGCGGGAGCGGGAGGAGAAGCCGGGTCGAGAAGGATGAGGAGGGATCGTGGACCATGGTCACGCTCACACTACGGGGATAGAGCGGGGGAATGGGACTGACTGGATTGTTCTACAGAGAGCCGGCACGGACACGATGGGCCGAATGTCATAGTCATAGAGTTATACAGCACAGAAAGAGGCCCTTCGGCCCATCGTGTCCACGCCGGCCATCAAGCCCTGTCTATTCTAATCCCATTTTCCAGCACTTGGTCCGTAGCCTTGTATGCTATGGCGTTTCAAGTGCTCATCTAAATGCTTCTTGAATGTTGTGAGGGTTCCTGCCTCTACCACCTTTTCAGGCAGTGAGTTCCAGATTCCAACCACCCTCTGGGTGAAAAAGTTTTTCCTCAAATCCCCTCTAAACCTCCTACCCCTTACTTTGAAACTATGCCCCCTTGTTATTGACCCCTCTACTAAGGGGAAAAGTTCCTTTCTTTCTACCCTATCTATGCCCCTCATAATTTTGTACAGCTCAATCAGGTCCCCCCTCAGCCTTCTCTGCTCTAAGGAAAACAACCCCAGCCTGTCCAGTCTCTCTTCATAGCTGAAGCGCTGCAGCCCAGGTAACATCCTGGTGAATCTCCTCTGCACCCTCTCCAATGCAATCACATCCTTCCTATAGTGTGGCAACCAGAACTGCACACAGTATTCCAGCTGTGGCCTAACTAGCGTTTTGTACAGCTCCATCATAACCTCCCTGCTCTTATATTCTATGATGCGGAGATGCCGGTGTTGGACTGGGGTGGACAAAAATGAGAAGTCGCACAACACCAGGTTATAGTCCAACAGTTTTATTTGAAATCACGAGCTTTCGGAGCGCTGCTCCTTCGTCAGGTAAAGTGAAGGAATTCAAATCAGCAAAGCATATATAGACAGAGAACAATGTGTAGCGTACAATGTCAGACGACTACAGTTAATCTTTCTGACTGCCCTCCATCACACCTCGGCAGAGATACAATCAGGCCAGTCAGGAAGGCATTACATCAAAGACACAGCAAAATACAGCTAAGACAATGAGGTGGGGTCACAGGGGGTCCAACGTGTCAGATGCTGCAGTCTGTATGGTTAAGCTTTTTACTTGTTTTAAAAACTGGAAATCACATCTGTGAACAAGCCAACGACGACTCGAGTCTGGATGACTCTACGTCATGTAGTGTGACATGAAACCAAGATCCCGGTTGAGGCCGTCCTCATGGGTGCGGAACTTGGCTATCAGTTTCTGCTCGACGATTTTGCGTTGTCGTGTGTCTCGAAGGCCGCCTTGGAGAACGCTTACCCGAAGATCGGAGGCTGAATATCCTTGACTGCTGAAGTGTTCCCCGACTGGGAGGGAACACTCCTGCCTGGCGATTGTTGCGCGGTGTCCGTTCATACGTTGTCGCAGTGTCTGCATGGTCTCGCCGATGTACCATGCTCCGGGGCATCCTTTCCTGCAACGTATGAGGTAGACAACGTTGGCCGAGTCACATGAGTATGTACCATGTACCTGGTGGGTGGTGTCCTCACGTGTGATGATGGTATCTGTGTTGATGATCTGGCATGTCTTGCAGAGGTTGCCGTGGCAGGGTTGTGTGGTGTCGTGGTCGCTGTTCTCCTGACAGCTGGGGAATTTGCTGCGAACGATGGTACTTTTGAGGTTAGGCGGCTGCTTGAAGGCGAGTAGTGGCGGCGTGGGGATGGCCTTAGCGAGGTGTTCGTCGTCATCGATGACATGTTGAAGGCTGCGAAGAACATGACGTAGTTTCTCCGCTCCGGGGAAGTACTGGACGACGTAGGGTACTCTGCTGGTTGTGTCCCGTGTTCGCCTTCTGAGGAGGTCTATGCGATTTTTCGCTGTGGCCCGTCGGAACTGTCGATCGACGAGTCGAGCGTCATATCCCATTCTTACGAGGGCGTCTTTCAGTGTCCGTAGGTGTCCATCGCGTTCCTCCTCGTCTGAGCAGATCCTGTGTATTCGCAGGGCTTGTCCATAGGGGATGGCTTCTTTAACGTGGTTAGGGTGGAAGCTGGAGAAGTGGAGCATCGTGAGGTTGTCCGTGGGCTTGCGGTGGAGTGAACTGCTGAGGTGTCCGTCTTTGATGGAGATTCATGTGTCCAAGAATGAAACCGATTCTGAGGAGTAGTCCATGGTGAGTTTGATGGTGGGATGGAACCTGTTGATGTTATCGTGTAGTCCTTTCAGTGATCCTTCGCCGTGGGTCCAAAGGAAGAAAATGTCGTCGATGTATCTGGTGTACAGTGTTGGTTGGAGGTCCTGTGCAGCGAAGAAGTCTTGCTCGAACTTGTGCATGAAGATGTTGGCGTATTGGGGTGTGAATTTGGTCCCCATGGCTGTTCCGTGTGTTTGGGTAAAAAACTGGTTGTCGAAGCTGAAGACATTGTGGTCAAGGATGAAGTGGATGAGTTGAAGGATGGCGTCTGGAGATTGGCTGTTGTTGGTGTTGAGTACTGAGGCTGTCGCAGCTGTCGGACGCTGAAAGACGCCCTTGTAAGAACGGGATATGATGCTCGACTCGTCGATCGACAGTTCCGACGGGCCACAGCGAAAAATCGCATGGACCTCCTCAGAAGGCGAACACGGGACACAACCAACAGAGTACCCTACGGGGGTACGGGGACCCCGGGTGTGTGTGCGGGGGGTACGGGGACCCCGGGTGTGTGCGGGGTGAGTACTGGGCTCCGGGTGCATGTGTGTATTACAGGGCTCCGGGTGCGCGCGGGGGTACAGGGACCCCGGGTGTGTGCGCGGGGGTACGGGGGCTCCGGGTGCGTGCGGGTATTACGGGGCCCCGGGTGCGTGCGGGTATTACGGGGCCCCGGGTGCGTGCGGGTATTACGGGGCTCCGGGTGCGCGCGGGGGGCACGGGGACCCCGGGTGCATGCGGGTATTACGGGGCTCCGGGTGTGCGCGGGGGTACGGGGACCCCGGGTGTGTGCGGGTATTACGGGGCTCCGGGTGTGCGCGGGGGTACGGGGAACCCGGGTGTGTTTGCGGGGGGTACGGGGACCCCGGGTGTGTGCGGGGTGAGTACTGGGCTCCGGGTGCGTGCGGGTATTACGGTGCTCCGGGTGCGCGCGGGGGTACGGGGACCCCGGGTGTGTGTGCGGGGGGTACGGGGACCCCGGGTGTGTGCGGGGTGAGTAATGGGCTCCGGGTGCGTGCGGGTATTACGGGGCTCCGGGTGTGCGCAGGGGGTACGGGGACCCCGGGTGCGTGCGGGTATTATGGGGCTTCGGGTGTGTGCGGGGTGAGTACTGGGCTCCGGGTGCGTGCGGGTATTACTGGGCCCCGGGTGTGTGCGCGGGGGGTACGGGGACCCCGGGTGTGTGCGGGGTGAGTACTGGGCTCTGGGTGTGCGTGCGGTACAGGGCCCCGGAGAAGGCCGGTTTGGGTCATTCTCTGTCAGCTGGTGTCTGACGGTGTTGGCGTTGCACTTGCAGCCCGAGTGGTGGGGAGGCGATGGGCCTGCAGGTGGATTACTGGCTCTCGCAGTCGCTGGAGAAGAGGAAGGAAGGGGAGAAGCGAGACGTTAACGTGAAGAACACGTTGAAGAGCGCCTTCCGCTCGGTGCAGGTCAGTCGGCTCCCGAACGGCGGGGAGCTCGCGCCTTCTGTCACCATGTCCATGACCGTGGTCACCAAAGAAAAGAACAAGAAAGGTGAGCGGGGAGCAGCCTCACGCGAGGGAGGGGGCCAATGGAGGGATATACCCTGCCCCTGGGTCAGTGATAAAAACAGAAAATGCTGGAAACACTCAGCAGGTCAGGCAGCATCTGTGGAGAGAGAAACAGAGTTAACGTTTCAGCTCCATGACCCTTGGTCAGAACTGGACAGTGGGGCTGCCCGGTGTGGTACTGAGCCCCACACACAGAGCAGGAAAGGCCCAGGCTCCATCGCCGGGGATCAGGCTCGCTCTTGGGGCTCACTGACGAAAAATGTGCCCCCTGGTTTAGGTACAGGCGGGTGGTGGGTGTCTGTGGAAGCCGTTCCCAGCGCGAGTCGGGAGAGGTGGAGGGGGGGCAGGGGGGAGATTGATCGGGATTCGCAGCAATGGAGTGTGTTTAATTTTCCCTCTTTTTTTAGTACCGACAATATTCTTGAGCAAGAGGCCGAAGGATAAGGAGCTGGACTCGAAGAGTCAGGTCATCGAGGGCATCAGTCGGCTAATCTGTTCAGCTAAGCAGCAACAACAGAGCATGTTGAAAGGTCAGCTGGGGTCAGGGGTCGGGGGGGTCACGTGGCTCCCATTCACCATCCTGTTGGCCGAGGTTGGAAATGTTGCAGGAAGATGGCGATGTAGGTTAGGCCGCGCTGGTTAGGATGACTCTAAGCTGGGCGTGCGTTCCAGGAATGTTCCTCGGGAGGCCGTCCCCCGCTGCCCAAGTGTGATGCTTCTCCACTCCCCACACCAGAGGTCCTCCGAGTCCGTTTACCTCATCCTTGCCTTTGTCACCTTCTGACGCAACTGTTCCAGCTCATCCGAAACCCTGCTGCCCCGTGTCCTAACTCGCACCGAGTCCCGTTCACCCATCACCCCCTGTGCTCGCTGACCTACATTGGCTCCCGGTCCGGCAACACCTCGATATTAAAATTCTCCATCCTCGCGTTCAAATCCCTCCATGGCCTCCTCGCCCCCCCTCCCTATCTCTGTAACCTCCTCCAGCCCCCACAACCCTCCCTATCTCTGTAACCTCCTCCAGCCCTACACCCCTCCCTATCACTGTAACCTCCTCCAGCCCTACACCCCTCCCTATCTCTGTAACCTCCTCCAGCCCCTACAACCCCCCCTATCTCTGTAACCTCCTCCAGCCCCTACAACCCTCCCTATCTCTGTAACCTCCTCCAGCCCCTACAACCCTCCCTATCTCTGTAACCTCCTCCAGCCCCTACAACCCTCCCTATCTCTGTAACCTCCTCCAGGCCTACAACCCTCCCTATCTCTGTAACCTCCTCCAGCCCCTACAACCCTCCCTATCTCTGTAACCTCCTCCAGCCCCTACAACCCTCCCTATCTCTGTAACCTCCTCCAGCCCCTACAACCCTCCCTATCTCTGTAACCTCCTCCAGGCCTACAACCCTCCCTATCTCTGTAACCTCCTCCAGCCCCTACAACCCTCCCTATCTCTGTAACCTCCTCCAGCCCCACAACCCTCCCTATCTCTGTAACCTCCTCCAGCCCCTACAACCCTCCCTATCTCTGTAACCTCCTCCAGCCCCACAACCCTCCCTATCACTGTAACCTCCTCCAGCCCCTACAACCCTCCCTATCTCTGTAACCTCCTCCAGCCCCTACAACCCTCCCTATCTCTGTAACCTCCTCCAGCCCCTACAACCCTCCCTATCTCTGTAACCTCCTCCAGCCCCTACAACCCTCCCTATCTCTGTAACCTCCTCCAGCCCCTACAACCCTCCCTATCTCTGTAACCTCCTCCAGCCCCTACAACCCTCCCTATCTCTGTAACCTCCTCCAGGCCTACAACCCTCCGAGATCTCTACGCTCCTCCAATTCTGGCCTCTTGCGCATCCCCCGATTTCCATCGCTCCACCATTGGCGGCCGTGCCTTCAGCTGCCTGGGCCCTGAGCTCTGGAATTCCCTCCCTAAACCTCTCCGCCTCTCTCTCCTCCTTTAAGACGCTCCTTAAAAACGACCTCTTTGACCAAGCTTTTGGTCGCCTGTCCTAATATCTCCTTATGTGGCTCGGGGTCAGATTTTGTCTGATTTACGCTCCTGTCAGAGCGGAGGGAGGGAGGAAGGGGTGAGGGAGGAGATGAAGCAGTGACCGGCGGTGCTTTGTGCCTTACAGTCTCCATCGATGGACTCGATTGGAACGATGTGAAGTTCTTCCAGCTGGCAGCTCAGTGGCCGACCCACGTCAAGCATTTCCCCATCGGACTCTTCTCCTACAGTAAGCCCAACTGCTAGCCCATGGTGGGAGGAGTGGCCGCACGGATGCTCAGGGCCAGCTCCGGCCTCCAAACTCTCTGCGGCCGGGAGACCCACGTCCGACTGGAATATATAATGGAAGCGTTCGAGATACAAACCCGCCCGGGTTCTTAGAGGAACGTCATAGCTGGCGAGCTGTGTAAAGAACAGCTTGTGTCCCCGTCTGTGTCCCCATCTGTGACCCTGTGTTGATGTGAAGGTACAAGCAGGAGTCTCTCTCTCTATCACAGATGCTAGAAATGGCTATTTGGTTCTGAGGCCCATGGTGCAAAGGATAATGGGATGCCCCTCCTCCCCCTGCACCCTCTCCCTCCAATGCCGTATTGTGGCCACTCAACTCAATAACATTGATGGGACAGTGTAGAGGGAGCTTTACTCTGTATCTTACCCATGCTGTACCTGCCCTGGGAGTGTTTGATGGGACAGTGTAGAGGGAGCTTTACTCTGTTTCTAACCCGTGCTGTACCTGCCCTGGGAGTGTTTGATGGGACAGTGTAGAGGGAGCTTTACTCTGTATCTAACCCGTGGTGTACCTGCCCCGGGAGTGTTTGATGGGACAGTGTAGAGGGAGCTTTACTCTGTATCTAACCCGTGCTGTACCTGCCCTGGGAGTGTTTGACAGGACAGTGTGGAGGGAGCTTTACTCTGTATCTAACCCGTGCTGTACCTGCCCTGGGAGTGTTTGATGGGACAGTGTAGAGGGAGCTTTACTCTGTATCTAACCCGTGCTGTACCTGCCCTGGGAGTGTTTGATGGGACAGTGTAGAGGGGGCTTTACACTGTATCTCACCCGTGCTGTACCTGCCCTGGGAGTGTTTGAAGGGACAGTGTAGAGGGAGCTTTACTCTGTATCTAACCCGTGCTGTACCTGCCCTGGGAGTGTTTGATGGGGACAGTGTAGAGGGAGCTTTACTCTGTATCTAACCCGTGCTGTACCTGCCCTGGGAGTGTTTGATGGGACAGTTTAGAGGGAGCTTTACTCTGTATCTAACCCGTGCTGTACCTGCCCTGGGAGTGTTTGATGGGACAGTGTAGAGGGAGCTTTACTCTGTATCTAACCTGTGCTGTACCTGCCCTGGGAGTGTTTGATGGGACAGTGTAGAGGGAACTTTACTCTGTATCTAACCCGTGCTGTACCTGCCCTGGGAGTGTTTGATGGGACAGTGTAGAGGGAGCTTTACTCTGTATCTAACCCGTGCTGTACCTGCCCTGGGAGTGTTTGATGGGACAGTGTAGAGGGAACTTTACTCTGTATCTAACCCGTGCTGAGATGTGAGTGAACCTATGGGGTGAGCCCCTTCCCTCTGGTTCCTGCTGTACCTGAAGTCATGTGTTGTGGGTGATGTTTTGCTCTGTGTTGTAAATAGTGAATTTTTTTTGAAGGTGTTTGTACTTTTGGTGCCATAACCCTGATGTATAATAATGACAAATGGTGAAAGGGGGAGGTGTTGGGCTTTGTGTTCGGATCCGGCTGCTCTGTGTCAGCCACTCGCCCTCAGGATCACTTCTCAAAACAAAGCAAGCTACCGCCCGATGACCCAGCTGGTAAATGCCCCGTCCGGTGCGTACTGAGCCCCACGCACTGAGCAGGAAAGGCCCAGGCTCCATCCTCGGCCTAGTGAGGAGTCAGCTGATGGCAGATGGGGCTACACTGGGCCTCTGGGTTAAGGAGGGAGGGGGGGAGCGGAAAATAAACCAGCCAGGGTCCCTGCTCCTGTTCACCGTTCAGTGACCCGAGATTCCTACACTCTTCTACGTTTCTGCAATGTTGGAAACTTTTAAAAAAAAATTGTTTTTAAAGGTAAAAAAAACCTATAAAAATTGGTGCAAAGGTGGAGTGCGACTGAACGCACAAGCTCGTGATCAAATGTGTGGCTTGTGTTTTACTTGTGTAAGCTGAGCTGAAGGGGAACCAAAGTGAAAATGGGTGGAAATGTGGTCTTTCCAAAACCGCAGACAACCCCGGCGCCCCTGGGCTAGGGAATGCGTGTATGTACACACCTCAGGCGCGGAGTGGATTCGGCCGTGAGGCCACCTGTAGCCGAACAGCCAGCCTCAGTTGGCTCGCAAGTGCCGAATGGCTCCCCCCCTCGGGAGCGGAACCTGTGGGATCCCTTACCCCAGCGAGAGTCGACGCCTTCGTAGGGTGGGGGTGGTGGGAGAAAGAAGGGACGAAATGATCTGGTGGTGGGGGTGGTGTCGGTGTTCAGTGGGCCCCACCACAATGAAGCGGGGCTCCTCCGGGCTCAGATGCTACAAGCACCAGCCATCGCTTTCTGGGGGACGGGGGATTGTGTTACACCGGCCAGATATCACTTGTTACAGATTCATAGATTAATACTGCACAGAAGGAGGCCATTCGGCCCATCGTTCTTCGGTAGAGCTCTCCAATTTCTCCATTTCAAGTATTTATCCAATTACCTTTTGAAAGTTACTGTTGAATCTGCTTCCACCGCCCTTTCGATCCTCAGGGACCGTGTGCGAATGTCTCTGAGTATTATTTTCGTGGTTTCTGTTTCCTTTTCTCTATTAAGCTATTAACAGCGGGCCTGTTATCAGTATTCGGAGAGAGAGAGAGTGTCGTGGTCCTTCAGTAAGGGTCTCTGTTCTGTGTCTTTTGCTTCAATATATAAAGTATTACAATTTTTCTATCCAAATAAAATTGTGCAATTATGGAACGATTCTGCTGTGTCGCTCTGCTTCATTTCCCAGGATCCTCGTCGCGGGAACCGAGCTAACTCGGAGTGCGAGATATCTGGCCCTTCATCGGTTAATGTAAGGTCGGGACAGTGGATTATCTTGACTCCTGGGGCCAGGTGCAGACGTTTCAATCCCCGCTCCCATTAATTCCCAGATATCCCAGGTTACCGACAGTAAAGGAGCTTAGGGTTCTCAGAACCAGACCTTTCAGGAGTGAAATTAAGAAACACTTCTACACACAAAGGGTGGTAGAAGTTTGGAACTCACTTCCGCCAACGGCAGATCAATTGTTAATTTTAAACCGGAGATTGATAGATTTTTGTTCAGCAAAGGTATTAAGGGATATGGGGGAAAGGCGGGTAGATGGAGTTAGGTCGCAGATCAGCCATGATCTCATTGAATGGTGGAATAAGCTAAGAGGCTGAATGGCCTCCTCATGTTCCTATGTTCTCTCTCAGTGGTTATACAGCTCTCCCTATTCCCCTCAATGAGGGAGGAGCCCCTGGGATTGGCTGTAGTGGGGGAGGAGGAGCCCTGGGATTGGCTCTAGTGGGGGAGGAGCCCTGGGATTGGCTGTATTGGGGGAGGAGGAGCCCTGGGATTGGCTGTGTTGGGGGAGGAGGAGCCCTGGGATTGGCTGTGTTGGGGGAGGAGGAGCCCTGGGATTGGCTGTGTTGGGGGAGGAGGAGCCCTGGGATTGGCTGTATTGGGGGGAGGAGGAGCCTGGGATTGGCTGTAGTGGGGCAGGAGCCCTGGGATTGGCTGTAGTGGGGCAGGAGCCCTGGGATTGGCTGTATTGGGGGAGGAGGAGCCCTGGGATTGGCTGTATTGGGGGAGGAGGAGCCCAGCGATTGGTTGTATTGAGGGAGGAGCCCTGGGATTGGCTGTAGTGGGGGTGGAGGGGGAGCCCTGGCATTGGCTGTAGTGGGGGAGGAGGAGCCCTGGGATTGGCTGTAGTGGGGGAGGAGGAGCCCTGGGATTGGCTGTAGTGGGGGAGGAGGAGCCCTGGGATTGGCTGTAGTGGGGGGGAGGAGCCCTGGGATTGGCTGTAGTGGGGGAGGAGGAGCCCTGGGATTGGCTCTAGTGGGGGAGGAGCCCTGGGATTGGCTGTATTGGGGGAGGAGGAGCCCTGGGATTGGCTGTATTGGGAGAGGAGCCCTGGGATTGGCTGTATTGGGGTGGAGGAGCCCAGCGATTGGTTGTATTGATGGAGGAGGAGCCCAGCGATTGGTTGTATTGAGGGAGGAGCCCTGGGATTGGCTGTAGTGGGGGGAGGAGGAGCACTGGGATTGGCTATAGTGGGGGGAGGAACCCTGGGATTGGCTGTAATGAGGGAGTAGGAGCCCTGGGATTGGCTGTAATGGGCATGAGGCGCCATGTGATTGGCTGTCTCAATGAGGGTGGAGGCGGAGCCCTTGGATTGGCTGTCTCAATGGGGGGAAGCGAGAGACGACGGCCTGGGGACACGTGCTCACACCACCCCGGGCTAACCCGCCGCCATGTTGGTTAAATCAGCTCATCGGCTTCCTCGCCCTTCACACGGCCGCCCTTTGACAGGCGGAGATGCCAGAAATGGTTCCAGGTTAGTTAGTGGGGTGGGGCGATCGACGAACCTGACTGGCGGTGCTGATGAGGGGTCGGAGGAGAGTGTGGAGAAGGGCCGGGCGGACTCTCCCTCTTTCTGTGGTGCCGGCGGACGCGTGCTGCCGGCCAGGCGGTTGGCGCCTGCGCATTAGTGCCCGGGGCGGCGGGACTGCGCAGGCGTGATAGCGTGTTGGCGCCTGCGCGGCGGCGGCTCCGGCTCCGGGACCAACCGCCGGCCCTCGAGCTCAGCATTCAAATCTCCCGCCACAGCCCGAGAGAGGGGCAGTACTGAGGGAGCGCCGCACTGTCGGAGTGGCAGTACTGAGGGAGCGCCGCACTGTCGGAGGGGCAGTACTGAGGGAGCGCCGCACTGTCGGAGGGGCGGTACTGAGGGAGCGCCGCACTGTCGGAGGGGCAGTACTGAGGGAGCGCCGCACTGTCGGAGGGGCAGTACTGAGGGAGAGCCGCACTGTCGGAGGGGCAGTACTGCGGGAGCGCCGCACTGTGGGAGGGGCAGTACTGAGGGAGCGCCGCACTGTCGGAGGGGCAGTACTGAGGGAGTGCCGCACTGTCGGAGGGGCAGTACTGCGGGAGCGCCGCACTGTCGGAGGGGCGGTACTGAGGGAGCGCCGCACTGTCGGAGGGGCAGTACTGAGGGAGTGCTGCACTGTCGGAGGGGGCAGTACTGAGGGAGTGCCGCACTGTCGGAGGGGCGGTACTGAGGGAGCGCCGCACTGTCGGAGGGGCAGTATTGCGGGAGCGCCGCACTGTCGGAGGGGCAGTATTGCGGGAGCGCCGCACTGTCGGAGGGGGCAGTACTGAGGGAGCGCCGCACTGTCGGAGGGGGCAGTACTGAGGGAGCGCCGCACTGTCGGAGGGGCAGTACTGAGGGAGCGCCGCACTGTCGGAGGTGCCGTCTTTCAGATGAAACGTTAAACCGAGGGCCCCGTCTGCCCTCTCAGGTGGATGTTAAAGATCCCACGGCCACTATTGGAAGAGCAGGGGAGTTCTCCCCGGTGTCCTGGGGCCAATATTTATCCCTCAACCAACATCACTAAAAACATATGATCTGGTCATTATCACATTGCTGTTTGTGGAATCTTGCTGTGCACAAAAATTGGCTGCCACCTTTCCCACATTACAACAGTGACTAAACTTCAGAAGTACTTAATTGTCGTGTAAGGAGCTGTAGAAATACAAGTCTTTGTTTCGTTTAATGGAGATAATTTAATTAAATTCTTTAGTTAAATGAATGATTGCAGAGAATGTAGATTGAGAGAGATACATCACAGCACGTGGTTTCTGCTCCAACCCAATACACACTGTTACTCTGTCAGTGATTTCATTATGCGGAGATGCCGGTGTTGGACTGGGGTGGACAAAAGTGAGAAGGTGGACAAAAGTGAGAAGTCGCACAACACCAGGTTATAGTCCAACAGTTTTATTTGAAATCACAAGCTTTCGGAGCTGCTGCCCCTTCGTCAGGTGAAGTGAAGGAATACAAATCGGCAAAGCATATATAGACAGAGAACAATGCCTGTGCAGCGTACAATGTCAGACGACTACAGTTAATCTTTCTGACTCTCTCTGCCGAGGTGTGATAAAAGGCAATCAGGTCAGTCAGGAAGACATTATATCAAAGACATAGCAAGATACAACTAAGACAATGAGGTGGGGTCACAGGGGGTCGAATGTGTCAAATGCTGCAGTCTGTATGGAAAACCATAAACTTTAAACTTTTTACTTTTTTTACTGGAAATCACATCTGTGAACAAGCCAACGACGACTTGAGTCTGGATGACTCTACGTCAGGTGGGGTTACATGTAGCGTGACATGAACCCAAGATCCCAGTTGAGGCCGTCCTCATGGCTGTGCAATTTGGCTATCAGTTTCTGCTCGATGATTTTGCGTTGTCGTGTGTCTTGAAGGCCGCCTTGGAGAACGCTTACCCGAAGATCCGAGGCTGAATGTCCTTGACTGATGAAGTGTTCCCCGACTGGGAGGTAACAATCCTGCCTGGCGATTGATGCGCGGTGTCCGTTCATACGTTGTCGCAGTGTCTGCATAGTCTCGCCGATGTACCATGCTCCGGGGCATCCTTTCCTGCAATGTATGAGGTAGACAACGTTGGCCGAGTCACATGAGTATGTACCATGTACCATGTGATTTCATTAATCACATCTTTAAGATGATTTCAACAGCTCAGAAGCAGCAGCAACAACAGCCTCATCACCAACAACAGCAGCAGCATGCTTGATTTTCTCGACCTGTGGAAAGAAACATAGAACATAGGAAAATAGGAGCAGGAGTCGGCCATTCAGCCCTTCGAGCCTGCTCCGCCATTCAATATGATCATGGCTGATCCTCTATCTCAATACCATATTCCCGCTCTCTCCCCATATCCCTTGATGCCTTTTGTGTCTAGAAATCTATCTATATCTCCTTCTTAAATCTATTCAGTGACTTGGCCTCCACAGCCTTCTGTGGTAGAGAATTCCACAGGTTCACCACCCTCTGAGTGAAGAAATTTCTCCTCATCTCAGTCCTAAATGTCCTATCCTGAGACTGTGACCACTCGTTCTAGACCCCCCCACCGCGGCCAGGGGAAACATCCTCCCTGCATCCAGTCTGTCTAGCCCTGTCAGAATTTTATACATTTCAATGAGATTCCCTCACAATCTCTTTCACTAGAGTTTAGAAGAATGAATCAGTCAGAGATAGAAACAGACACGGCAGTGAAGATGTTTCAGTCACTCTGAGATCCCAGCTGTAGATACTCTGCAACCTCATTGATTGCATGACCTCTGGTGACCTTCCCAATGTGCCTTTGTATCCTCTTCCATTGAACATGTGCCTCGGTCTCCATTCTCATTCTATGGAATAACCAAGGAATTCTGGCCTAACCCCCTCCCCCCAGTAGTGTTCCCCGACTCTCTCACTGCCAAACCGATAGAATGCCGCCATTGACCCCCCCCCCCAACACCTTGTGTCAACCTGCCTCAGACACTTGGAGGGACACCTGCTGGCAGAGAGGCCAAAGGCACATCAGATCTCCCCAGTGTATCATTACCTGATCATCATGGGATGTACTCACCTGATACGATACGCTTTCACCGTACCGAAGCTCATTGACAAAGTGTTCACAGTTTGCTGTTGCTGGATTGTACTCCACTTTTCCAACCTTTGCTTCAGCTTTTTCTATTATCTGCTCAACAGGAAACGGTTTCCATTTCTTGTCAGAATCGTTATTGACACGGTGGTCATCATTTCCAGCTACCTTAGAGAGAGGCTCTTTTAACCACACCATTTATTGTAGAGCTGGACAATGCACGGCTCGACCCCGAACTCCATTCCGAACTCGAAATTGCACTCGATCCTCCATCTAGAAAATATATTAAAGGGACGGTTTGTTGAGGCTGATCGAAAACCCAGGGTGGATACAGTTAAAGGGATGGAACCTGGGTTAGATACAGTTAAAGGGATGAGTTACAGAGGCTGATAAAATACCTCCGTTAGATACAACTTACAGTTCTCTGGCACCATTAACAGTAACTGTGCCAAGGTGCTTCAGAGAGGAGTGAAGTGAGCAGCAGCGGTTATCTTCTTCTTCTTAGGCAGCCCCTCGGAACCGAGGATGACTTGCTTCCACATTAAAAATGAGTTCTCAGGTGACTGATGAGTCCAATGTGGGACCTACAGTCTCTGTCACAGGTGGGGCAGACAGTGGTTGAAGGGGCAGGTGGGTGGGGTGCTTGGGTTGGCGTGTGCTTGCTTGCGCTTGGCTTACGCTTGCTCCCAGTGAAGAGACTCGAGGTGTTCGGCGCCTTTCAGGATGCTTCTCCACTTTGTGCGGTCTTGGGCCAGGGATTCCCAGGAGTCGGTGGGGATGTTGCACTTTTTCAAGGAGGCTTTGAGGGTGTCCTTGAAGCGTTTCCTCTGCCCACCTGGGGCTCTCTTGCTGTGTCGGAGCTCCGAGTAGAGCGCTTGTTTTTGGGAGTCTCGTATTGGGCATACGGACAATGTGGCCCATCCATCGGAGCTGATCGAGCGTGGTCAAAGCTTCGATGCTGGGGATGTTGGCCTGAGCGAGAACACTGACGTTGGTATGCCTATCCTGCCAATGGATTTACAGGATCTTGCGGAGGCAGCGTTGGTGGTACCTCTCCAGTGCTTTGAGGTGTCTGCTGTACGTGGTCCATGTCTCTGAGGCATACAGGAGGGCGGATATCACTACTGTTCTGTAGACCATGAGCTTTGTGCTGGGTTTGAGGTCCTGGTCTTCAAACACTCTCTTCCTCAGGTGACCGAAGGCTGCACTGGCACACTGAAGGCGGTGTTGGACTTCGTCATCGATGTCTGCCCTTGTTGACAGTAGGTTCCCGAGGTATGGAAAGTGGTCCACGTTGTCCAAGGCCTTGTCGTGGATTTTGGGGGCAGGTTGGTAGAGGACCTTTGTCTTACGAAGTTTAGTGTAAGGCCCATGCTCTCGTACGCTTCGGTGAAGGTATTGACGATGGTTTGGAGTTCGACCTCCGAGTGTGCGCAGACGCAAGCGTCGTCTGCATACTCTAATTCGACGACAGAGGATGGTACGACCTTGGATCTGGACTGGAGGCGACGGAGTTCGGGGGACTGACCTTAGCTTTGGTCACAGAGGGTTTGAGGCAGCTTTTGAAGTTGGGGGGAGAATGTCGGGCAGTGGCAGAGCTAGGGTAGAAGGAATGGAGGGGTCGAACTCCAGATTTGGCCGACTGGTCCCTCAGTTGTGGCCAATTTAGCCTATAAGAAGTCCAAATTTGGCTGACCTCCAAATGATTGTGACCCCCCCGCCCCCCACTGGCTCCGCCACTGGTGGCAGGTGTGCGGATTTAGGGAGGGAATTCCAGCGCTTGGTGCCAAAACATCTGTCACCAACGGTGGAGCAAGGGGAACATCAGGAATCTGGGCTCAGAAAGGTGTCATGCTGTAATTGCACACACTGGCAGCACTCCACTGGTGAAAGGTTGTAATTACAGCGTGACGTTTACATAGGCAGTCTCCATTGTGAAAAATGGAACGTGGGCAGACTTCAGATTGATACCTTTATTCCGTCAGTATTAAAGGACGTTGAATCTAAGTACTTTTGCCTGGTAGCTCTTACCTGAAGTTAAGTGGATAACATATAGATGGCCCAGTGTGTAAATAAAAATCGGGATATTTCTATCAAATCTCCAGGCTCGGGACAACGGGATGGCTGGAAACAGGACAGGTTTTACATTAGAAGTCAGCGCGGCCGTTTGAAAGTATTTATTGATAGTTCCTTGGGTTCTAGCGTTTAGGCCATGGAATAATAACAACAACAACTTGCATTTACACAGCGCCTTTAACGTAGTAAAACATCCCAAGGCGCTTCACAGGAGCGTAAATCAGACAAAATTTGACACCGAGCCAAAGAAGGAGATATTAGGACAGGTGATCAAAAATTTGGTGAAAGAGGAAGGTTTTAAGGAGCGTCTAAAAGGAGGAGAGAGAGGCGGAGAGGTTTAGGGAGGGATTTCCAGTCCCAGGCTCAACAGATTTCTGGGGGAGAGAGTTCCAGATTTCCGCCACCCTTTGTGTGAAGAAGTTATGTTACTGGACTAGTAATCCAGAGGCCTGGACTAATGATCAGGAATTTAAATCCCACCACAGCAGCTGGGGAATTTAAATTCAGTTAATTAAATAAATCTGGAATAAATAGAAGCCAGTATCAGTACTGATGGCCATGCAACTACCGTATTGTTGTAAAAGCCCATGTGGTTCTTTTATCCTTTAGGGAAGGGAATCTGCTGCCCTGACCCGGTCTGGCCTATATGTGACTCCAGACCCACAGCAATGTGGTTGACTCTTAACTGCCCTCTGAAATGGCCCAGCGAGACACTCAGTTGTATCAAACCGCTACGAAAAACAATAATAAGAATAAAACCGGACGGACCACCCGGCATCGACCTCGTCACCGGATTCAGACACAGCACACCCAGCCCAGTCGAACCTGCAAAGTCCTCCTCACTGACATCTGGGGTTGTGCCAATATTGGGAGAGCTGTCCCACAGACTAGTCGAGCAACAGCCTGACATAGTCATGCTCACAGAATCATACCTTTCAGCCAATGTCCCGAACTCCTCCATCACCATCCCTGGGTATGTTCTGTCCCACCGGCAGGACAGACCCACCAGAGGTGGCGGCACAGTGGTATACAGTTGGGAGGAAGTGGCCGGGGGGTCCTCAACATTGACTCCGGACTCCATGATGTCTCATGGCATCAGATCAAACATGGGCAAGGAAACCACCTGCTGATTACCACCTACCGCCCTCCCTCAGCTGATGAATCAGTACTCCTCCATGTTGGGCACCACTTGGAAGAAGCACTGAGGGTAGCAAGGGTACAGAATGTACTCTGGGTGGGGGACTTCAACGTCCATCACCAAGAGTGGCTCGGTAGCACCAATACTGACCGAGCTGGCCGAGTCCTGAATGAAACAGCTGCCAGATTGGGCCTGCGGCAGGTGGTTAGAGAACCAAAATGAGGGACAAACCTACTTGTCCTCGTCCTTCCCAATCCATCTGTTGCAAATGCATCTGTCCATGAGAGTATTGCTAGGAGTGACCACTGCACAGTCCTTGTGGAGACGAAGTCCCATCTTCACACTGGGGACACCCTCCATCGTGTTGTGTGGCACTACCACCGTGCTAAATGGATAAATTCAGAACAGATCTAGCAGCTCAAAACTGGGCATCCATGAGGCGCTGTGGGCCATCAGCAGCAGCAGAATTGTATTCCACCACAATCTGTAACCTCATAGCCTGGCATATTCCTCACTCTACCACTACCATCCACCCAGGGGATCAACCCTGGTTCAATGAGGAGTGTAGAAGAGCATGCCAGGAGCAGCACCAGAGGAGGAGGCTCTATGAACATCCCCATCCTCAATGATGGTGGAGCCCAGCCACATGAATGCGAAAGACAAGGCTGAAGCATTTGCAACCATCTCCAGCCAGAAGTGCCGAGTGGATGATCCATCATGGTCTCCCCTCCTGAGGTCCCCAACACCACAGAAGCCAGTCTTCAGCCAATTCGATTCACTCCACGTGATATCAAGAAACGGCTGAGCGCACTGGATACAGCAAAGGCTGTGGGCCCAGACAACATCCTGGCTGTAGTGCTGAAGACTTGTGATCCAGAACTATCGCGCCTCTCGCCAAGTTGTTCCAGTACAGCTACAACACTGGCATCTACCCGACAAAGTGGAAAATTGCCCAGGTATGTCCTGTCCACAAAAAGCAGGAAAACTCCAATCTGGTCAATTACCGCCCCATCAGTCTATTCTCAATCATCAGCAAAGTGATGGAAGGTGTCGTCGACAGTGCTACCAAGCAGCACTTACTCACCAATAACCTGCTCACTGATGCTCAGTTGACCGAGTGTAGTATCAAGGAGCCCTAGTAAAATTGAAGTCAATGGGAATCAGGGGGAAAACTCTTCACTGGCTGGAGTCATACCGAGCACAAAGGGAGATGGTTGTGGTGGTTGGAGGTCAATCATCTCAGCCCCAGGACATTGCTGCCGGAGTTCCTCAGCGCTGTCATTGGCCCAACCATCTTCAGCTGCTTCATCAATGACCTTCCCTCCATCATAAGGTCAAAAGTGGGGATGTTTGCTGATGATTGCACAATGTTCAGTTCCATTCGCCACTCCTCAGATAATGAAACAGTTTGTGCCCACATGCAGCAAGACGTGGACAACATTCAGGTTTGGGCTGATTAATGGCAAGTAACATTCGTGCCATACAAGTGCCAGGCAATGACCATCTCCAACAAGATAAAATCTAACCACCTCCCCATGACATTCAATGGTGTTACCATCATCGAATCCCCCAACATCAACATCCTGGGGGGGTCACCATTGACCAGAATCTTAACTGGACTAGCCACATAAATATCGTGGCTACAAGAGCAGGTCAGAGGCTGGGTATTCTGCAGCGAGTGACTCACCTCCTGACTCCCCAAAGCCTCTCCACCATCTACAAGGCACAAGTCAGGAGTGTGATGGAATACTCTCCACTTGCCTGGATGAGTGCAGCTCCAACAACACTCAAGAAGCTCGACATCATCCAGGAAAAAGAAGTCTGCTTGATTGGCCCCCCATCCACCACCTTAAACATTCACTCCCTCCCCACGGGCGTACCGTGGCTGCATCGTCGCTGGGTCAAAATTCTGGACTCACTGTGGGAGCACCTTCACCACACGGACTGCAGCGGTTCCAGAAGGCTCAGCACCACCTTCTCAAGGGCAATTAGGGATGGGCAGTAAATGCTGGCCTTGCCAGAGACGCCCAGATCCCAAGAACGATTTAAAAAATCACGTGTGTGTGTGTGAGTGTGTGTTTGTGTGTGTGTGCAATCTCCCTCGTCCTCCCTCCCATGTGTCTGTGCTCCTCTGTTCACTGCAAAGTGAAATACTACAAGGTAGTGTGAGCTGGAGTAACATGGCTCAGTGGGCGAGTGCACCGCCCGGTGTGGTACTGAGCCCCACAGAGCCGGGACCGTTCCTGGTCCAGTGTGGCTCAGTTACACCCGGCCTTTGCCTGCAGAGCCAGGGAGTCGCGGAGAGCCTCTGTGATTGGCTGTATTGGGGGAGGAGCTCTGGGGTTGGCTGTGTTAATGGGGGAGGAGCCCTGTGATTGGCTGTGTTAATGGGGGTAGTGCCCTGTGATTGGCTGTGTTAATAGGGGAGCAGTCCTGTGATTGGCTGTTTTAAAGCGGGAGCAGCCCTGTGATTGGCTGTGTTAAAGGGGGAGCAGCCCTGTGATTGGCTGTATTAAAGGGGGTAGCGCCCTGTGATTGGCTGTGTTAAAGGGGGTGGAGCCCTGTGATTATCTGTTAAAGGGGGTGGAGCCCTGTGATTGGCTGTTAAAGGGGGTGGAGGCCTGTGATTGGCTGTTAAAGGGGGTGGAGCCCTGTGATTGGCTGTGTTAATGGGAGTGGAGCCCGGTGATTGGCTGTGTTAATGGGGGAGGAGCCCTGTGATTGGCTGTGTTCAAGGGGGAGGAGCAAAGGGGGGAGTCGGGGAATGGGGGGGGAGTCAGTACTTTAAGATTTTTCCATTGGGTCAATGGGGAACTAGGGAACGGAAACCAAGGATTCTCATTGGAAGAAGCAAGAGGGAAGGGAGGAGGAAGCTTCTTGAACTGAAGGCTATTGGACTGTGGAATCCTTCACCACATGTGGCTGTTGAGGTCGAGACTAAATCTTCATTTCAAAGGGAATGGGAATAGTATTTGGTCATGTGGTCAGGCACACTATGGTCAGATGCCATGTGATCAGAATGTCACGTGATCAAGCATCCAGGAATGTTCCAACCAGAGTGTTCAACCTTAAGGAAAAGCAGGGGGTGACTCCCCCCAAGCCCCGCAACGAGTCCTTGGGCCAGGTTTTAACAGGCGGACCTCACTTCCTTCATGCTGCTTCCTAGTGCGCTTGATTATTTGTAGGAACAGGAACGGGCCATTCAACCACTTGAGTCTGTTCCACCATTGTGAGAGGTGATATCTTTCGGATGAGACGTTAAACCGAGGCCCTGTTTTCCCTCTGGGGTGGATGTAAAAGCCCACGGCACTATTTTGAAGAAGAGTTGGGGAGTTCTCCCCAGTGTTCTGGGCCAATATTTATCCCTCAACCAACACTAAAAACAGATTATCTGGTCATTATCTAATTGTTGTTTGTGGGATCTTGCTGTGCGCAAATTGGTTGCTGCGTTTCCTACATTACAACAGTGACCACACTTCAAAAGTACTTCATTGACTGTAAAGCGCTTTGTGAGTCCTGAGATGGTGGAAGGCGCTGTAGAAATTGGAGTTCTTCCTTCTCAAAGTGAAGGATACATTGAGGACGTACTTGCTTGTGCCTTGGGACCACAGGAATGTGCATCACCCCGAGGGGAGGGAGACGACGGGGGTAGATGTAGTTCGGAGTCCCCTAGTCTTCACCCACAGGACACCTCAATCCTGACTGCAGATCAACATCTCACCAACGCCTGTGTGAGTTGTTTCCTATTCCACGCACCTGATCAAGCCGATGGAGCAGATGGAATCCCTGCCGAGGCACTAAAGCATGGCGGAGAAGCACTACTGGCGTGAATTCATGAACTCCTTTCTCTTACCTGGAAGGAGGAGAGCATGCCAGGGGATCTTGGAGATGCCGTAATTGTGACCATCTTCAGTAAAGCTGTCAAGTCCGATTGCGTTATTTAGAGAGGAGTTTCCCTCTACCACAGGCAAAATCATCGCAAGAATCCTCCTCAATAGCCTTCTCCCAGTGACTGAAGAGCTCCTCCCAGAGTCGCAATGCGGATTCCGCCCACTAAGGGGCACAATGGACATGATCTTCACCGCGCGCCAATTACAAGAGAAATGCAGGGAACAGCACCAACTGCTGTACATCGCCTTCTTTGACCTCACAAAGGCCTTCAACACTGTCAACTGTGAGGGATTATGGCGTGTCCTCCTCAAATTCGGCTGCCCTCAAAAGTTTGTCACCATCCTCCGCCTGCTTCACCACGACATGCAAGCCTTGATCCTGACCAACGGTTCCACCACAGACCCAATTCACGTACGGACCGGGGTCAAGCAAGGCTGTGTCATCGCACCAACACTCTTCTCGACCTTCCTTGCTGCATTGCTCCATCTCACCCTCAGTAAGCTCCCCGCTGGAGTGGAGCTAATTTACTGAACAAACAGGAAACTGTTCAGCCTCCATCGCCTCCAGTCCAGATCCAAGGTCGTCCCATCCTCTGTCGTCGAATTACAGTATGCAGACGACGCTTGCATCTGCGCACACTTGGAGGTCGAACTCCAAACCATCGTTAACAGCTTCACCGAAGCGTACGAGAGCATGGGCCTTACACTAAACATCTGTAAGACAAAGGTCCTCTACCAACCTGCCCCCGCAACACAGTACTGCCCCCTGATTATCAAAATCGACGACAAGGCCTTGGACAACGTGGACCACTTTCCATACCTCGGGAGCCTACTGTCAACAAGGGCAGACGTCGATGATGAAGTCCAACACCGCCTTCAGTGTGCCAGTGCAGCCTTTGGTTGCCTGAGGAAGAGTGTTTGAAGACCAGGACCTCAAACCCGGCACCAAGCTCATGGTCTACAGATACCCGCCCTCCTGTATGCCTCAGAGACATGGACCGCGTACAGCAGGCACCTCAAAGCACTGGAGAGGTACCACCAACGCTGCCTCCGCAAGATCCTGCAAATCTATTGGCAGGATAGGCGCACCAACATCAGTGTTCTCGCCCAGGCCAACATCCCCAGCATCGAAGCTTTGACCATGCTCGATCAGCTCCGATGGTCGGGTCACATCGTCCGCTTGCCCGATACCAGACTCCCAAAACAAGCGCTCTACTCGGAGCTCCGACACGGCAAGAGAGCCCCAGGTGGGCAGAGGAAACGCTTCAAGGACACCCTCAAGGTCTCCTTGGAAAAAGTGCAACATCCCCACCGACACCTGGGAATCCCTGGCCCAAGACCGCACAAAGTGGAGGAGAAGCATCCGGGAAGGCTCCGAACTCCTCGAGTCTCTTCGCCAGGAGCAAGCGGAAGCCAAGCGCAAAGAGCGCACGTCAACCCAAGCACCCCACCCACCCGCCCCTTCAACCACCGTCTGCCCCACCTGTGACAGAGACTGTCGGTCCCACATTGGACTCATCAGTCATCTCAGAACTAATTTTTAGTGTGGAAGCAAGTCATCCTCGGTTCCGAGGAACTGCCTGAGAAGAAGGAGAAGGAGAAGAAGATTCCACGCACCAGTCACCATGGCTTCTTCCCTGAACGAAAGGTGCTCGTTTAATGCAGGAGCCATTAGCTTGTTCCTGAAGGCACAGATTTCACTGCGAATTTCCTTAGGAAATGCAAAGTTGTTTGGAAAAAACTGATTGTCCCTGAGATTACTGGTACGGGTGGGACTGAGGATTATGGGGATCAGACCGCTGTACCGTCACTGGTCACTGGAGGGCAGCTGTGAGCCTGGATCAGAGCAGCAGCTGATCGCAATGGTCAGGTGAGTTGAACAACAACAACTTGTATTTATATAGCGCCTTTAACGTAGTAAAACATCCTGAGGTGCTTCACAGGAGCGATTATCAAACAGAATTTGACACCGAACCAGATAAGGAGATATTAGGACAGGAGACCAAAAGCTTGGTCAAAGAGGTCGGTTTTAAGGAGCATCTTAAATGAGGAGAGAGAGGCGGAGAGGTTTAGGGAGGGAAGTCCAGAGCTCGGGGCCCAGGCAGCTGAAGGCACGGCCGCCAATGGTGGAGCGATGGAAATTGGGGGATGCGCAAGAGGCCAGAATTAGAGGAGCGCAGTGATCTCGGAGGGTTGTAGGGGCTGGAGGAAGTTACAGAGATAGGGAGGGGGGGCGAGGAGGCCATGCAGGGATTTGAACACGAGGATGAGAATTTTAAAATCGAGGCGTTGCCGGACTGGGAGCCAATGTAGGTCAGCGAGCACAGGAGGTGATGGGTGAACGGGACTGGGTGTGAGTTAGGACACGGGGCAGCAGAGTTGAGGTGAATCATCCTTGTTGAAGACAAATTATCATCAGATTAGAAACTTAATTAGAAGCGGCATCAACTGAGTGAAAATCTGAGTGATTGTGTAAATATAATTACAATAAATACTGAGAAACTTAGACCTCAGCTGGAGTATTGTGTCCAATTCTGGGTACCACACTCTAGGAAGGATGTCAAGGCCTTGGAGAGGGTGCGGAGGAGATTTACTAGAATGGTCCCAGGGATGAGGGACTTCAGTTGTGTGGAGAGACTGGAGAAGCTGGGGTTGTTCTCCTTAGAGCAGAGAAGGTTAAGAGGAGATTTAACAGAGGCGTTCAAAATCATCAAGGGTTTTGATCGAGTAAATAAGGAGAAACTGTTTCCAGTGGCAGGAGGGTTGGGAACCAGAGGACACAGATTGAAGATAATTTATGAAAAAACCAGAGGGGAGATGAGGAGAATGTTTTAACGCAGCGAGTTGTTGTAATCTGGAATGCGCTGCCTGAAAGGGCGGTGGAAGCAGATTCAATAGTAACTTTCAAAAGGAGAATTGGAGAAATACTTGAAAAGGAGAAATTTGCAGGGCTGTGGGGAAAGAGCAGGGGGGAGTGGGACTAATTGTAGAGCTCGACCAAAGAGCCGGCACAGGCACGATGGGCCGAATGGCCTCCTTCTGTGCTGTAAGATTCTGTGAGAAGGGAATTAACTTGTTACACCTTGCTCATCCATCTATCGATACCTACACAAGCCCCCTGGTCGCTAACTGTTTGAAGTTTTATTCTGTGAGCCTGAAGTCCAGCCCAGGGAGTCAGCATTCCATCTTGTGGGTGCTTCCTGAGCTCTGTTCTAAACCCACTGCATTAGCTTCTGCCTCCTTTTCTCTTTTACTGGTTTCTCCCTGTGTCCCAGTGACCTGCAGTTGTATTGTGAGTTAATGGTGCTCAGGATTCATCTTCCCTATTGCCCGCTCGATCCTTCTATCCCTCCTTGTGCTGCACTGACGACACAAGGGTAGACTCGGTGTGAAGTGGGTCTGGCTTCGGAAACTCCCCAACTGGAGCGTATCAGGAGCCGGGAACCGTATCAGAGCCTGGGAACCGTATCAGAGCCCCGGGAACCGTATCGGAGCCAGGAACCGTATCGGAGCCAGGAACCGTATCAGAGCCAGGAACCGAATCTGAGCCAGGAACCGTATCAGAGCCAGGAACCGTATCAGAGCCCCGGGAACCGTATCGGAGCCCCGGGAACCGTATCGGAGCCCGGGAACCGTATCAGAGCCAGGAACCGTATCAGAGCCCCGGGAACCGTATCGGAGCCCCGGGAACCGTATCGGAGCCGGGAACCGTATCGGAGCCCCGGGAACCGTATCAGAGCCCCGGGAACCGTATCAGAGCCCGGGAACCTTTTCGGAGCCCCGGGAACCGTATCAGAGCCCCGGAAACCGTATCAGAGCTCGGGAACCGTATCAGAGCCCGGGAACCGTATCAGAGCCAGGAACCGTATCGGAGTCAGGAACCGTATCGGAGCCAGGAACCGTATCAGAACCAGGAACCGTATCGGAGCCCCGCAAACCGTATCAGAGCCCCGCGAACCATATCGGAGCCCCGGAACCATATCGGAGCCTGAAGGAAGCTGCCTCCTTTTCGACATTACAACAGTGACTACACCTCAATTAATGGAGATAATTGAATTAAATTCTTTAGTTTAATGAATGATTGTACAGAATGTAGATTTAGAGAGATACATCACAGCACGTGGTTTCTGCTCCAACCCAATACACACTGTTACTCTGTCAGTGGTTTCATTATCACATCTTCAAGATGCAAATTACTTTCAACGATGCAACAGTGAAGAAGCTACAAGTGCAACAGCACCACCAAGAGCAACAGCAGCACCACTAACAGCAAGAACAGTACCAACAGCAGCAACACCAACAGCAGTATTCTGGATTTCCTCGGCCTGTGGAGAGAGATTGAATCAGTCAGAGATAGAAACAGACACGGCAGTGAAGATGTTTCAGTCACTCTGAGATCCCAGCTGTAGATACTCTGCCGCCTCATTGATTGCATGACCTCTGGTGACCTTCCCAATGTGCCTTTGTATCCTCTTCTATTGAACATGTGCCTCGGTCTCCATTCTCATTCCATGGAATAACCAAGGAATTCTGGCCTAACCCCCTCCCCCCAGTAGTGTTCCCCGACTCTCTCACTGCCAAACCGATAGAATGCCGCCATTGACCCCCCCCCCCTCCGCCACCCCCCCACAACACTTTGTGTCAACCTGCCTCAGACACTTGGAGGGGCACCTGCTGGCAGAGAGGCCAAAGCCACATCAGATCTCCCCGGTGTATCATTACCTGTTCATCATGGGATGTACTCACCTGATACGATACTTTTATACCGTACCGAAGCTTATTGACAAAGTGTTCACAGTTTGCTGTTGTTAGTTTGTACTCCACTTTTTTTCCTCTTTTTGCTTTAGCTTTTTTTATTATCTGCTCTGCAGGAAACGGTTGCCATTTCTTGTCAGATCTGTTGTTGACACGGTAGCGATCACTTCCAACTACCTCAGAGAGAGGCTCTCTTTTAACCACAGCATTTATTGTAGAGCTGGACAATCCAAAACTCAATCCCACATCAGATCCTCCCTCTAGAAAATATATTAAAGGCACGGTTTATTGAGGCTGATCGAATACGCAGGGTGGATACAGTTAAAGGGATGGAACCTGGGTTAGGTACAGTTAAAGGGATGGGTTATTCAGGCTAATAGAATACAATTAAAGGGAATGGGTTACTGAGGCTGATACGAAACCTGGGTTAGGTATAGGGTTACAGAGGCTGATAAAATACCTCCGTTAGATACAACTTACAATTCTCTGGCACCGTTAACAGTAACTGTGCCAAGGTGCTTCAGAGAGGAGTGAAGTGAGCAGCAGCGGTTATAGAGCTCGGGGGACTGACCTTAGCTTTGGTCACAGAGGGTTTGAGGCAGCTTTTGAAGTTGGGGAGAGAATGTCGGGCAGTGACAGGGGTAGGGTGGAAGGAAGGAAGGGGTCGAACTCCAGATTTGACCGACTGGTCCCTCAGATTTGGCCAATTTAGCCAATAAGAAGTCCAAATTTGTCTGACCTCCAAATGATTTGGGGGTGAGGGGTCATGACCCCCACTGGTGGCAGGTGTGCGGGTTTAGGGAGGGAATTCCAGCGCTTGGTGCCAAAACATCTGTCACCAACGGTGGACAAATGTGAGAAGTCGCACAACACCAGGTTATAGTCCAACAGGTTTATTTGAAATCACAAGCTTTCGGAGCGCTGCTCCTTCGTCAGGTAAAGTGACTTCAAATAAACCTGTTGGACTATAACCTGGTGTTGTGCGACTTCTCACATTTGTCCACCCCAGTCCAACACCGGCATCTCCACATCATGGCTACCAACGGTGGAGCAAGGGGATCATCAGGAATCTGGGCTCAGAATGGTGCCACGCTGTAATTACACCCTCCTGCCAGTGGTGACACTGCAGCACCCCCACTGGTGAAAGGTTGTAATTACAGCGTGATGTTTACATAGGAAGTCTCCATTGTGAATAATGGAACGTGGGCCGACTTCAGATTCATACCTTTATTCTGTAAGTATAAAAGGACGTTGAATCTAAGTACTAACGCCTGGTAGCTCTTACCTGAAGTTAAGTGGATGACATATCCACCTCCGACATAGATGGCCCAGTGTTGATAAGCAGTACGGAATATTTCAATCAAATCTCCACGCTTGGGACGAGGGGATGACTGGAAACAAGACAGGTTTTACATTAGAAGTCAGCGCGGCCGTTTGAAAGTATTCATTGATAGTTCCTTGGGTTCTATCGTTTAGGCCATGAAATAACAACAACAACTTGTATTTGATTAACACCAAACTAATTAATTAAATAAATTAAATAATGGGAGAACAGGAGATGTGTTGCTGCTGCAATATGTGGGAGCTTGTGGACATTTTTGTCCAGGGCGACTATATCTGCGGTAAGTGTCTGCGGCTCGAGGAACTTCGGCTCCGAGTTGAGGAGCTGGAGTCTGAGCTACAGACATTGCGAGATATCAGGGAGGGAGAAAGTTACCTGGACCTTTTGCTCCAGGAGGCAGCCACACCCCTTGGATTAAATACTTTAGAATTGACACGTGGTCAGGGACAGGAGGGTGTGACTGCGAGTGAGGCAGGTACGGGGATCCAGGAGGTGGTATTACAGGAACCTCAGTCCCTGCACTTGTCCAATAGATTCGAGGTTCTTGCAACCCTTGTGGACAAGTGCGGGGACTGTGGGAAGAACAAGCAAACTGACCACGGCACCGTGGTACAGGAAGCCGTTCAAGTGGGGGGAGTAAAAAGGAAGGTGGTTGTAGTAGGTGACAGTCTAGTTAAGGGGATAGACACTGTTCTCTGCAGCCAGGAGCGTGAGTCCCTGAGGTATGTTGTCTACCTGGTGCCAGGGTAAAGGACATCTCCTCTTGAGTGGGAGGGGGAGGATCCAGTTGTCATGGTCCACATAGGTACCAACAACATAGGTAGGACAAAGAAAGAGGTTCTGCTGAGAGAGTTTGAGCAGCTAGGGACTAAATTAAAAAGCAGAACCACAAAGGTCATAATTTCTGGATTATAACCGGAGCCACGAGCAAATTCGCAAAGGGTCAATAGGATCAGGGAGATGAATGCGTGGCTCAAAGATTGGTGTGGGAGAATTGGGTTTCGATTCGTGGGGCACTGGCACCAGTACTGGGGAAAGAGAGAGCTGTTCCGTTGGGATGGACGACACCTGAACCATGCTGGGACCAGAGTTCTAGCGAATCGAATAACTAGGGAGGTAGATAGGGCTTTAAACTAAATAAGGGGGGGAGGATCTCGGTGGAGAGAAATCTAGAATGCTAAAGAGAAAAGACAAGGAAGCAGTGCAGGAAAGTGATTGGGGTAAGGATAACCAGATTGTGTCAGGAAGGGACAGAGCGTACAAACAAAGGAGTGCACTAACAAATAGGGTCTGGGTAAGAAAAAATGGTAATATGACAAATAGGGCCATAGTACAAAAAAATGTTAAGATGTCTAAAAATGTTAAAAAGACAAATCTAAAGGCACTGTATCTGAATGCACGACGCATTCGTAATAAGGTAGACGAATTAACAGCACAAATAGATGTAAACGGATACGATATAATTGCGATTACGGAGACATGGCTGCAGGGTGACCAAGGCTGGGAGCTGAATATCCAAGGATATTCGATATTTAGGAAGGACAGGCAAAAAGGAAAAGGAGGTGGGGTGGCCTTGTTAGTAAAGGATGAAATCAGAGCAATAGTGAGAAAGGATATTGGCTCAGAAAATCAAGATGTTGAATCAGTCTGGGTGGAGTTAAGAAGCACCAAGGGGCAGAAAACATTGGTGGGAGTTGTCTATAGGCCTCCAAACAGTAGTGGTAATGTAGGGGATTGCATCAAACAGGAAATTAGAGATGCATGTAACAAGGGTACTACAGTAATCATGGGTGACTTTAATCTACATATAGACTGGGCAAACCAAATTAGCAATAATACTGTGGAGGATGAATTCCTGCAGTGTGTACGAGATGGTTTTTTAGACCAGTACGTTAAGGAGCCAACTAGGGAACAGGCTATCCTAGATTGGGTATTGTGCAATGAGAAGGGGTTAATTAATAATCTTGTTGTGCGGGGTCCTTTAGGGAAGAGTGACCACAACATGATAGAATTCTTCATTAAAATGGAAAGTGAAGAAGTCCAATCCGAAACTAGGGTCCTAAATCTAAACAAAGGAAACTACAATGGTATGAGGAGTGAGTTGGCTATGATAGATTGGGGAGCTTCATTAAAAGGCATGACGGTGGATAGGCAATGGCTAACATTTAAGGAACGAATGCATGAATTGCAACAGTTATACATTCCTTTCTGGCGCAAAAACACAAAAGTAAAAGCGGCCCAACCATGGCTAACAAAAGAAATTAAGGATAGTATTAGATCCAAAGAGGAGTCTTAAAGTTGCCAGAAAAAGTAGCAAGCCTGAGGATTGGGAGCAGTTTAGAGTTCAGCAAAAAAGGACCAAGAGATTGATTAAGAGGGGAAGAATAGAGTATGAGAGTAAAGCTTCTACAAGTATGTAAAAAGAAAAAGATTAGTGAAGACAAATGTAGGTCCCTTACAGTCAGAAACGGGAGAATTTATAATGGGGAACAAGTAAATGGCAGAGCAATTAAACAAATACTTTGGTTCTATCTTCACGGAAGAGGACACAAATAACTTCCCAGAAATGCTAGGGAACCAAGGGTCTAGTGAGAAGGAGGAATTAAAGGAAATTAGTATTAGTAAAAAAAATAGTGCTGGAGAAATTAATGGGACTGAAAGCTGATAAATCCCCAGGGCCTGATAATCTGCATCCCAGAGTACTAAAAGAGGTAGCCATGGAAATAGTGGATGCATTGGTTGTCATCTTCCAAAATTCTATAGATTATGGAATAGTTCCTGCAGATTGGAGGGTGGCAAATGTAACCCCATTATTTAAAAAAGGAGGGAGAGAGAAAACAGGGAATTATAGATCGGTTAGCCTAATATCAGTAGTAGGGAAAATGCTAGAGTATTATAAAGGATATGATAACAGAACACTTAGAAAATATCAACGGGATTAGACAAAGTCAACATGGATTCATGAAAGGGAAATCGTGTTTGACAAACCTACTGGAATTTTTTGAGGATGTAACTGATAGAATAGATAAGGGAGAACCAGTGGATGTGGTGTATTTGGATTTTAGAAGGCCTTTGATAAAGTCCCACTTAAGAGGTTAGTGTGCAAAATTAAAGCACATGGGATTGGGGGTAATATACTGGCATTGATTGAAAATTGGTTAACAGACAGGAAACAGAGAGTAGGAATAAATGGGTCTTTTTCGGGGTGGCAGGCGGTGACTAGTGGGGTACCACAGCGGTCAGTGCTTGGGCCCCAGCTATTCACAATATATATCAATGATTTGGATGAGGGAACCAAATGTAATATTTCCAAGTTTGCTGATGACACAAAACTAGGTGAGATTGTGAGTTGTGAGGAGGATGCAAAGAGGCTTCAAGGCGACTTAGTTGAGTGAGTGGGCAAATACATGGCAGATAAATGTGAAGTTATCCACTTCGGTAAGAAAAACAGAAAGGTAGAGTATTATTTAAATGGTGATAGATTGGGAAATGCTGATGTACAAAGGGACCTGGGTGTCCTTGTACACCAGTCACTGAAAGCAAACATGCAGGTGCAGCAAGCAGTTAGGAAGGCAAATGGTATGTTGGCCTTCATTGCAAGAGGATTTGAGTACAGGAGCAAGGATGTCTTACTACAGTTATGATGTGGAGATGCCGGCGTTGGACTGGGGTGGACAAAAATGAGAAGTCGCACTACACCAGGTTATAGTCGAACAGATTTATTTAATTTTACAAGCTTTCGGAGCTGTCGCTCCTTCCTCAGGTAAGTTAGCAGTGAGAGAATCTCCCAGAATTCACAATTTAAACACAGACAAAATCTATTCAAATCTTTCCCTCTCCGCCTCTCTCTGCTCCTTTTAGACGCTCCTTAAAACCTTCCTCTTTCACCAAATTTTTGGTCACCTGATTTGAATAGATTTTGTCTGTGTTTAAATTGTGAATTCTGGGAGATTCTCTCACTGCTAACTTACCTGAGGAAGGAGCGACAGCTCCGAAAGCTTGTAAAATTAAATAAATCTGTTGGACTATAACCTGGTGTTGTGCGACTTCTCATTTTTTTACTACAGTTATACAGGGCCTTGGTGAGACCACACCTGGAGTAGTGTGTGCAGTTTTGGTCTCCTTACCTAAGAAAGGATATACTTGTCATAGAGGGAGTGCAGCAAAGGTTCACCAGACTGATTCCTGGGATGGCAGGACTGTCGTATGAGGAGAGATTGGGTCGACTAGGCCTGTATTCACTAGAGTTTAGAAGAATGAGAGGGGATCTCGTGGAAACGTATAAAATTGTGACAGGACTAGACAGACTGGATGCAGGGAGGATGTTTCCCCTGGCTGGGAGGGCTAGAACGAGGGGTCACAGTCTCAGGATACGGGGTAGGACATTTAGGACTGAGATGAGGAGAAATTTCTTCACTCAGAGGGTGGTTAACCTGTGGAATTCTCTACCACAGAAGGCTGTGGAGGCCAAGTCACTGAATATATTTAAGAAGGAGATCGATAGATTTCTAGACACAAAAGGCATCAAGGGGTATGGGGAGAGAGCGGGAATATGGCATTGAGATAGAGGATCAGCCATGATCATATTGAATGGTGGAGCAGGCTCGAAGGGCCGAATGGCCGACTCCTGCTCCTATTTTTCTATGTTTCGATGTTATACAGCACCTTTAACGTAGTAAAACATCCCAAGGCGCTTCACAGGAGCGTAAATCAGACAAAATCTGACACCGAGCTACATAAGGAGATATTAGGACAGGTGACCAAAAATTTGGTGAAAGAGGAAGGTTTTAAGGAGCGTCTAAAAGGAGGAGAGAGAGGCGGAGAGGTTTAGGGAGGGAATTCCAGACCCAGGCTCAACAGCTTTTTGGGGGAGAGAGTTCCAGATTTCCGCCACCCTTTGTGTGAAGAAGTGCTTCCTGACATCACCCCTGAACGGCCTGGCTCTAATTTTAAGGTTCTGCCCCCTTGTTCTGGACTCCCCCCACCAGAGGAAATAGTTTCTCTCTCTCTACCCTATCGAATCCTTTAATCATCTTCAACACCTCGCTCAGATCACCCCTTAATCTTCTACACTCGGGAATACAAGCCCAGTCTGTGCAATCTGTCCTCGTAATTTAACCCTTTTAGCCCCGGTATCGTTCTGGTCAATCTGCGCTGCACCCTCTCCAAGGCCAATATATCCTTCCTGAGGTGCGGGGCCCAGAACTGAACGCAGTTACTCCAGATGGGGTCTATCCAGAGCTTTATATAAACTGTAACATCACTTCCACCGTTTGTATTCCAGCCCCCTGAGATAAAGGCCAACATTCCATTAGCCTCTTTATTATTTTTTGACCCTGAACACTAGGTTTTAGTGATTTCTGTACTTGGAGCCCTAAGTCTCTCTGCACCTCCACAGTTCCCAGCTTCTCGCCATTTAGAACAATGAAATCTTGTCTTGATCTCGAACACTTTGAGGAAGTGACTCGGAGGGTGAGTGGAATCAGAAGAGGCAGTCCAGGAACTACAGAATGAGTTGGACAAGGTTTGTGAGTGAACAGAGCGATGGCGGATGGAATTTAAGGCAGAGAAGTGCAAAGTGCTGCCCATAGGAAGGAGAAATAGCGGAGCAGCATAGCCCAGGATGAAGCTAAAAGAGATCTAGGAGTCTCGGAAAACACGAAGCTAAACCAAGGCAGTAAATAAAATCTAAATGTAAGTTCCAATATGCTTAATCTATTTCTGTTTCAATAAATGAATGTGGCTTGTGATATTGGAGTAGCGCTACTATTTATAGAGTTAAACAGCCGGGGCCAATATGAAGCAGTAAACCTGTTACACATACCCGAGTTGAGCAAAAGTTGTTAGAACAAACTTACATTTTGATTATCCATTTTCGGTTTGTGATTCTGAACTGAGATCAAGAGCTAGACGGCAGTAAACGGTCTCTCTCCCTCGGAGTTTCAGGACACTTGCGGACTGGAATCGAGAAATGATGTGGCTTTCTTTTAAAGGTCCTCGGTTACTGTATTGTGTGCTCTGTGTACTAATCCTTGACGGGCTATTTATGTGTCGCCTAAATTGACAAATTAGCTATGAACATGTTTATGGTTTATTTCAGTTTCGATGTGTCTCGGGTAAAACAGGCTCTTGCGTCAGAGCCTTTGTCCAAACAGCATATCAGTCATTCTTCTTCCCTGGCCAGGTTAATGCCGGGTGACATTCCTGGCCTGCTGGTGGCTCCTCTTGTCTGACAACAGCAACTCCATCTTATAGGTGTGATGAGAAAGAAAGAACTTGCATTTATATAGCGCCTTTCACTCGACTACACTGGACTGCACTGTAAGACTCAGCTGCTGTGACTCTGATCTTCTATTCAGTCGCTTCAGTTTGAAGGTAACTTTGTCTAGTTTACAGCCCATCCCCCTCTGCTACTGTTGTCTGCTGTGATGATGACTGTCCTACTGGTTTTTCAGCTTTATTTTGCTGGTGTGCTTCCTGGCCAGAAACTCACTCTCCTGCTCCGAAGTCCATTTCTCCGCCACTTCTGGATCTTGTAGTGACCTCCAACTTCGCCAGCGTTTTTTTCTGCTCCACGATCGATTCTGCACACCTCCTGGCTCTTCATCCCCACAGAAATACCTCCAGCAGTGCCTCTCCGATACTCTAACCATCAAATATCTTCAGGCTTCACTCGCCCTCCACTCCTGTCTCCAAACCTGGACATCAGCTCGTCGATGCTCCATGCTGACTCCACCTTATCTACGTCAACTTTATCCCACCACAGGACCTCTGACTTTAACTTTGGACTCCCTCCTACTGTCTCCTCTCTCTTCCCCATTTATTACCAGGACATATTTACCCTAATCTTGCTATGTAACCACACCTATGTAACTTGAGTGTCCCTGTGTCCATTCATGTGCACGATTTGGCTGCTGCTCAAGACCCGAGCCCATCACTTTGATTTCTTTTATTCTCCTGTTTTTTTCTTCCTTTCTCTTTACCCCTCCTAGGCCCCTCTCCTGTCATCATGCCTTCTTTCATTTCTCCCCTCTCAGATACCCTCGTTCCGCCCCAAATCCCTACCCCAACCCTTCACCACTCATCCACGTTTCTCCTCTCCTGCCTAGAGTGTCTAGAGTGTATACGGGATGGTTTCCTGGACCAATATGTCGAGGAACCAACTAGAGATCAGGCTATCTTAGACTGGGTATTATGTAATGAGAAAGGATTAATTAGCAATCTTGTTGTGCGAGGCCCCTTGGGGAGGAGCTATCATAATATGTTAGAATTCTTCATTAAAATGTAGAGTGAAGTAGTTGACTCAGAGACTAGGGTCCTGAATTTAAATAAAGGAAACTACGATGGTATGAGGCACGAGTTGGCTAGGATGGATTGGGGAACGTTACTTAAAGGGTTGATGGTGGATAGGCAATGGCAAACATTTAAAGATCGCATGGATGAACTACAGAATTTGTTCATCCCTGTTTGCCATAAAAATAAAACAAAAAAGGTGACTCAACCGTGGCTAACAAGGGAAATTAGGGATAGCATAAGATCCAAGGAGAGGACATATAATTTGGCCAGAAAAAGCAGCAAACCTGAGGATTGGGAGCAGTTTAAGATTCAGCAAAGGAGGACGAAGGGATTAAGAGGGGGAAAATAGATTATGAGAGTAAGCTTGCAGGGAACAAACAAACTGACTGTAAAAGCTTCTATAGATATGTGAAGCGAAAAAGATTGGTGAAGTCAAGTGTAGGTCCCTTGCAGTCAGAATCAGGGGAATTTATAATGGGGAACAAAGAAATGGCAGACCAATTAAATACATACTTTGGTTTTGTCTTCACAAAGGAGGACACAAATAACCTCCCAGAGATGTCGGGGAACATAGGGTCTAATGAGAGGGAGGAATTGAATGAAATCAGTATTTATAGGGAAATGGTGTTAGGGAAATTGACGGGATTGAAGGCCGATAAATCCCCAGGGCCTGATAATCTACATCCTAGGGTACTTAAGGAAGTGGCCCTAGAAATAGCAGATGCATTGCTGGTGATCTTCCAAAATTATATAGACTCTGGAACAGTTCCCATGGATTGGAGGATAGCTAATGTAACCCAACTATTTAAAAAAGGTGTTAGAGAGAAAACGGGGAATTATAGACCGGTAAGTCTGACATTGGTAGTGGGGAAATCGCTAGAGTCCATTATAAAAGATGTAATAGCAGAGCACTTGGAAAACAGTGACAGGATCGGACAAAGTCAACATGGATTTACAAAAGGTAAATCATGCTTGACTAATCTACTGGAATTTTTTGAGGATGTAACTGATAGAATAGATAAGGGCGAACCAGTGGATGTGGTGTATTTGGACTTTCAGAAGGCTTTCGATAAGGTCCCGCATTGTAGAATTCGCAATATAATCGCGATTTTATAAATAAGGAGGAAACACATAGTTTCGTACAAACAGCTTTATTTCAGCAGAATGCTGTCAGGTTTTCAAAGTGGACACAAGCAGCCTGTAAAATGGCCGCCACGCCTCGTGGCAGAACATTCTAGACTTTTCAATAAGCAGACAAGATGGCGTTCCAATAAACATTTGTGCGAGATCGATCAAGACTCAGCACATTTGAGATAATACGCAAGACATTATGGGTTTGCAGTATACACATAAATACTGGAATCGGTCTCCCAGGTGCGAATAAGGGCTATTGTACCAAGCGATCAAGAACCCATCCAAAGACATTAATATGCAAAATCCCCACGACTCTACGATGAGAGAGCCGTTTGCGGGTAGTTACAGAAACATTTGGAAGCCCCAAAACCCCTCCAGGGAGAATACTGACCGGTTACACAATGGGAGAAATATTAACGGGTACTCAGGCAGTTACGAGTATCCCCGAAACCCATTAAACGGAGATCACCCTATACAAGAAGTTTGAGCGCCAAAACTCTGACAAAAGAAAAGACATTAAGATTGGGCGGGAAAAGAGGAATTTCAGCACTATAACTGTAAGCTCCAACCGTCCATCTCTCTCTTATCCTCTTGCCGCCTTGCTCTTGACTCTTGACTCTTATCCTCTGGTTCGCTTGCCGTCTTGTTCCTGCCTCTTGTATCGAACTTTCTGATCCGCCAGGATCAGCCTCGTGGCTTGCCGCAAAGATCTGTGTGGAACCGGGCTGTGAAGCCTTGAAACGGGCACACCATCCCGAGAAGTCGGTAAACGGTGTTGGAACCGAAGGCCCGAGATGAGATGAGATGAGATGAGATGAGAAGAGAAGAAGACGACCATACGTATCGCCACGGTCAGTAAGCCCCGACCGCGCCTGTAGGTCGAATAGACACTTTCCTTGCCCAGGAAGACTATCTTTTGAGTTTTACAGAACTGGCATCGGAAGACCATTCTTCGAGTTTTATCGCATCGGGGCGAGGGCACAGGAAGACTATTTTTCGAGTCGTGTCGGAACTCCGAGGACAACACAGATCTTCATGACAGCAGACGGTCCAGCCTGCTAGCCGGAGCAGAAACGAGTAAACAAGTGGGGTACAGAGACCCCTGATCAACACGTGGGTGATCAGGTGCTGCGGTAAAAACATCCGAGCAGAGTTTTCGGAATTCTCCGAGTTATCACGAGTGGTGAGCATGAGTCTCGATCCTACAAATCTAGTTTAGAGCAGGTATTGATAGGGGAGGGTTTAAGTTTTAAGGATAACTGTAATGTGTGCCCCCATTTACGATGTGTCGTTCGTTCCTCGTTTCCCTAAAATTAGTTACATAACTGCGTGTAAGATTGTACTGTCATTAATCTGTGCTTATGACATGTATTTCGTAATCTTGAATAATATGCAATAAAGATTTTCCATTTCGTACCATTCAACCGGGTCTACCTGAGTTTTCTCTCCATTATTGCTCTCGCATCTAAGTCCAGTGTCAGAACCGTAAGGGCAAGTGGGTCGAACCACTCACAGGTGTCTAGTGCTCCCAGACTGGCTGGAGACCAGAACAGGCAACAAGGCCTAACCTCGCACTAGCACCCAGGCTGAGCACAGAGCCACAGGCGTGTTCAAAAACCCTTACAGAAAATGGCGACCGTGGCAGGACACTGGCAGCGAGAGAATAATGTGTTAGACTTTGGTATGATTGGGCGAAATGTCATGGAAGAAAGAATAGCAGATTATGTGTTCGGAAAAGTGAATTTGACCAAGAAATGGATAAGTGACCTGCTGGTGGATAAGCGTCCACTAGAGGCAGCCGAGAGGTGGACAGATAGCAAGGAACATAAAAAGGCAGTGGAGAAAGCGGTCTGGCTGATGTGCTATAAAAGACAAGTCCAAATTTTGGACCAGGTCATCTCAGCGCAGGCAGCTCAGATCAGGAGTTTAGAGGTGGAAATGGACGAGAAGGTCGCGGGGGGGCAGTAGCTCATCACGACTTTAAATGCGTTGCATCAAGAACGCCAGGTAGTCGCCAACCACCATGAAGCAAAAATAGATTACCTCGAGTGCCAGGTCACTGAGGCAAAGTTAAGTGAGGGTAGATTAAAGGAACGATGTGCCCGCCTAGCTGCCCAAATAAAAGCCCAGGAAGAGAGCTTAACGGGGGTTAGGGCGGCATATAAGATGGCCCTCGAGGATAAATTTCAGGGGGCCGATCACAGCGTCTGCCAAAAAGAGATAGGGAACCTTAAACAGGCCTTGAACAAAGCGCACGGCATGGTGTGCCTTATCAGCCCGTCAGCACACCAGCCGCTAGTGGATGAGGGATTTCAGAAATCCCCACCGAACAATGCAGAGGAAGTATTAGCCACTATGCCCTCCGCGCCACCCAGCTATTCGGCAACCTGGGTAAGGGAGGAAGTGGTAGAAGTAACGAAAGAGCCCACTGAGGTAGAAGTGGAACCGGGACCGTTGTGTCCGGTCACGGGTATCAAAAGGGGCCCAAACAGAGCAGGTGGGGAAGAAGGGGATCTCCTCAACCAGCTTGTGTTGCCTCACAGCTCACACCAGCTGAGGATTATGATCAGTCACGTACGGAAACTGGCCGAGTCAGACGACCCTTCCGTACATTTTAGGGAAGTAGAGCAAACCGCAGCCATTAACGGCTGCGACGATGGGGAAAAAGCAAAGATGCTGCTATTCTCACTAGATAGTTCGATCCTTCAGTGTCTCTCAGACGAGAGCAAGAGGGGAACTAATACCTATGGGGCACTAAGAGATGAGGTCCTAGAAGTGATGGGAATGGACGATGAAGGTCCGTTTGTTAGACTGGGACAGACAGTGCAGATGGAGGGAGAACCCCCGAAGGTTTTCGCCGACAGACTGTGGCCAGTATACCAGCGTAGCTGCCCAGGTGCGCCAGAGCGCGCCGATGTGGAAGGCGTCGGTTTAACTCATTGGCTCAGGTGTACAGTAGCCAACAGTTTGCCAGCCGTCAGGGAGCAGGCAAAAGCGTGGTTTGATCCCACTGACCCCGCCACTACAGAGGAGTCGGTCCTAAATCGACTCACGGTAGGGTACCGTAATACCAGGGGTATGGGAACACGTCCCCTTAAGGGAAAGGTACATGAGGTACGACCCGCAGCCCCGGCTCAAAGGGAGTGGCATCAGGAGGGTAACCGCGCCCCGCAGGCCAGCAATGCTTGTTACGGGTGTGGGAAGACAGGGCACTGGCGCAAGAACTGCAGGAACCCTTGGAAGGATTCCAGGGATAAAAATCCCGCAGCCCGAGCCCAGGCGCCTGTCTCTGATAGGGGAGCTAGTGCACCCATCCATCCCGACGCGATCGAATCAGTGTTGGGAGCCATGCGTAACCTCATGAGTGCGCATGGAAGGGTGGCGGTTGCTACCGGCCCCGCAAGTGCCACAGCCCCGTCTAATAGTACCCAATGACTAGAGCCCGCACAGCCCGTCTACCTGTGTCCGCTCAGCTATGATGCGTGGAAGCGACCCCTGGTGGAGATGGAGGTAGAGCAACAGAAGGGTAGTTATTTGTTGGACACGGGAGCTTCTTGCACCGTGATTCATACAGATAGCCCTTTTGACTCACCGCTATCTACCAAGGTCCCATTCACATTAGCGGGGTTCACGGGAAAAGAACAGGCTGGCGCGTTCTCCCTTCCGCTATCCATTCATTTAGGAGCACTCCACACCACGTGGAAGTGCATACTGATGAAATGGCAAGAGGGGGGTGGGAGAGGTATCCTCGGGTCCGATCTCCTATCGGGGCACGGGATCCTCGTGGACCTCAGGAATCACTGTCTCTGGGGGACCAAGGGTGGAGAAGGCGAGGTAGTGGTAATTCCGGGGGAGGAAGAAACAGGGGCCCTGTGTACCATGAAGCCATCCGGATGCTACGACCTCGGGCTTATGGTCGCGGATGTCCCAACGGACATGCAAACGTACGTGTCAGATAATATGCACGCGTTTGCAACCCACAAGCACGATTGTGGGAGGGTTACCGGGTTTGAGGTCAGCGTAGATGGGGACCCCATGACCCGGCCCCAAAAGCAGTATAACTTCCCCAAAGAAGCAGAACCCGATATGGAGACAGCAATGTCCTCCTTGGTGCAGCAGGGCGTGTTGAGGCCGATAGCCACACACGTGAACTCCCCATTATGGCCGGTTAGGAAGCCGGATAATTCGTGGAGGGCCACGGTGGACTACAGAGTCCTTAACAGTAACATTCCCGCCTGCGCGCCCACGGTAGCAGCAGTCGCTAACCTAATAGGGAGTATCCCAGCGTCCGCGACCACGTTCACGGTGCTGGATATCTCGAACGGTTTTTGGTCCATCCCGCTGCGGCGAGAGGACCAGTACAAGTTTGCCTTTACTTTCAAAGGACAACAGTACACATGGAACTGTCTGCCACAGGGTTTCCACAACAGCCCCAGTATTTTCCATCAGTGTATGGCAGGAAGCTTAAAGGAGTTTAGTCAGCCCAATCAGATAGTGCAGTACGTGGATGATTTGCTCCTATTTACGGATTCAAGGGAGGAGCATGGACCACTGCTGGCCGAGTTATTGGAGCTGCTAGCGAGAAAGGGTTTTAAAGTGAACCCTAAGAAAGCACGTATCGGTCAGCAGGAAGTAAAATTCCTGGGGCTGACCATTCGCGCTGGGGAAAGAGCCATAGATAAGGCTAGGAGGGAGTCGGTGCAAGAGTTACCGATTCCCAACACCATAAGGGGTGTGAGGTCCTTTTTGGGACTGACCGGTTACTGCAGGGATTTTATCGAAGACTATGCGGCCACAGCGGCGCCGCTGCTCCGACTCCTCCATAAGGGAGTGGAGTGGTCTTGGGACGAGGACTGCCAGGCAGCCTTCGAGAAGTTAAAAAGGGATTTGCAGACCGCGCCAGCTTTAGGGGCCATAGATGGGGGGAAGGAGTTTTTCCTGGAGGTAGCTGCCAGCGGGGACAGCTTGAGCGCTGTGCTGCTCCAAGAGCGTCACGGCAAGCTGAGGCCGGTTGTCTATTCGTCCAGGGTGTTAACGGATGTGGAGAGGAGTTTCTCCAACTGCGAAAGGCACCTTTTAGCCACGCATTGGGCTGTGAAAAGATCAGCGATCTTCACAGGGCTCTCTCCCATCACTCTCCTCACCCATCACACTCCAACTAAGATGCTTCTAGATGGGAGGATTAAAGATGGGACCGTAAGCAGCGCGCGTATTGCGCGCTGGACCCTTCTTCTTTCCCAGATGGATCTTAGAGTTAAAGGTCTTTGCGAGCCCAGGCTTGCGGCCAATTTGGTATACCCCGGTACAGCCCACCAGTGTTCGGTGGAAGGGGTGTGGGAAGTCAACATAGGTTTGCGGGCCGGGATACATCCCACTGGGCGCGAGATTTATGTTGATGGTTCCAGCACAGTGTCCGCTGGCGAACGACTCACAGGGTGCGGAGTTTATGACCCTGCGGCAAACCTTGCCCTGGCGATTAAGCTCCCCAGCACCATGAGCACGCAGCAGGCTGAGCTGTCTGCAGTGGTGTACGTCGTTACCCACCCAGAAATTTTCCCAACCCCATACACGATTTGCTCGGACAGTATGTTCACATGCAATTCGTGTACGGAATACCTGGCCATTTGGTCCCGCCGTGGATACACCTCCGCGGACGGGCGACCTTTAACGGTGAAGCCCTTGCTGGAAAAGATCCTAGCAGCAGTAGGGGAGGAAGGGGAGATTTTCATCCATAAGGTGAAGGCTCACTCCTCCACAGAGCCCCGTGGGGAGGGCAACCAGCAGGCGGATGCGCTAGCCAGGGAGGGTGCCCGCAACGGCATTTTCTGGGACCCCTATGGGCCCAGACCCATGGCAGCGATCCAAGGCAGGGACGGGAATCCCGGGAACACCAGGGTAGCATTGCCCCTAGACCTTAAGACCGTCCAGAACCAGGATCCCGCCCTAAAAGCAGTCCTCAGAACCCTTGCTGAGGGGAAGCAGGTAGAGGGTCCGTACAGTACGGCAACCCTCTCCGTTAAGGAAGGCATGCTGTTCCGCGAGGAGCAGTGGGTTGTGCCACAGCAGCACAGGAGGGAATTCCTCCAGTTGGCTCACGAGGGACCGGGGGCAGGGCACCCCGGGCCCGAGGTTACCTGGCAACGGGTAGAGCAAGCGGGATGGTGGCCGGGGCTCAGGGAACAGGTCCGCGAGTTCTGTGCAAGCTGTCTCGTGTGCGCTGCAAACAACCCAGACCCCCAGAAAAGGAAAGTGCCCATGGGGCACGTCAGGAGGGTAGAGGGACCCTGGCAGTCGATACAGATCGACTATATAGGGCCCCTGCCCACCACCCAGGGAGGCTATAAATACTGCCTCGTCTTGGTGGATGTGTTTTCCAAATGGGTGGAAGCCTTCCCCTGTAGAACAGCTACGGCACTGGGTACTGCAAAAATCTTGGTCCGGGAGGTGTTCTCGCGGTGGGGACTCCCCCGTTTTGTGGAGTCAGACCAAGGGAGTCATTTCACCGGCCAGGTGATGCAGAACACCCTCATGCTTTTGGGCATTGAAGGGAAATGGCACGTAGCACACAATCCCCAGTCGTCCGGGATTGTTGAACGCATGAACCGGACCCTGAAGGAGAAATTGAGGAAAGAGACTATGAACTCGCCCCAAAAATGGGCGGAGGTTCTGCCTTTAGTCCTCATGGGGGTCCGGGCCAGTCAGTCGAAAAGTACGGGGTATTCCCCGCACGAGGTGATGACTGGGAGGATCATGCGAACCCCCACCCATGTGCTAGCGCCGGTGCTCACTGAGGGTCAGCTCCAAGAGATAAGCAGGGACAAGTTCGTCCAGACCCTCTTGGAGCGCCTGAAGCAGGTTTATGAGCAGGCGGCTGGGAACATGGGAAGGCAGCATCAGGGCAATCGCCTGTTGCTGGAACCCCGCAAGATGCGGGAGTGGGAAGTAGGAGACCAGGTCATGGTCAGAAACTACGCCAGAGTAGGGAGTCTGGAACCACTGTATATGGGACCCTACAACATTGTAGATAAGGCGAGTCCCATGGTATACGCCGTAAAGGTACCTCGGCGCACTAAGTGGTTCCACGTAAATCAGTGCAAACTGTACAAGCCAGGTGCACAAGGGCCAACCACAGGAGCCAAACCTGCGAGTGGGGACTCGCAGCCCCAGGTAGGGCCACAGGGCACACAGGCAGGCAAAGCAGTTTGCATCAGGGGAGAGGACATCCTGGAAAATTGTGAGACATTTTTGTGGGGTTGGGAGTCAGATGAGGATAGTGAAGATAGTGAAGATAGTGAAGATAGTGATAGTGAGGATAGTGAAGATAGTGAAGATAGTGACACAAGCGAGGAGGAGCTGGACCGGAGGACGAAAGGGTCGCCCCCGATTCAGGTATAGGGAGGACAGGGGCTGCAGACAGAGATCCACAAAGGGTGGAGGCCGAAGCTGCAGATCCCGAACGCAGGGGGGAGGAGCCAGGGGAGGCGGAGCCAGCCGCTGTGATGGGACCACAGGGCGTGGCGATGGAAGCCTCAGAGCCCGAGCCGCCCGCCTTGAACGTCTTGCCCTCGAGGGAGGTAGGGACTGCGAGTGAAGGGCCGCCTACTGGGCCGAGTAGGGCGGTGCCACAAGCTGCAGATCCCGAGTTCAGGGAGGCGGAGCCAGGGGAGGCGGAGCCAGCGACTGTGGCGGGACCACAGGTCGCCACGGTGGAAGTCTCGGAACCCGGTCCGTCGGTCCTGGAGTTCCTGCCCCCGGTAGCTCTCCGTAGGTCAAGTCGGATACCCCAACCCAGGAAGATATGGTCAAGTCCCCAGACTGTCCCAAGGCGTAGGCGCAAGGCTCAGGCAGCCCAGGGAGAGCCCAGTCCCAGCGCAGCAACAACAGGCTGCGGCAGATCAAAGGGAGGGGTCAATGCCCTCCCACCGTCGGGAAAGGCTCGTGGCAGCCTTTTCAGAATTTAAATGGGCCGCCCTGGGAACGGGCGGCGCTGTACAGTAATAAGTTTAGGATAAGTTTCTAAGTTTATGGTTCAAGGTTAAGAATAAGTTTATAGTTTTAGATAAGGTTATGAGGTTATAGTTTTAAATCGAGAAGTTTGTAGTTTAATTTTTTTAACAGAAAGAAGTAAAATGATGGGAGTTTTAGAGATAGGATTAGTTAAAGTTTATCCAGCGCACATGTCTTCTTACGTGAGGCGAGGTCAGGGGACCCGCTCACCCTTCACAAAAGCCAGAGACTCTTGCGAGGCTGGCTACCTCATTCTATCTGATCACAGGAACCAAGGAAGGATGGAACGAATTCTAGTATTGCTCGCGGCAATCGGATGCGGATTGGCCTATCGAGGCCACACCAAGGATGTCGTGGTGTTTGGATGCTCCGGGGACACGGCCCCCATCGCGGTGGATGGGACCGGAAGACGGGAGGCTGAGGAGACCACCACCTATTTCCACAAGGGAAGGTGGCCAGGATGGCTGGGAACGAACTCAACGGAGTATTCCAGCACATCGGGTTTTACCTACCAAGAGACTTCTTTACTGTGCCCCAAAGTAAGGATCATCGCACCCAGGATCAGCGTCACCGTCGGCAAACGGATTTGTTTGACTTGTAATGGGAATGTCCCATTGAGCCGATGGTGGTGGCTACGAAAGCTGAGCAAAAACATGAGGAACTCTTCGGTCGAGTGGGAGCGACTGGGTAATAATACCCATCGGACAATTACGGGGACAAACGGACAAGTGAGAGTCTGTTGGGACAAATGGTGGGAACCGGATGAGGGAATTTATGTATGTATGTGGGGGTCAAAGTATGTTTGCCCCAAAGGCATCTCCATATTTTTCATCAATCAATGGCAGGATAACGGACAGGGGATGAGGTGGGATGCGAGCACCAGGGGGTGCAGGGCCCCATACTCCCCGATCCCGGTAAATGCCACTGAACTCATTACGCGCCCACGCAAAGCCCCGCCCACGATTCCGGTGGTTCTAGCTAAGGAAGAAGGGTGCCCTAAAACCAGTAAGGGACCCGGGAATGGTTTGGTACTGGTCCCCACAGACCAGATACTATTTCAGGGGGTACATTACGCGGTGGCCTCGGTGATTTTAAATCTCACCGAGGTGCGGTTACCAGAGTGGTGCCCCAAAAAGACGGAACTGTTATATCAGGTCCTGTTGACCAAGATGTTCAGACAATTCTATGAGTTCGATTTCGCGGAAATTGATAAAACAAGTTTGTACACTGCACCACATGAAGTTTTGGATCAGGTGGGGAGGCAAAGAAGGGGTGTTGTGAACGACGCATTCACTGCTTTCAACACAGGTACATCTGTGGTCAACGCTCTAGACAGCGTGGAGCTGCAGACCCAGATTAATGGCTTAAAAACGCAATTAAAGGACATTCTCACAGATGAAAATAAGGTGGTTGGGTCTGGGTTACACGAGGACCAGGCCATGACTCTCCATTTAAAAGAAATAATAGCTGAACTAGAGAAACACGCGAGAACGGTAAATGCCCTGATTAGGGAAGATCGGAATGCGTCCGATCAAGCTGCGCAGAATGAGGTGTGCGTGCTTTACGGGGCGTGGTTACTGGGCGAGGGCCGCAGTAATTTGGAGGATTTAAAACAAGGTTTGGTCCCGTCCTGGATAAGTAACAAACACCTGCGGGCGCTCCACCCTTTTCAGAACGCATTTAAGCCCGTGCCAGCTCAGGCTAGCTTCAGAAGCATACCCAGTCCCCGTGGACTGCGGACGATCAAACCATACTATCATGGGTATAGTATTACGTATGCCGGTTTTGGGCGACACAGCAAAGCCCGCCCCGGTGCATCGGGTAGAGAACATTGGTGTCATTCAGGGGGGAGCCCACATTCGCTATGCAGCGGTTCCACCTTACGTCATCCGCTGGGAGCAAACGATGACAGGTACCGATCTCTCTGGTTGTCGTGGCAGGGGAGCACACATAATACTGTGTCCCCAGCACTTGAATGCCTTTTTAACACCACAGTGCGGGTTCAGAACGGCTGGTGCCAAGCCCATGAATTGCACCATGGAGGCAATGGCACAAGATCATGTGCCTCCGCAGGTAGCATACATCGGGGGTGGAACATATTGTGTTACCACTGCAGCGCAACACTACCAACATGGGAACCGTAGCCGGTGTCCGGTGAGTGACAGCAGTTTCTGTTTTAAACCCAGGGCGGAAGTTCAAGTAGCACAACAGCGAATTGTCCCAATCCCTGAACCATCCACGGTTCATCTTACCGTAAAAGAGAACTTCACCGACCTGCAGCGATTCGTCGCGCATTTCGGATACCTCATTCCCCCTCTCCCTGAACACCTCACCAAGCTTTTGAAAGCCGTCGCGGTATCACAAAAACATTTTTACACACTAGAACAGAAAGCTGTCGAGATAGGGACAGAAATTCTGGACATAGTAATTCCACCGTGGTGGAATCTGTTCACCAACATTGAAGTGCCTTCCTGGATTAGAATAGCCTCCCACATTTTAGTTGTATGCCAAGTGTTTATTGTGGTATACTTATTGGTCGTGCATTGTAAGAGAGGCAAATGCCTCACCAAGAACGAAAACACGGGAGAGTGGCGAGAACGTTACGTGCGCGTGCACGATGAAAGCACCGTGTAATCAGAAAAATGGCGTCACTCCCGTTTGCCACGTGCGCCTCGGAAGCGTTGTGATCGATCGTGATTTTTTTTCAGAGACTGTAATTACGTTTGGAACTCGACATGTTTAAGAGTTGGTTTTTGATTATTTTGGTGATGGTGTTGTTGTTGAATGTGATTGTTTGGATTTGTTTTGTTTTTCTTTTCCCTGAATAAAAAATGTGAACATACAGGTGATACGAGAGGCATCGGCCTGGTTACGCCTGGAAGGAAAACAAGTGGTGTAAGTTTTAAAGGCAAATAATGCCTGTGGTGTTATAAGAATGTAATTTTCCTGGGAAATAAGGACGACGCAAAGACCCTAGATAGTTTAAGTTATGGGGATTTTTCTGGATCTGGAGAAATCGAGATAATATTGCTCACCACAATATTTTTGATACGATAAGCGGAGTTATTCGCATCAACAGGAGGGACTGTAGAATTCGCAATATAATCGCGATTTTATAAATAAGGAGGAAACACATAGTTTCGTACAAACAGCTTTATTTCAGCAGAATGCTGTCAGGTTTTCAAAGTGGACACAAGCAGCCTGTAAAATGGCCGCCACGCCTCGTGGCAGAACATTCTAGACTTTTCAATAAGCAGACAAGATGGCGTTCCAATAAACATTTGTGCGAGATCGATCAAGACTCTGTAGAATTCGCAATATATCGCGATTTTATTAATAAGGAGAAAACACAGAGTCTCGTTCAAACAGCTTTTATTTCAGCAGAATGCTGTCAGGTTTCTCAAAGTGGACACAAGCAGCCTGTAAAATGGCCGCCGCACCTCGTGACAGAACATTCTAGACTTTTCGACAGGCAGACAAGATGGCGTTCCAATAAACATTTGTGCAAGATCGATTAAGATTCAGCACAGTGAAGATAATACACGAGACATTATGGGTTTGCAGTATACACATAAATACTGAAATCGGTCTCCCAGGTACGAATGAAAGCTATTGTACCGAGTAATCAAGGGCCCATCCAAAAGACATTAATATGTAAAATCCCAACGACTCTACGATGAGAGAGCCGTTAGCGGGTAGTTATACAAAACACTTGGAAGCCCCAAAACCCCTCCAGGGAGAACACCGACCGATTTAACAATGGGAGAAATATTAACAGGTACTCAGACAGTTACGAGTAGCCCCGAAACCCATTAAGAACGGAGATCACCCATACAAGACATTTGAGCGCCAAACCCAAACAAAAGAAAGGACATTAAGGTTGGGCGGGAAACGGAAGATTTTGTACTATAATTACAAGCTCCAACCGTCCATCTTTCTCTTATTCTCTTATCCGATCGACTCGTAACCTCGTGGCTGCTCCTGTGTTTTGACTCGTAGTCTTGTTCCTGCTTGCCTGGTGCCTCTTTGAAAAAGACTGTTGAACTTTCTGATCCGTTCGGATCTACCTCGTGTCGCGTAACGAAGACCTATGTTGGTAACTGGCATCGGAACCAAAGGCCCGAGATGAGATGAGATGAGATGAGAAGAGAGGAAGACCATACTCATCGCCACGACGGTCCAGCCTGCTAGCCGGAGCAGAAGCAAGTAAACAAGTGGGACCAGGAGATCTCCTGACCGGCACGTGGGTGCTGCGGTGAAAAACATCCGATCAGCTATTCGGAATTTCTCCGAGTTATCACGAGTGGTGAGCATGAGTCTCGAAATCCTACGAATCTAGCTAGGACAGATATTGATAGGGGAGGGTTTAAGTATTAAGGATACTTGTAATGTGTGCCCCTATTTACGGTGTGTCGTTCATTCCTCGTTTCCCTAGGATCAGCTATATAACTGCTTGTAAGATTGTACTGTCATTAATCTGTGCTTATGACATGTATTTCGTAATCTTAAATATCATGCAATAAAGATTTTCCATTTCGTACCATTCAACCGAGTCTACATGAGTTTCATCTCCATTACTGCTCTCGCATCTAAGTCCAGTGTCTAGAACCGTAAGGGCGAGTGATTCGAACCACTCACAGGTGTGTCTAGTGCTCCCAGACTGGCTGGAGACCAGAACAGGCAACAAGGCCTAAACCCGCACTGACATACAGGCTGCACAGAGCCGCGTGAATCTCACAGGCTGCGAGACACGCAGGGTCAGAATCCCTTACAACTCAGCACATTTGAGATAATACACAAGACATTATGGGTTTGCAGTATACACATAAATACTGGAATCGGTCTCCCAGGTGCGAATAAGGGCTATTGTACCAAGCGATCAAGAACCCATCCAAAGACATTGGCCCAGAAATTGATCTCGCTCTGTTCCCGCAGGGGTAAGGCTTTCCCGCGATCTCTCACCTCGCTTGTGCTTTTTCAGATCCAGCTCGCACGAACTTCATGTTCTAGAGATCAGCTGGGCAGTGGTTGCGTATCCCAGCGGCGTAGTGAATTTGTGCGAGCTGTGGGATCACGTGACTCAGTTAGAGCCAATGGCAGCACACCATCTTCCATTCATAAGTTTCACAGCACCCTGTGAAATCTATGAATCTTACACCCCCCCAAAATAACAGCTAAACCTCAATTAAATTAAAAAAAAAACCATCACATTAATAAAATAAGTATAGTTAATTAAATTAACCATTTTAAATAAAAAATTAAATTTTTGAAAAAATTTAAAATCTTTTAAAAAGTTATAAAAATAAACTTACCTGTCTTTAAAGTCTCTAAAAAAGATATACCTGTAAAAAAAAATTCAAAAAAATACTTAATTCACTACTTACCTTCTTAAAAGCGGGTCTTACTCCTCCTTTTTACATTTCCAAAATCTTCCCTACTTACCTGCGCGTCCAAAGCATGAAGTGCACAGCGTGCGCGCAGCCTGTAGCGCGCACGCGATGCACCCAGGACCCGCCCCCTTTTCAGAAGAGCAATTGCCGGTTTTCAGCGCATGCGCAGGGCATGCAGAAAACCGGCAATTGGAGTGGGAATACGCGAGAGTACGCAGTGCGTACTCTCGCGTCCCGGGATCAATTTTTGGCCCATTAATATGCAAAATCCCCACGACTCTACAATGAGAGAGCCGTTTGCGGGTAGTTACAGAAACATTTGGAAGCCCCAAAACTCCTCCAGGGAGAATACTGACCGGTTACACAATGGGAGAAATATTAACGGGTACTCAGGCAGTTACGAGTATCCCCGAAACCCATTAAACGGAGATCACCCTATACAAGAAGTTTGAGCGCCAAAACTCTGACAAAAGAAAAGACATTAAGATTGGGCGGGAAAAGAGGAATTTCAGCACTATAACTGTAAGCTCCAACCGTCCATCTCTCTCTTATCCTCTTGCCGCCTTGCTCTTGACTCTTGACTCTTATCCTCTGGTTCGCTTGTCGTCTTGTTCCTGCCTCTTGTATCGAACTTTCTGATCCGCCAGGATCAGCCTCGTGGCTTGCCGCAAAGATCTGTGTGGAACCGGGCTGTGAAGCCTTGAAACGGGCACACCATCCCGAGAAGTTGGTAAACGGTGTTGGAACCGAAGGCCCGAGATGAGATGAGATGAGATGAGATGAGAAGAGAAGAAGACGACCATACGTATCGCCACGGTCAGTAAGCCCCGACCGCGCCTGTAGGTCGAATAGACACTTTCCTTGCCCAGGAAGACTATCTTTTGAGTTTTACAGAACTGGCATCGGAAGACCATTCTTCGAGTTTTATCGCATCGGGGCGAGGGCACAGGAAGACTATTTTTCGAGTCGTGTCGGAACTCCGAGGACAACACAGATCTTCATGACAGCAGACGGTCCAGCCTGCTAGCCGGAGCAGAAACGAGTAAACAAGTGGGGTACAGAGACCCCTGATCAACACGTGGGTGATCAGGTGCTGCGGTAAAAACATCCGAGCAGAGTTTTCGGAATTCTCCGAGTTATCACGAGTGGTGAGCATGAGTCTCGATCCTACAAATCTAGTTTAGAGCAGGTATTGATAGGGGAGGGTTTAAGTTTTAAGGATAACTGTAATGTGTGCCCCCATTTACGATGTGTCGTTCATTCCTCGTTTCCCTAAAATTAGTTACATAACTGCGTGTAAGATTGTACTGTCATTAATCTGTGCTTATGACATGTATTTCGTAATCTTGAATAATATGCAATAAAGATTTTCCATTTCGTACCATTCAACCGGGTCTACCTGAGTTTTCTCTCCATTATTGCTCTCGCATCTAAGTCCAGTGTCAGAACCGTAAGGGCGAGTGGGTCGAACCACTCACAGGTGTCTAGTGCTCCCAGACTGGCTGGAGACCAGAACAGGCAACAAGGCCTAACCTCGCACTAGCACCCAGGCTGAGCACAGAGCCACAGGCGTGTTCAAAAACCCTTACAGCATAAGAGATTAGCGTGCAAAGTTGAAGCACACGGGATTGGGGGTAAGGTACTGTCTTGGATAGAGAACTGGTTGGCAGACAGGAAGCAAAGTGTTGGAATAAACGGGTCTTTTTCCGAGTGGCAGGCAGTGACTAGTGGGGTACCGCAGGGATCGGTCCTTGGACCCCAGCTATTCACAATGTATATTAATGATCTAGACGAGGGAACTAGATGTAATATCTCCAAGTTTGCAGACGACAAAAAGCTGGGTGGGCGTGTGTGCTGTGAGGAGGATGCAGAGAAACTTCAGTATGATTTGGACAGGTTGGGTGATTGGGCAGATGCATGGCAAATGCAGTATAATGTGGATAAATGCGAGGTTATCCACTTCGGTGGCAAAAACAGGAAGACAGATGATTATCTGAAAGGCAATAGATTGGGAAAAGGGGAAGTGCAACGAGACCTGAGTGTCCTTGTGCACCAGTCGCTGAAGGTAAGCATGCAAGTGCAGCAGGCGGTTAAGAAGGCAAATGGTATGTTGGCCTTCATAGCGAGAGGATTCGAGTACAGGAGCAAGGATGTCTTGCTGCAGTTGTATAGTGCCTTGGTGAGACCACACCTTGAGTATTGTGTGCAGTTTTGGTCACCTTATCTGAGGAAAGATGTTCTTGCCATGGAGAGAGTGCAGCAAAGATTTACCAGACTGATACCTGGGATGGCAGGAATGACATATGAGGAGAGATTGGGTCGATTAGGCTTATATTCGCTAGAGTTTAGAAGAATGAGAGGGGATCTCATTGAAACTTATAAAATTCTAACAGGACTAGACAGACTAGATGCAGGAAGGATGTTCCCGATGGCGGGGGTGTCCAGAACCAGGGGTCACAGTCTAAGGATAAGGGGTAAGCCATTTAGGACTGAGATGAGGAGGAATTTCTTCACCCAGAGAGTGGTGAACCTGTGGAATTCTCTGCCACAGAAGGCAGTTGAGGCCAATTCATTAAATATATTCAAGAAGGAGTTAGATATATTTCTTAAGGCTAAAGGGATCAAGCGATATGGGGAGAAAGCAGGCACAGGGTACTGAATTTGGATGATCAGCCATGATCTCATTAAATGGCAGAGCAGGCTCGAGGGGCCGAATGGCCTACTCCTGCTCCTATCTTCTATGTTTCAATGCCACCGTTCCAGGCTTGACTCCCTCTTGAATAAGCCTACAGCTTCCCTCTGTGCCTCTCTTGGCATGCTCCGAAGGGCCCATCAAGGCACTCGTCGCTGGCACCTTACGAGCAGCAACCCTAGCTGCCCTATACTACTCTCTCACACACCTTCCCGCCCAGCCACCCGCTGGGGGCTAATCTTACCAATCTCCTTCCTGTCCCATTCGCCCCTCCCAGCACTGACCCTGTGGACTGTGCCAGCAGATCAGCTATCACCGCCTCTCTCCGCATCTCCCTCCAGAATGTCTGTTATTTGTGAACAAGACCCTTGCCAACCATGAGTTTATTGCCTTGACATCATGGCCTTGTCGGAAACTTGACTGAGGGGTGATTTAATCTTCCCCTTAATGAAGCCTCCCCGCCTGGCTATACCGTCCACCACTTGCCCCGCCCAGACCGTCATATTGGCAGTGTGGCCTTTATCACCAAATCACACCATGGTCTGTCCCCCGACTCCTCCGGCACCTTCTCCTCCTTTGAGCATCGCAAATTATTCCACCCCTCTCACCTCTCCTTTAAAATCCTTGTTCTTTACCACCCACTCAAATACCATGGCAAGTTTCTCACTGAGATACCTTCACTGCTTTCCTCCCTCAGCCTCTGCACCGAGCGACTTCTCATCCTCGGTGATTTCAAACCACCATCTCAATTCATCAGGACCTCTCTCCTCTGAGCTCACTGCCCTTCTATCCTCCCTTAATCTCTCCCTCCATATTAACTCCCCTACCCATTTTCACAGCCTCCCTCTCGACCTTGCCATCTCACGTGGCCCCTCTACTCCCATCGTGTCAATCACAGACAAGGCCATCTCCCTGTCGTGAGAGAGAGTGGTGAGGTAGAGCTGGGTGTCGTCAGCGTACATGTGGAACCTGACGTATTTTCGGATGATGTCGCCGGCGGGCAGCATGTAGACGAGAAATAGGCGAGGGCCAAGGATAAATCCTTGGGGGACTCCAGAGTTAACAGTGCGGGAGCGGGAGGAGAAGCCGGGTCGAGAAGAATGAGGAGGGATCGTGGACCATGGTCACGCTCACACTACGGGGATAGAGCGGGGGAATGGGACTGACTGGATTGTTCTACAGAGAGCCGGCACGGACACGATGGGCCGAATGGCCTCCTTCTGTGCCGTTATGACTCTATGACAGTTACTTATAATAGAATATAAGGTTATGCTGATAGTGTGAGATGAAGCAGGGTGGGAGGAGGCTCGTGTGGAGCAGAAACACCGGCCCTGACCTGTTGGGCCGAATGGCCTGTCTGTGCTGTAAAATTCTATGTAGATTTAGAAGTAACACAGCAGGCAGTAACATTGTTGTTCTGTGACAGAGCCCATCAATGTTGACTCTAATGATCGGAGTCTTTTGGTTTCGAACAGCAGGTAATCAAACTCATGACAACAAATTGTTTCTCAAGACTTTATTTGGACTTTCAGAAGGCCTTCGACAAGGTCCCACACAAGAGATTGGTGAGCAAAGTTAAAGCACATGGGATTGGGGGTAATGTGTTGACGTGGATTGAGAACTGGTTGGCACACAGGAAACAAAGAGTAGGAGTAAATGGGTACTTTTCAGAATGGCAGGCAGTGACCAGCGGGGTACCGCAGGGTTCGGTGCTGGGACCCCAGCTGTTTACATTATATATTAATGATTTGGACGAAGGGATTAAATGTAATATCTCCAAATTTGCGGATGACACTAAATTGGGAGGCAGTGTGAACAATGAGGAGGATGCTAGGAGGCTACAGAGTGACTTGGACAGGTTGGGTGAATGGGCAAATGTATGGCAGATGAAGTACAATGTGGATAAATGTGAGGTTATCCACTTTGGTGGTAAAAATAGAGAGGCGGACTATTACCTGAATGGTGGCAGATTAGGGAAAGGGGAGGTGCAACGAGACCTGGGCGTCATGGTACATCAGTCACTGAAGGTGGGAATGCAAGTGCAGCAGGCAGTCAAGAAAGCAAACGGAATGATGGCCTTCATAGCAAGGGGATTTGAGTACAGGAGTAGGGAGGTGATGCTGCAGTTGTACAGGGCCTTGGTGAGGCCACACCTGGAGTATTGTGCGCAGTTTTGGTCTCCTAACTTAAGGAAGGACATTCTTGCTATTGAGGGAGTGCAGCGAAGGTTCACTAGATTGATTCCTGGGATGGCCGGACTGACATATCAAGAAAGATTGGGTCAACTGAACTTGTATCCTCTGGAGTTCAGAAGAATGAGGGGGGATCTTATAGAGACATTTAAAATCCTGACTGGTTTAGACAAATTAGATGCGGGCAGAATGTTTCCAATGTTAGGGAAAACTAGAACCAGGGGTCACAGTCTAAGGATTAAGGGGAAGCCATTTAAGACTGAGCTGAGGAGGAACTTCTTCACCCAGAGAGTGGTGAATCTATGGAATTCTCTTCCACAGAAGGTTGTTGAGGCCAGTTCGCTAAATATATTCAAAAGGGAGTTAGATATAACACTCACAACTAGGGGGATCAAGGGGTATGGCGAGAAAGCAGGAATGGGGTACTGAGGTAGCATGTTCAGCCATGAACGCATTGAATGGCGGTGCAGGCTCGAAGGACCGAATGGTCTACTCCTGTGCCTATTTTCTATGTTTCTATGTTTCTATGTTTATTAACAGGACTGGGTAACACAGATGGGGTAATAAGTAAAAAGAAAGAACTTACTTATACAGGGCCTTTTACCAACTCAGGACGTCCCAAAGCGCTTCACAGCGAATGAAGTACTTTAAAAGTGAATGTGGGAAACGCAGCAGCCAATTCGCGCACAGCAAGCTCCCACAAACAGCAATGTGACAATGAGCAGATCTCTCCGCCTCTCTCTCCACTTTTAAGATGCTCCTTAAAACCTACCTCTGACCAGCTTTTGGTCGCCTGTCCCAATATCTCCAATTGTCAGAAGCTGGTGCCGTATTGGGAACAGTGATACAAGTAAGACTTAATACATTACACACGGTGGCATAGTGGTTAGCACTGTTGCCTCACAGCGCCAGGGACCCGGGTTCGAATCCGGCCACGGGTGACTGTCTGTGTGGAGTTTGCACATTCTCCCCGTGTCTGCGTGGGTTTCCTCCGGGTGCTCCAGTTTCCTCCCACAGTCCAAAAGATGTGCGGGTTAGGTTGATTTGGCTATGATAAATTGACCCTTTGTGTTAGGGGGGATTAAATACGTGGGGTTACGGGGATAGGGTGGGATATGTGTCGGTGCAGGCTCGATGGGCTGAAATGGCCTCTATCTGCACTGTGGGGATTCTGTGATTCTGTGATTACAGTATTTGAGCAGAAGTTTACAAGGTACAGTTGAGAATTATATTACTCCGGTGTTCCTTGGGTAGAAGTTGTGACGTCCTGTTCCACCTTCCTTCTACAGTTCTTCTGCGATCACCCTCCAGGTGCTCGCTGTTGAATCTTCTACACTGAGAGTGGTCCCAAGCCCAAGCCCCAATTAGGGAACAGCAGCATAGTGGTTATGTTACTGGACTAGTAATCCAAAGGCCTGGACTAATGATCAGGAATTTAAATCCCACCACAGCAGCTGGGGAATTTAAATTCAGTTAATTAAATAAATCTGGAATAAATAGAAGCCAGTATCAGTACTGATGGCCATGAAACTACCGTATTGTTGTAAAAGCCCATGTGGTTCTTTTATCCTTCAGGGAAGGGAATCTGCTGCCCTGACCCGGTCTGGCCTATATGTGACTCCAGACCCACAGCAATGTGGTTGACTCTTAACTGTCCTCTGAAATGGTCCAGCGAGACAAGTTGTTCCAGTACAGCTACAACACTGGTATCTACCCGACAAAGTGGAAAATTGCCCAGGTATGTCCTGTCCACAAAAAGCAGGAAAACTCCAATCTGGTCAATTACCGCCCCATCAGTCTATTCTCAATCATCAGCAAAGTGATGGAAGGTGACGTCGACAGTGCTACCAAGCAGCACTTACTCACCAATAACCTGCTCACTGATGCTCAGTTGACCGAGTGTAGTATCAAGGAGCCCTAGTAAAATTGAAGTCAATGGGAATCAGGGGGAAAACTCTTCACTGGCTGGAGTCATACCGAGCACAAAGGAAGATGGTTGTGGTGGTTGGAGGTCAATCATCTCAGCCCCAGGACATTGCTGCCGGAGTTCCTCAGCGCAGTCATTGGCCCAACCATCTTCAGCTGCTTCATCAATGACCTTCCCTCCATCATAAGGTCAAAAGTGGGGATGTTTGCTGATGATTGCACAATGTTCAGTTCCATTCGCCACTCCTCAGATAATGAAACAGTTTGTGCCCACATGCAGCGAGACGTGGACAACATTCAGGCTTGGGCTGATTAATGGCAAGTAACATTCATGCCATACAAGTGCCAGGCAATGACCATCTCCAACAAGATAAAATCTAACCACCTCCCCATGACATTCAATGGTGTTACCATCATCGAATCCCCCAACATCCACATCCTGGGGGGGTCACCATTGACCAGAATCTTAACTGGACCAGCCACATAAATATCGTGGCTACAAGAGCAGGTCAGAGGCTGGGTATTCTGCAGCGAGTGACTCACCTCCTGACTCCCCAAAGCCTCTCCACCATCTACAAGGCACAAGTCAGGAGTGTGATGGAATACTCTCCACTTGCCTGGATGAGTGCAGCTCCAACAACACTCAAGAAGCTCGACATCATCCAGGAAAAAGAAGTCTGCTTGATTGGCCCCCCATCCACCACCTTAAACATTCACTCCCTCCCCACGGGCGTACCGTGGCTGCATCGTCGCTGGGTCAAAATTCTGGACTCACTGTGGGAGCACCTTCACCACACGGACTGCAGCGGTTCCAGAAGGCTCAGCACCACCTTCTCAAGGGCAATTAGGGATGGGCAGTAAATGCTGGCCTTGCCAGAGACGCCCAGATCCCAAGAACGATTTAAAAAAATCACGTGTGTGTGTGTGTGTGTGTGTGTGTGTGTGTGTGTGTGTAACCTCCCTCATCCTCCCTCCCATGTGTCTGTGCTCCTCTGTTCACTGCAAAGTGAAATACTACAAGGTAGTGTGAGCTGGAGTAACATGGCTCAGTGGGCGAGTGCACCGCCCGGTGTGGTACTGAGCCCCACAGAGCCGGGACCGTTCCTGGTCCAGTGTGGCTCAGTTACACCCGGCCTTTGCCTGCAGAGCCAGGGAGTCGCGGAGAGCCTCTGTGATTGGCTGTATTGGGGGAGGAGCTCTGGGGTTGGCTGTGTTAATGGGGGAGGAGCCTTGTGATTGGCTGTGTTAAAGGGGGTGGTGCCCTGTGATTGGCTGTGTTAAAGGGGGTAGTGCCCTGTGATTGGCTGTGTTAATGGGGGAGCAGCCCTGTGATTGGCTGTGTTAAAGGGGGAGCAGTCCTGTGATTGGATGTGTTAAAGGGGGTGGAGCCCTATGATTGGCTGTTAAAGGGGGTGGAGCCCTGTGATTGGCTGTGTTAATAGGAGTGGAGCCCGGTGATTAGCTGTGTTAATGGGGGAGGAGCCTTGTGATTGGCTGTGTTCAAGGGGGAGGAGCGAAGGGGGGAGTCGGGGAATGCGGGGGGAGTCAGCACATTAAGATTTTTCCATTGGGTCAATGGGGAACTAGGGAACGGAAACCAAGGATTCTCATTGGAAGAAGCAAGAGGGAAGGGAGGAGGAAGTTTCTTGAACTGAAGGCTATTGGACTGTGGAATCCTTCACCACATGTGGCTGTTGAGGTCGAGACTAAATCTTAATTTCAAAGGGAATGGGAATAATATTTGGTCATGTGATCAGGCACACTATGGTCAGATGCCATGTGATCAGAATGTCACGTGATCAAGCATCCAGGAATGTTCCAACCAGAGTGTTCAACCGTAAGGAAAAGCAGGGGGTGACTCCCCCCAAGCCCCTCAACGAGTCCTTGGGCCAGGTTTTAACAGGCGGACCTCACTTCCTTCATGCTGCTTCCTAGTGCGCTGGATTATCTGTAGGAACAGGAACGGGCCATTCAACCACTTGAGTCTGTTCCACCATTGTGAGAGGTGATATCTTTCGGATGAGACGTTAAACCGAGGCCCTGTTTTCCCTCTCGGGTGGATGTAAAAGCCCACGGCACTATTTTGAAGAAGAGTTGGGGAGTTCTCCCCAGTGTTCTGGGCCAATATTTATCCCTCAACCAACACTAAAAACAGATGATCTGGGCATTATCTAATTGTTGTTTGTGGGATCTTGCTGTGTGCAAATTGGTTGCTGCGTTTCCTACATTACAACAGTGACCACACTTCAAAAGTACTTCATTGACTGTAAAGCGCTTTGTGGGTCCTGAGATGGTGGAAGGCGCTGTCGAAATTGGAGTTCTTCCTTCTCAAAGTGAAGGATACATTGAGGACGGACTTGCTTGTGCCTTGGGACCACAGGAATGTGCATCACCCCGAGGGGAGGGAGACGACGGGGGTGGATGTAGTTCGGAGTCCCCTAGTCTTCACCCACAGGACACCTCAATCCTGACTACAGATCAATATCTCACCAACGCCTGTGTGAGTTGTTTCCTATTCCACGCACCTGATCAAGCCGATGGATCAGATGGAATCCCTGCCGAGGCACTAAAGCATAGCGGAGAAGCACTACTGGCGCGAATTCATGAACTCATTTCTCTTATCTGGAAGGAGGAGAGCATGCCAGGGGATCTCGGAGACGCCGTAATTGTGACCAATAAAGGTGTCAAGTCCGATTGCGTTATTTAGAGAGGAGTTTCCCTCTGCCACAGGCAAAATCATCGCAAGAATCCTCCTCAATAGCCTTCTCCCAGTGGCTGAAGAGCTCCTCCCAGAGTTGCAATGCGGATTCCGCCCACTAAGGGGCACAATGGACATGATCTTCACCGCACGCCAATTACAAGAGAAATGCAGGGAACAGCACCAACTGCTGTACATCGCGTTCTTTGACCTCACAAAGGCCTTCGACACTGTCAACTGTGAGGGATTATGGCGTGTCCTCCTCAAATTCGGCTGCCCTCAAAAGTTTGTCACCATCCTCCGCCTGCTTCACCACGACATGCAAGCCGTGATCCTGACCGACGGTTCCACCACAGACCCAATTCACGTACGGACCGGGGTCAAGCAAGGCTGTGTCATCGCACCAACACTCTTCTCGACCTTCCTTGCTGCATTGCTCCATCTCACCCTCAGTAAGCTCCCCGCTGGAGTGGGGCTAATTTACTGAACAAACAGGACACTGTTGAACCTCCATCGCCTCCAGTCCAGATCCAAGGTCGTCCCATCCTCTGTTGTCGAATTACAGTATGCAGACGACGCTTGCGTCTGCGCACACTTGGAGGTCGAACTCCAAACCATCGTTAACAGCTTCACCGAAGCGTACGAGAGCATGGGCCTTACACTAAACATCTGTAAGACAAAGGTCCTCTACCAACCTGCCCCCGCAACACAGTACTGCCCCCTGATTATCAAAATCGACGACAAGGCCTTGGACAACGTGGACCACTTTCCATACCTCGGGAGCCTACTGTCAACAAGGGCAGACGTCGATGACGAAGTCCAACACCGCCTTCAGTGTGCCAGTGCAGCCTTCGGTCGCCTGAGGAAGAGTGTTTGAAGACCAGGACCTCAAACCCGGCACCAAGCTCATGGTCTACAGATACCCGCCCTCCTGTATGCCTCAGAGACATGGACCGCGTACAGCAGGCACCTCAAAGCACTGGAGAGGTACCACCAACGCTGCCTCCGCAAGATCCTGCAAATCCATTGGCAGGATAGGCGCACCAACGTGAGTGTTCTCGCCCAGGCCAACATCCCCAGCATCGAAGCTTTGACCACGCTCGATCAGCTCCGATGGTCGGGTCACATCGTCCACATGCCCGATACCAGACTCCCAAAACAAGCGCTCTACTCGGAGCTCCGACACGGCAAGAGAGCCCCAGGTGGGCAGAGGAAACGCTTGAAGGACACCCTCAAGGGCTCCTTGGAAAAAGTGCAACATCCCCACCGACACCTGCGAATCCCTGGCCCAAGACCGCACAAAGTGGAGGAGAAGCATCCGGGAAGGCTCCGAACTCCTCGAGTCTCTTCGCCAGGAGCAAGCGGAAGCCAAGCGCAAACAGCGCAAGGAGCGCACGTCAACCCAAGCACCCCACCCACCCGCCCCTTCAACCACCGTCTGCCCCACCTGTGACAGAGACTGTCGGTCCCACATTGGACTCATCAGTCATCTCAGAACTAATTTTTAGTGTGGAAGCAAGTCATCCTCGGTTCCGAGGGACTGCCTGAGAAGAAGGAGAAGGAGAAGAAGATTCCACGCACCAGTCACCATGGCTTCTTCCCTGAACAAAAGGTGCTCGTTTAATGCAGGAGCCATTAGCTTGTTGTTGAAGGCACAGATTTCCCAGGGAATTTCCTTAGGAAATGCAAAGTTGTTTGGAAAAAACTGATTGTCCCTGAGATTACTGGTATGGGTGGGACTGAGGATTATGGGGATCAGACCGCTGTACCGTCACTGGTCACTGGAGGGCAGCTGTGAGCCTGGATCAGAGCAGCAGCTGATCGCAATGGTCAGGTGAGTTGAACAACCACAACTTGTATTTATATAGCGCCTTTAACGTAGTAAAACATCCCGAGGTGCTTCACAGGAGCGATTATCAAACAGAATTTGACACCGAACCAGATAAGGAGATATTAGGACAGGAGACCAAAAGCTTGGTCAAAGAGGTCGGTTTTAAGGAGCATCTTAAAGGAAGAGAGAGAGGCGGAGAGGTTTAGGGAGGGAATTCCAGAGCTCGGGGCCCAGGCAGCTGAAGGCACGGCCGCCAATGGTGGAGCGATGGAAATTGGGGGATGCGCAAGAGGCCAGAATTAGAGGGGCGCAGAGATCTCGGGGGGTTGTAGGGGCTGGAGGAGGTTACAGAGATAGGGAGGGGGGCGAGGAGGCCATGCACGGATTTGAACACCAGGATGAGAATTTTAAAATCGAGGCGTTGCCGGACTGGGAGCCAATGTAGGTCAGCGAGCACAGGAGGTGATGGGTGAACGGGACTGGGTGTGAGTTAGGACACGGGGCAGCAGAGTTGAGGTGAATCATCCTTGTTGAAGACAAATTATCATCAGATTAGAAACTTAATTAGAAGCGGCATCAACTGAGTGAAAATCTGAGTGATTGTGTAAATATAATTACAATAAATGCTGAGAAAATTAGACCTCAGCTGGAGTATTGTGTCCAATTCTGGGCCCACACTTTAGGAAGGATGTCAAGGCCTTGGAGAGGGTGCGGAGGAGATTTACTAGAATGGTCCCAGGGATGAGGGACTTCAGTTAATGTGGAGAGACTGGAGAAGCTGGGATTGTTCTCCTTGGAGCAGAGAAGGTTAAGAGGAGATTTAATAGAGGTGTTCAAAATCACGATGGGTTTTCATGGAGTAAATAAGGAGAAAGTGTTTCCAGTGGCAGGAGGGTCGGTAACCAGAGGACACAGATTGAAGATAATCGGTAAAAGAACCAGAGGGGGAGATGAGGAGAATGTTTTAACGCAGCGAGTTGTGGTGATCTGGAACGCGCTGCCTGAAAGGGCGGTGGGAGCAGATTCAATAGTAACTTTCAAAAGGGAATTGGAGAAATACTTGAAAAGGAGAAATGTGCAGGGCTGTGGGGAAAGAGCAGGGGGGAGTGGGACTAATTGGAGAGCTCGTTCAAAGAGCCGGCACAGGCACGATGGGCCGAATGGCCTCCTTCTGTGCTGTAAGATTCTGTGAGAAGGGAATTAATTTGACACACCTTGCTCATCCATCCATCGATACCTACACAAGCCCCCCGGTCGCTAACTGTTTGAGGTTTTATTCTGTGAGCCTGAAGTCCAGCCCAGGGAGTCAGCATTCCATCTTGTGAGGTGCTTCCTGAGCTCTGTTCTCAACCCACTGCGTTAGCTTCTGCCTCCTTTTCTCTTTTACTGGTTTCTCCCTGTGTCCCAGTGACCTGCAGTTGTATTGTGAGTTAATGGTGCTCAGGATTCATCTTTCCTATTGCCCGCTCGATCCTTCTATCCCTCCTTGTGCTGCAGTGACGACACAAGGGTAGACTCGGTGTGAAGTGGGTCTGGCTTCGGAAACTCCCCAACTGGAGCGTATCAGGAGCCGGGAACCGTATCGGAGCCCGGGAACCGTATCAGAGCCAGGAACCGTATCAGAGCCCGGGAACCGTATCAGAGCCCCGGGAACCGTATCAGAGCCCCGGGAACCGTATCAGAGCCAGGAACCGTATCAGAGCTCGGGAACCGTATCAGAGCCAGGAACCGTATCGGAACCCCAGGAACCGTATCAGAGCCAGGAAACGTATCAGAGCCCCAGGAACCATAGCAGAGCCCGGGAACCGTATCAGAGCCAGGAACCGTATCAGAGCCCGGGAACCGTATCAGAGCCAGGAACAGTATCGGAGCCCCGGGAACCGTATCAGAGCCAGGAACAGTATCGGAGCCCCGGGAACCGTATCAGAGCCAGGAACCGTATCAGAGCCAGGAACCGTATCAGAGCCCGGGAACCGTATCGGAGCCAGGAACCGTATCAGAGCCAGGAACCGTATCAGAGCCGGGAACCGTATCAGAGCCAGGAACCGTATCAGAGCCCGGGAACCATATCAGAGCCCCGGGAACCGTATCAGAGCCCCGGGAACCGTATCAGAGCCAGGAACCGTATCAGAGCTCGGGAACCGTATCAGAGCCAGGAACCGTATCGGAGCCCCAGGAACCGTATCAGAGCCAGGAAACGTATCAGAGCCCCAGGAACCATAGCAGAGCCAGGAACCGTATCAGAGCCAGGAACCGTATCAGAGCCCGGGAACCGTATCAGAGCCAGGAACAGTATCGGAGCCCCGGGAACCGTATCAGAGCCAGGAACAGTATCGGAGCCCCGGGAACCGTATCAGAGCCAGGAACCGTATTGGAGCCCCAGGAACCATATCGGAGCCCCGGGAACCGTATCAGAGCCAGGAACCGTATCGGAGCCCCAGGAACTGTATCAGAGCCAGGAACCGTATCGGAGCCCCGGGAAGCGTATCAGAGCCCGGAACCATATCGGAGCTCGGTAACCGTATCGGAGCCCGGGAACCATATCGGAGCCCCGGGAACCGTATCAGAGCTCGGGAACCGTATCAGAGCCCCAGGAACCATATCGGAGCTCGGGAACCGTATCGGAGCCAGGAACCGTATCAGAGCCCCAGGAACCATATCAGAGCCAGGAACCGTATCCGGAGCCTGCGAACCATATCAGAGCCCAGGAACCGAATCGGAGCCCCGGGAACCATATCAGAGCCCGGGAACCATATCAGAGACAGGAACCGTATAGGAGCCAGAAACCGTATCAGAGCCAGGTTCCGTATCAGAGCCCCAGGAACCGTATCGGAGCCCGGGAACCGTATCAGAGCTCGGGAACCGTATCAGAGCCCGGGAACCGTATCAGAGCCCGGGAACCGTATCGGAGCCCCAGGAACCATATCAGAGCCAGGAACCGTATCCGGAGCCTGGAACCATATCAGAGCCCAGGAACCGTATCAGAGCCAGGAACCGTATCGGAGCCCCAGGAACCATATCAGAGCCAGGAACCATATCCGGAGCCTGCGAACCATATCAGAGCCCAAGAACCGTATCAGAGCCAGGAACCGTATCGGAGCACCGGGAACCGTATCGGAGCCAGGAACCGTATCAGAGCCAGGAACCATATCAGAGCCCCGGGAACCGTATCAGAGCTCAGGAACCGTATCAGAGCCCCGGCAACCATATCAGAGACAGGAACCGTATCGGAGCCCCGGGAACCATATCAGAGCCCGGGAACCATATCAGAGACAGGAACCGTATCGGAGCCAGGAACCGTATCAGAGCCAGGAACCGTATCAGAGCCCCGGGAACCGTATCGGAGCCCGGGAACCGTATCAGAGCTCGGGAACCGTATCAGATCCCGGGAACCGTATCGGAGCCCGGGAACCGTATCGGAGCCCCGGGAACCGTATCAGAGGCAAGATCCGTATCAGAGTCAGGAACCATATCGGAGCACCGGAACCGTATCGGAGCCAGGAACCGTATCGGAGCTCGGGAACTGTATTGGAGCCCCGGGATCCGTATCAGAGCCAGGAACCGTATCAGAGCTCGGGAACCGTATCGGAGCCAGGAACCGTATCAGAGCTCGGGAACCGTATCGGAGCCAGGAACCGTATCGGAGCCAGGAACCGTATCGGAGCTTGGGAACCGTATCGGAGCCCCGGGAACCATATCAGAGCCAGGAACCGTATCGGAGCCAGGAACCGTATCAGAGCCAGGAACCGTATCAGAGCCCCGGGAACCGTATCAGAGCCAGGAACCATATCAGTGCCGCGAACCGTATCAGAGCCCCGGGAACCGTATCAGAGCCCGGGAACCGTATCAGAGCCCCGGGAACCGTATCAGAGCCAGGAACCATATCGGATCTCGGGAACCGTATCGGAGCCTGCGAACCGTATCAGAGCCTGGGAACCGTATCAGAGCCAGGAACAGTATCGGAGCTCGGGAACCGTATCAGAGCCTTGGAACCGTATCAGAGCCCTGGGAACTGTATCGGAGCCCGGGAACCGTATCAGAGCCTGGTAACCGTATCAGAACCCGGGAACCGTATCGGAGCTCGGGAACCGTATCGGAGCTTGGGAACCGCATCGGAGCCCGGGAACCGTATCAGAGGCAGGAACCATATCAGAGCTTGGGAACCGTATCAGAGCCGGGAACCGTACCAGAGCTCGGGAACCGTATCGGAGCCCCGGGAACCGTATCGGAGCCCCGGGAACCGTATCAGAGCCAGGAACAGTATCGGAGCCCCGGGAACCGTAGCAGAGCCAGGAACCGTATCGGAGCCCCAGGAACCGTATCGGAGCCCCAGGAACCATATCAGAGCCAGGAACCGTATCGGAGCCCCGGGAACCGTATCAGAGCCAGGAACCGTATCAGAGCCAGGAACCGTATCGGAGCCCCAGGAACTGTATCAGAGCCAGGAACCGTATCGGAGCCCCGGGAAGTGTATCAGAGCCCGGAACCATATCGGAGCTCGGTCACCGTATCGGAGCCCGGGAACCGTATCGGAGCCCCGGGAACCGTATCAGAGCTCGGGAACCGTATCAGAGCTCCAGGAACCATATCGGAGCTCGGAAACCGTATCGGAGCCAGGAACCGTATCAGAGCCACAAGAACCATATCAGAGCCAGGAACCGTATCCGGAGCCTGCGAACGATATCAGAGCCCAGGAACCGTATCAGAGCCAGGAACCGAATCGGAGCCCGGGAACCGTATCGGAGCCAGGAACCGTATCAGAGCCAGGAACCATATCAGAGCCCCCGGGAACCGTATCGGAGCTCAGGAACCGTATCAGAGCCCCGGCAACCATATCAGAGCAGGAACCGTATCAGAGCCCCGGGAACCATATCAGAGCCGGGAACCATATCAGAGACAGGAACCGTATCGGAGCCAGGAACCGTATCAGAGCCAGGAACCGTATCAGAGCCCGGGAACCGTATCAGAGCCCGGGAACCGTATCAGAAGCCTCGGGAACCGATCAGAGCCCGGGAAACCGATATCTGAGCCCGGGAACCGTATCGGAGCCGGAACCGTATCAGAGCCGGAACCGTATCAGAGCCAGGAACCGATATCAGAGCCAGGAACCGTATCGAGCAGTAACCCCACGTATTTAATTCCCCCTCACATATCCATCCTATCCCCATAACCCCACATATTTAATCCCCCTTACACTAAGGGTCAATTTATCATAGCCAAATCAACCTAACCACACATTTTTGGACTGTGGGAGGAAACCGGAGCACGGAGGAAACCCACGCAGACACGGGGAGAATGTGCAAACTCCACACAGACAGTCACCGAGGTCAGATTCGAACCCGGGTCTCTGGCGCTGTGAGGCACCAGTGCTAACCACTAAGCCACCGTGTTGCCCGTTGCCCAAGAACCGTATCAGAGCCAGGAACCGTATCAGAGCCAGGAACCATATCAGAGCCCCGGGAACCGTATCAGAGCTCAGGAACCGTATCAGAGCCCGGGAACCATATCAGAGCCAGGAACCGTATCGGAGCCCCGGGAACCATATCAGAGCCGGGAACCATATCAGAGACAGGAACATATCGGAGCCAGGAACCGTATCAGAACCAGGAACCGTATCAGAGCCCGGGAACCGTATCGGAGCCCGGGAACCGTATCAGAGCTCGGGAACCGTATCAGAGCCCGGGAACCGTATCAGAGCCCAGGAACCGTATCGGAGCCCCGGGAACCATATCAGAGCCAGGAACCGTATCGGAGCCCAGGAACCGTATCAGAGCCAGGAACCGTATCAGAGCCCCGGGAACCGTATCAGAGCCAGGAACCGTATCAGAGCCCCGGAACCGTATCAGAGCCCCGGGAACCGTATCAGAGCCCGGGAACCGTATCAGAGCCCGGGAACCGTATCAGAGCCAGGAACCATATCGGATCCGGGAACCGTATCAGGAGCCTGCGAACCGTATCAGAGCCTGGGAACCGTATCAGAGCCAGGAACAGTATCGGAGCTCGGGAACCGTATCAGAGCCGTGGAACCGTATCAGAGCCCGGGAACTGTATCGGAGCCCGGGAACCGTATCAGAGCCAGGAACCGTATCAGAGCCCGGGAACCGTATCGGAGCTCGGGAACCGTATCGGAGCTTGGGAACCGTATCGGAGCCCGGGAACCGTATCAGAGGCAGGAACCATATCAGAGCTTGGGAACCGTATCAGAGCCGGGAACCGTACCAGAGCTCGGGAACCGTATCGGAGCCCCGGGAACCGTATCGGAGCCCCGGAACCGTATCAGAGCCAGGAACAGTATCGGAGCCCCGGGAACCGTAGCAGAGCCAGGAACCGTATCGGAGCCCCAGGAACCGTATCGGAGCCCCAGGAACCATATCAGAGCCAGGAACCGTATCGGAGCCCCGGGAACCGTATCAGAGCCAGGAACCGTATCAGAGCCAGGAACCGTATCGGAGCCCCAGGAACTGTATCAGAGCCAGGAACCGTATCGGAGCCCCGGGAAGTGTATCAGAGCCCGGAACCATATCGGAGCTCGGTCACCGTATCGGAGCCCGGGAACCGTATCGGAGCCCCGGGAACCGTATCAGAGCTCGGGAACCGTATCAGAGCTCCAGGAACCATATCGGAGCTCGGAAACCGTATCGGAGCCAGGAACCGTATCAGAGCCACAAGAACCATATCAGAGCCAGGAACCGTATCCGGAGCCTGCGAACGATATCAGAGCCCAGGAACCGTATCAGAGCCAGGAACCGTATCGGAGCCCGGGAACCGTATCGGAGCCAGGAACCGTATCAGAGCCAGGAACCATATCAGAGCCCTGGGAACCGTATCAGAGCTCAGGAACCGTATCAGAGCCCCGGCAACCATATCAGAGCCAGGAACCGTATCGGAGCCCCGGGAACCATATCAGAGCCCGGGAACCATATCAGAGACAGGAACCGTATCAGAGCCCGGGAACCGTATCGGAGCCCGGGAACCGTATCAGAGCTCGGGAACCGTATCAGAGCTCCAGGAACCATATCGGAGCTCGGGAACCGTATCGGAGCCAGGAACCGTATCAGAGCCCCAAACATAGAAACATAGAAACATAGAAACATAGAAACATAGAAACATAGAAACATAGAAACATAGAATCTAGGAGCAGGAGTAGGCCATTCGGCCCGTCGAGCCTGCTCCGCCATTCAATACGATCATGGCTGATCATCAAATCCAGTACCCTGTCCCTGCTTTAATCCCCACAGTACACATATCCCACCCTACCCCGTAACCCACGTATTTAAGCCCCTAACATATCCATCCTATCCCCATAACCCCACATATTTAATCCCCCCTTACACTAAGGGTCAATTTATCATAGCCAAATCAACCTAACCCACACATTTTTGGACTGTGGGAGGAAACCGGAGCACCCGGAGGAAACCCGCAGACACGGGGAGAATGTGCAAACTCCACACAGACAGTCACCCGAGGTCAGATTCGAACCCGGGTCTCTGGCGCTGTGAGGCACCAGTGCTAACCACTATGCCACCGTGTTGCCCGTTGCCCAAGAACCATATCAGAGCCAGGAACCGTATCAGAGCCAGGAACCATATCAGAGCCCCGGGAACCGTATCAGAGCTCAGGAACCGTATCAGAGCCCCGGCAACCATATCAGAGCCAGGAACCGTATCGGAGCCCCGGGAACCATATCAGAGCCCGGGAACCATATCAGAGACAGGAACATTATCGGAGCCAGGAACCGTATCAGAACCAGGAACCGTATCAGAGCCCCGGGAACCGTATCGGAGCCCGGGAACCGTATCAGAGCTCGGGAACCGTATCAGAACCCGGGAACCGTATCAGAGCCCAGGAACCGTATCGGAGCCCCGGGAACCGTATCAGAGCCAGGAACCGTATCAGAGCCAGGAACCATATCAGAGCCCCGGGAACCGTATCAGAGCTCAGGAACCGTATCAGAGCCCCGGCAACCATATCAGAGCCAGGAACCATATCGGAGCCCCGGAACCGTATCGGAGCCAGGAACCGTATCGGAGCTCGGGAACCATATCGGAGCCCCGGGATCCGTATCAGAGCCAGGAACCGTATCAGAGCTCGGGAACCGTATCGGAGCCAGGAACCGTAACAGAGCTCGGGAACCGTATCGGAGCCAGGAACCGTATCGGAGCCAGGAACCGTATCAGAGCTCGGGAACCGTATCGGAGCCCCGGGAACCATATCAGAGCCAGGAACCGTATCGGAGCCAGGAACCGTATCAGAGCCCGGAACCGTATCGGAGCCAGGAACCGTATCAGAGCCCCGGGAACGGTATCGGAGCCGGGAACCGTATCAGAGCCAGGAACCGTATCAGGATCCGGGAACTGTATCAGAGCCAGGAACCGTATCGGAGCCCCGGGAACCGTATCAGAGCCCAGGAACCGTATCGGAGCTCGGGAACCGTATCAGAGGCTGGAACCGTATCGGAGCCCCGGGAACCGTATCAGAGCCAGGGAACCGTATCGGAGCCCAGGAACTGTATCAGAGCCAGGAACCGTATCGGAGCCCCGGGAAGCGTATCAGAGCCCGGAACCATATCGGAGCTCGGGAACCGTATCGGAGCCCGGAACCATATCAGAGCCCCGGGAACCGTATCAGAGCCTCGGGAACCGTATCAGAGCCCCAGGAACCATATCGGAGCTCGGGAACCGTATCGGAGCCAGGAACCATATCAGAGCCCCAGGAACCATATCAGAGCCAGGAACCGTATCCGGAGCCTTCGAACCATATCAGAGCCCAGGAACCGAATCGGAGCCCCGGGAACCATATCAGAGCCCGGGAACCATATCAGAGACAGGAACCGTATAGGAGCCAGAAACCGTATCAGAGCCAGGTTCCGTATCAGAGCCCCAGGAACCGTATCGGAGCCCGGGAACCGTATCAGAGCTCGGGAACCGTATCAGAGCCCGGGAACCGTATCAGAGCCCGGGAACCGTATCGGAGCCCCGGGAACCATATCAGAGCCAGGAACCGTATCGGAGCCAGGAACCGTATCAGAGCCAGGAACCGTATCAGAGCCCCGGGAACCGTATCAGAGCCAGGAACCATATCAGTGCCGCGAACCGTATCAGAGCCCCGGGAACCGTATCAGAGCCCGGGAACCGTATCAGAGCCCCGGGAACCGTATCAGAGCCAGGAACCATATCGGAGCTCGGGAACCGTATCGGAGCCTGCGAACCGTATCAGAGCCTGGGAACCGTATCAGAGCCAGGAACAGTATCGGAGCTCGGGAACCGTATCAGAGCCTTGGAACCGTATCAGAGCCCTGGGAACTGTATCGGAGCCCGGGAACCGTATCAGAGCCTGGAACCGTATCAGAACCCGGGAACCGTATCGGAGCTCGGAACCGTATCGGAGCTTGGGAACCGTATCGGAGCCCGGGAACCGTATCAGAGCCAGGAACCATATCAGAGCTTGGGAACCGTATCAGAGCCGGGAACCGTATCAGAGCTCGGGAACCGTATCGGAGCCCCGGAACCGTATCGGAGCCCGGGAACCGTATCAGAGCCAGGAACCGTATCGGAGCCCGGGAACCGTATCAGAGCCAGGAACCGTATCGGAGCCCCAGGAACCGTATCGGAGCCCCAGGAACCGTATCAGAGCCAGGAACCGTATCGGAGCCCCGGAACCGTATCAGAGCCAGGAACCGTATCAGAGCAGGAACCGTATCGGAGCCCCAGGAACTGTATCAGAGCCAGGAACTGTATCGGAGCCCCGGGAAGTGTATCAGAGCCCGGAACCATATCGGAGCTCGGTCACCGTATCGGAGCCGGGAACCGTATCGGAGCCCCGGGAACCGTATCAGAGCTCGGGAACCGTATCAGAGCTCCAGGAACCATATCGGAGCTCGGAAACCGTATCGGAGCCAGGAACCGTATCAGAGCCACAAGAACCGTATCAGAGCTCGGGAACCGTATCAGAGCCAGGAACCGTATCGGAGCCCCGGGAACCGTATCGGAGCCAGGAACCGTATCAGAGCCAGGAACCATATCAGAGCCCTGGGAACCGTATCAGAGCTCAGGAACCGTATCAGAGCCCCGGCAACCATATCAGAGCCAGGAACCGTATCGGAGCCCCGGGAACCATATCAGAGCCCGGGGAACCATATCAGAGCCAGGAACCGTATCAGAGCCCCGGGAACCGTATCGGAGCCCGGGAACCGTATCAGAGCTCGGGAACCGTATCAGAGCCCCAGGAACCATATCGGAGCTCGGGAACCGTATCGGAGCCAGGAACCGTATCAGAGCCCCAGGAACCATATCAGAGCCAGGAACCGTATCGGAACCTGCGAACCATATCAGAGCCCAGGAACCGTATCAGAGCCAGGAACCGTATCGGAGCCCCAGGAACGTATCGGAGCCAGGAACCGTATCAGAGCCAGGAACCATATCAGAGCCCCGGGAACCGTATCAGAGCTCAGGAACCGTATCAGAGCCCCGGCAACCATATCAGAGCCAGGAACCGTATCGGAGCCCCGGGAACCATATCAGAGCCCGGGAACCATATCAGAGACAGGAACTGTATCGGAGCCAGGAACCGTATCAGAACCAGGAACCGTATCAGAGCCCCGGGAACCGTATCGGAGCCCGGGAACCGTATCAGAGCTCGGGAACCGTATCAGAACCCGGGAACCGTATCAGAGCCCAGGAACCGTATCGGAGCCTCGGGAACCGTATCAGAGCCAGGAACCGTATCAGAGCCAGGAACCATATCAGAGCCCCGGGAACCGTATCAGAGCTCAGGAACCGTATCAGAGCCCCGGCAACCATATCAGAGCCAGGAACCATATCGGAGCCCCGGAACCGTATCGGAGCCAGGAACCGTATCGGAGCTCGGGAACCATATCGGAGCCCCGGGATCCGTATCAGAGCCAGGAACCGTATCAGAGCTCGGGAACCGTATCGGAGCCAGGAACCGTAACAGAGCTCGGGAACCGTATCGGAGCCAGGAACCGTATCGGAGCCAGGAACCGTATCAGAGTTCGGGAACCGTATCGGAGCCCCGGGAACCATATCAGAGCCAGGAACCGTATCGGAGCCAATAACCGTATCAGAGCCCGGAACCGTATCGGAGCCAGGAACCGTATCAGAGCCCCGGGAACGGAATCGGAGCCGGGAACCGTATCAGAGCCAGGGAACCGTATCAGGATCCGGGAACTGTATCAGAGCCAGGAACCGTATCGGAGCCCCGGGAACCGTATCAGAGCCCAGGAACCGTATCGGAGCTCGGGAACCGTATCAGAGGCTGGAACCATATCGGAGCCCCGGGAACCGTATCAGAGCCAGGAACCGTATCGGAGCCCCAGGAACTGTATCAGAGCCAGGAACCGTATCGGAGCCCCGGGAAGCGTATCAGAGCCCGGAACCATATCGGAGCTCGGTAACCGTATCGGAGCCCGGGAACCATATCGGAGCCCCGGGAACCGTATCAGAGCTCGGGAACCGTATCAGAGCCCCAGGAACCATATCGGAGCTCGGGAACCGTATCGGAGCCAGGAACCATATCAGAGCCCCAGGAACCATATCAGAGCCAGGAACCGTATCCGGAGCCTGCGAACCATATCAGAGCCCAGGAACCGAATCGGAGCCCCGGGAACCATATCAGAGCCCGGGAACCATATCAGAGACAGGAACCGTATAGGAGCCAGAAACCGTATCAGAGCCAGGTTCCGTATCAGAGCCCCAGGAACCGTATCGGAGCCCGGGAACCGTATCAGAGCTCGGGAACCGTATCAGAGCCCGGGAACCGTATCAGAGCCCGGGAACCGTATCGGAGCCCCAGGAACCATATCAGAGCCAGGAACCGTATCCGGAGCCTGGAACCATATCAGAGCCCAGGAACCGTATCAGAGCCAGGAACCGTATCGGAGCCCCAGGAACCATATCAGAGCCAGGAACCATATCCGGAGCCTGCGAACCATATCAGAGCCCAAGAACCGTATCAGAGCCAGGAACCGTATCGGAGCCCCGGGAACCGTATCGGAGCCAGGAACCGTATCAGAGCCAGGAACCATATCAGAGCCCCGGGAACCGTATCAGAGCTCAGGAACCGTATCAGAGCCCCGGCAACCATATCAGAGACAGGAACCGTATCGGAGCCCCGGGAACCATATCAGAGCCCGGGAACCATATCAGAGACAGGAACCGTATCGGAGCCAGGAACCGTATCAGAGCCAGGAACCGTATCAGAGCCCCGGGAACCGTATCGGAGCCCGGAACCGTATCAGAGCTCGGGAACCGTATCAGAGCCGGGAACCGTATCGGAGCCCGGGAACCGTATCGGAGCCCGGGAACTGTATCAGAGCCAAGATACCGTATCAGAGTCAGGAACCGTATCGGAGCACCCGGAACCGTATCGGAGCCAGGAACCGTATCGGAGCTCGGAACCGTATTGGAGCCCGGGATCCGTATCAGAGCCAGGAACCGTATCAGAGCTCGGGAACCGTATCGGAGCCAGGAACCGTATCAGAGCTCGGGAACCGTATCGGAGCCAGGAACCGTATCGGAGCCAGGAACCGTATCGGAGCTCGGGAACCGTATCGGAGCCCCGGAACCATATCAGAGCAGGAACCGTATCTGAGCCAGGAACCGTATCAGAGCCAGGAACCGTATCAGAGCCCGGAACCGTATCAGAGGCCAGGAACCATATCAGTGCCGCGAACCGTATCAGAGCCCCGGGAACCGTATCAGAGCCCGGGAACCGTATCAGAGCCCCGGGAACCGTATCAGAGCCAGGAACCATATCGGATCTCGGGAACCGTATCGGAGCCTGCGAACCGTATCAGAGCCTGGGAACCGTATCAGAGCCAGGAACAGTATCGGAGCTCGGGAACCGTATCAGAGCCTTGGAACCGTATCAGAGCCCTGGGAACTGTATCGGAGCCCGGGAACCGTATCAGAGCCTGGTAACCGTATCAGAACCCGGGAACCGTATCGGAGCTCGGGAACCGTATCGGAGCTTGGGAACCGCATCGGAGCCCGGGAACCGTATCAGAGGCAGGAACCATATCAGAGCTTGGGAACCGTATCAGAGCCGGGAACCGTACCAGAGCTCGGGAACCGTATCGGAGCCCCGGGAACCGTATCGGAGCCCCGGGAACCGTATCAGAGCCAGGAACAGTATCGGAGCCCCGGGAACCGTAGCAGAGCCAGGAACCGTATCGGAGCCCCAGGAACCGTATCGGAGCCCCAGGAACCGTATCAGAGCCAGGAACCGTATCGGAGCCCCGGGAACCGTATCAGAGCCAGGAACCGTATCAGAGCCAGGAACCGTATCGGAGCCCCAGGAACTGTATCAGAGCCAGGAACCGTATCGGAGCCCCGGGAAGTGTATCAGAGCCCGGAACCATATCGGAGCTCGGTCACCGTATCGGAGCCCGGGAACCGTATCGGAGCCCCGGGAAGTGTATCAGAGCCCGGAACCATATCGGAGCTCGGTCACCGTATCGGAGCCCGGGAACCGTATCGGAGCCCCGGGAACCGTATCAGAGCTCGGGAACCGTATCAGAGCTCCAGGAACCATATCGGAGCTCGGAAACCGTATCGGAGCCAGGAACCGTATCAGAGCCACAAGAACCATATCAGAGCCAGGAACCGTATCCGGAGCCTGCGAACGATATCAGAGCCCAGGAACCGTATCAGAGCCAGGAACCGTATCGGAGCCCCGGGAACCGTATCGGAGCCAGGAACCGTATCAGAGCCAGGAACCATATCAGAGCCCTGGGAACCGTATCAGAGCTCAGGAACCGTATCAGAGCCCCGGAACCATATCAGAGCCAGGAACCGTATCGGAGCCCCGGGAACCATATCAGAGCCCGGGAACCATATCAGAGACAGGAACCGTATCAGAGCCCCGGAACCGTATCGGAGCCCCGGGAACCGTATCAGAGCTCGGGAACCGTATCAGAGCTCCAGGAACCATATCGGAGCTCGGGAACCGTATCGGAGCCAGGAACCGTATCAGAGCCCCAAGAACCATATCAGAGCCAGGAACCGTATCCGGAACCTGCGAACCATATCAGAGCCCAGGAACCGTATCAGAGCCAGGAACCGTATCGGAGCCCCAGGAACCGTATCGGAGCCAGGAACCGTATCAGAGCCAGGAACCATATCAGAGCCCCGGGAACCGTATCAGAGCTCAGGAACCGTATCAGAGCCCCGGCAACCATATCAGAGCCAGGAACCGTATCGGAGCCCCGGGAACCATATCAGAGCCCGGGAACCATATCAGAGACAGGAACTGTATCGGAGCCAGGAACCGTATCAGAACCAGGAACCGTATCAGAGCCCCGGGAACCGTATCGGAGCCCGGGAACCGTATCAGAGCTCGGGAACCGTATCAGAACCCGGGAACCGTATCAGAGCCCAGGAACCGTATCGGAGCCCCGGGAACCGTATCAGAGCCAGGAACCGTATCAGAGCCAGGAACCATATCAGAGCCCCGGGAACCGTATCAGAGCTCAGGAACCGTATCAGAGCCCCGGCAACCATATCAGAGCCAGGAACCATATTGGAGCCCCGGAACCGTATCGGAGCCAGGAACCGTATCGGAGCTCGGGAACCATATCGGAGCCCCGGGATCCGTATCAGAGCCAGGAACCGTATCAGAGCTCGGGAACCGTATCAGAGCCAGGAACCGTAACAGAGCTCGGGAACCGTATCGGAGCCAGGAACCGTATCGGAGCCAGGAACCGTATCAGAGCTCGGGAACCGTATCGGAGCCCCGGGAACCATATCAGAGCCAGGAACCGTATCGGAGCCAATAACCGTATCAGAGCCCGGAACCGTATCGGAGCCAGGAACCGTATCAGAGCCCCGGGAACGGTATCGGAGCCGGGAACCGTATCAGAGCCAGGGAACCGTATCAGGATCCGGGAACTGTATCAGAGCCAGGAACCGTATCGGAGCCCCGGGTACCGTATCAGAGCCCAGGAACCGTATCGGAGCTCGGGAACCGTATCAGAGGCTGGAACCGTATCGGAGCCCTGGGAACCGTATCAGAGGCAGGCACCATATCAGAGCTTGGGAACCGTATCAGAGCCGGGAACCGTATCAGAGCCAGGAACCGTATCGGAGCCCCGGGAACCGTATCGGAGCCAGGAACCGTATCAGAGCCAGGAACCATATCAGAGCCCCGGGAACCGTATCAGAGCTCAGGAACCGTATCAGAGCCCCGGCAACCATATCAGAGCCTGGAACCGTATCGGAGCCCCGGGAACCATATCAGAGCCCGGGAACCATATCAGAGACAGGAACCGTATCGGAGCCAGGAACCGTATCAGAACCAGGAACCGTATCAGAGCCCCGGGAACCGTATCGGAGCCCCGGAACCGTACCAGAGCTCGGGAACCGTATCAGAGCTCCAGGAACCATATCGGAGCTCGGGAACCGTATCGGAGCCAGGAACCGTATCAGAGCCCCAGAACCATATCAGAGCCAGGAACCGTATCGGAGCCTGCGAACCATATCAGAGCCCAGGAACCGTATCAGAGCCAGGGACCGTATCGGAGCCCCGGGAACCGTATCGGAGCCAGGAACCGTATCAGAGCCAGGAACCATATCAGAGCCCCGGGAACCGTATCAGAGCTCAGGAACCGTATCAGAGCCCCGGCAACCATATCAGAGCCAGGAACCGTATCGGAGCCCCGGGAACCATATCAGAGCCCGGGAACCATATCAGAGACAGGAACTGTATCGGAGCCAGGAACCGTATCGGAGCCCGGGAACCGTATCAGAGCTCGGGAACCGTATCAGAACCCGGGAACCGTATCAGAGCCCAGGAACCGTATCGGAGCCCCGGGAACCGTATCAGAGCCAGGAACCGTATCAGAGCCAGGAACCATATCAGAGCCCCGGGAACCGTATCAGAGCTCAGGAACCGTATCAGAGCCCCGGCAACCATATCAGAGCCAGGAACCATATCGGAGCCCCGGAACCGTATCGGAGCCAGGAACCGTATCGGAGCTCGGGAACCATATCGGAGCCCCGGGATCCATATCAGAGCCAGGAACCGTATCAGAGCTCGGGAACCGTATCGGAGCCAGGAACCGTAACAGAGCTCGGGAACCATATCGGAGCCAGGAACCGTATCGGAGCCAGGAACCATATCAGAGCTCGGGAACCGTATCGGAGCCCCGGGAACCATATCAGAGCCAGGAACCGTATCGGAGCCAGGAAATGTATCAGAGCCCGGAACCGTATCGGAGCCAGGAACCGTATCAGAGCCCCGGGAACGGTATCGGAGCTGGGAACCGTATCAGAGCCAGGAACCGTATCAGGATCCGGGAACTGTATCAGAGCCAGGAACCGTATCGGAGCCCCGGGAACCGTATCAGAGCCCAGGAACCGTATCGGAGCTCGGGAACCGTATCAGAGGCTGGAACCGTATCGGAGCCCCGGGAACCATATCAGAGGCAGGCACCATATCAGAGCTTGGGAACCGTATCAGAGCCGGGAACCGTATCAGAGCCAGGAACCGTATCGGAGCCCCGGGAACCGTATCGGAGCCAGGAACCGTATCAGAGCCAGGAACCATATCAGAGCCCCGGGAACCGTATCAGAGCTCAGGAACCGTATCAGATCCCCGGCAACCATATCAGAGCCTGGAACCGTATCGGAGCCCCGGGAACCATATCAGAGCCCGGGAACCATATCAGAGACAGGAACTGTATCGGAGCCAGGAACCGTATCAGAACCAGGAACCGTATCAGAGCCCCGGGAACCGTATCGGAGCCCCGGGAACCGTACCAGAGCTCGGGAACCGTATCAGAGCTCCAGGAACCATATCGGAGCTCGGGAACCGTATCGGAGCCAGGAACCGTATCAGAGCCCCAAGAACCATATCAGAGCCAGGAACCGTATCCGGAGCCTGCGAACCATATCAGAGCCCAGGAACCGTATCAGAGCCAGGGACCGTATCGGAGCCCCGGGAACCGTATCGGAGCCAGGAACCGTATCAGAGCCAGGAACCATATCAGAGCCCCGGGAACCGTATCAGAGCTCAGGAACCGTATCAGAGCCCCGGCAACCATATCAGAGCCAGGAACCGTATCGGAGCCCCGGGAACCATATCAGAGCCCGGGAACCATATCAGCGACAGGAACTGTATCGGAGCCAGGAACCGTATCAGAACCAGGAACCGTATCAGAGCTCGGGAACCGTATCAGAACCTGGGAACCGTATCAGAGCCCAGGAACCGTATCGGAGCCCCGGGAACCGTATCAGAGCCAGGAACCGTATCAGAGCCAGGAACCATATCAGAGCCCCGGGAACCGTATCAGAGCTCAGGAACCGTATCAGAGCCCCGGCAACCATATCAGAGCCAGGAACCATATCGGAGCTCGGGAACCATATCGGAGCCCCGGGATCCGTATCAGAGCCAGGAACCGTATCAGAGCTCGGGAACCGTATCGGAGCCAGGAACCGTAACAGAGCTCGGGAACCATATCGGAGCCAGAACCGTATCGGAGCCAGGAACCATATCAGAGCTCGGGAACCGTATCGGAGCCCCGGGAACCATATCAGAGCCAGGAACCGTATCGGAGCCAGGAACCGTATCAGAGCCCGGAACCGTATCAGAGCCCTGGAACCGTATCGGAGCCCGGGAACCGTATCAGAGCCAGGAACCGTATCGGAGCCCCGGGAACCGTATCAGAGCCAGGAACCGTATCGGAGCCCCGGGACCCGTATCAGTGCCAGGAACCGTATCAGAGCCAGGGACCGTATCAGAGCCCGGGAACCGTATCGGAGCCCCAGGAACCGTATCAGAGCCAGGAACCATATCAGGATCCGGGAACCGTATCAGAGCCAGGAACCGTATCGGAGCCCTGGGAACCGTATCAGAGCCCAGGAACCGTATCGGAGCTCGGGAACCGTATCAGAGGCTGGAACCGTATCGGAGCCCCGGGAACCGTATCAGAGGCAGGCACCATATCAGAGCTTGGGAACCGTATCAGAGCCGGGAACCGTATCAGAGCTCGGGAACCGTATCGGAGCCCGGGAACCGTATCAGAGCCCCGGGAACCGTATCGGAGCCCCGGGACCCGTATCAGTGCCAGGAACCGTATCAGAGCCAGGGACCGTATCAGAGCCCGGGAACCGTATCGGAGCCCCAGGAACCGTATCAGAGCCAGGAACCATATCGGAGCCCCGGGAACTGTATCAGAGCCCGGAACCATATCGGAGCTCGGGAACCGTATCGGAGCCCGGGAACTGTATCAGAGCCCCAGGAACCATATCGGAGCTCGGGAACCGTATCGGAGCCAGGAACCGTATCAGAGCCCCAGGAACCATATCACAGCCAGGAACCGTATCCGGAGCCTGCGAACCATATCGGAGCCCCGCGAACCGTATCAGAGCCCAGGAACCGTATCAGAGCCAGGAACCGTATCGGAGCCCCGGGAACCGTATCGGAGCCAGGAACCGTATCAGAGCCAGGAACCATATCAGAGCCCCGGGAACCGTATCAGAGCTCAGGAACCGTATCAGAGCCCCGGCAACCATATCAGAGCCGGGAACCGTATCGGAGCCAGGAACCATATCAGAGCTCGGGAACCGTATTAGAGCCAGGAACCGTATCAGAGCCAGGAACTGTATCGGAGCCCCGGGAACCATATCAGAGCCCGGGAACCATTTCAGAGCCCTGGGAACCATATCAGAGCCCCAGGAACCGTATCAGAGCGCGGGAACCGTATCAGAGCCCCGGGAACCGTATCAGAGCCAGGAACCGTATCGGAGCCCCGGGAACCGTATCGGAGTCAGGAACCGTATCAGAGCCCGGAACCATATCAGAGTCAGGAACCGTATCAGAGCCAGGAACCGTATCAGAGGCTGGAACTGTATCGGAGCCCCGGGAACCGTATCAGAGGCAGGAACCATATCAGAGCTTGGGAACCGTATCAGAGCCAGGAACCGTATCAGAGCTCGGGAACCGTATCGGAGCCCCGGGAACCGTATCAGAGCCAGGAACCGTATCGGATCTCCGGGAACCGTATCAGAGCTCGGGAACCGTATCGGAGCCCCGGGAACCGTATGAGAGCCAGGAACCGTATCGGAGCCCCGGGAACCGTATCAGAGCTCGGGAACCGTATCGGAGCCCCGGGAACCGTATCAGAGCCAGGAACAGTATCGGAGCCCCGGGAACCGTATCAGAGCCAGGAACCGTATCGGAGCCAGGGACCGTATCAGAGCCCGGGAACCGTATCGGAGCCCCAGGAACCGTATCAGAGCCAGGAACCATATCAGGATCCGGGAACCGTATCAGAGCCAGGAACCGTATCGGAGCCCCGGGAACCGTATCAGAGCCCAGGAACCGTATCGGAGCTCGGGAACCTTATCAGAGGCTGGAACCGTATCGGAGCCCCGGGAACCGTATCAGAGGCAGGCACCATATCAGAGCTTGGGAACCGTATCAGAGCCGGGAACCGTATCAGAGCTCGGGAACCGTATCGGAGCCCGGGAACCGTATCAGAGCCCCGGGAACCATATCGGAGCCCCGGGACCCGTATCAGTGCCAGGAACCGTATCAGAGCCAGGGACCGTATCAGAGCCCGGGAACCGTATCGGAGCCCCAGGAACCGTATCAGAGCCAGGAACCATATCGGAGCCCCGGGAACTGTATCAGAGCCCGGAACCATATCGGAGCTCGGGAACCGTATCAGAGCCCGGGAACTGTATCAGAGCCCCAGGAACCATATCGGAGCTCGGGAACCGTATCAGAGCCAGGAACTGTATCGGAGCCCCGGGAACCGTATCAGAGCCAGGAACCGTATCGGAGCCCCGGGAACCGTATCAGAGCTCGGGAACCGTATCGGAGCCCCGGGAACCGTATCAGAGCCAGGAACAGTATCGGAGCCCCGGGAACCGTATCAGAGCCAGGAACCGTATTGGAGCCCCAGGAACCGTATCGGAGCCCCGGGAACCGTATCAGAGCTCGGGAACCGTATCGGAGCCCCGGGAACCGTATCAGAGCCAGGAACCGTATCGGAGCCCCGGGAACCGTATCAGAGCTCGGGAACCGTATCGGAGCCCCGGGAACCGTATCAGAGCCAGGAACAGTATCGGAGCCCCGGGAACCGTATCAGAGCCAGGAACCGTATCGGAGCCCCAGGAACCGTATCGGAGCCCCGGGAACCGTATCAGAGCCAGGAACCGTATCGGAGCCCCGGGAACCGTATCAGAGCCAGGAACCGTATCAGAGCCAGGAACCGTATCGGAGCCCGGGAACCATATCGGAGCCCCAGGAACCGTATCAGAGCCAGGAACCGTATCAGAGCCCCGGGAACTGTATCGGAGCCCGGAACCATATCGGAGCTCGGGAACCGTATCGGAGCCCGGGAACCGTATCAGAGCCCCAGGAACCATATCGGAGCTCGGGAACCGTATCGGAGCCAGGAACTGTATCAGAGCCCCAGGAACCATATCAGAGCCAGGAACCGTATCCGGAGCCTGCGAACCATATCGGAGCCCCGCGAACCGTATCAGAGCCCAGGAACCGTTTCAGAGCCAGGAACCGTATCGGAGCCCCGGGAACCGTATCCGCGCCAGGAACCGTATCAGAGCCAGGAACCATATCAGAGCCCCGGGAACCGTATCAGAGCTCAGGAACCGTATCAGAGCCCTGGCAACCATATCAGAGCCGGGAACCGTATCGGAGCCGGGAACCATATCAGAGCTCGGGAACCGTATTAGAGCCAGGAACCGTATCAGAGCCAGCAACTGTATCGGAGCCCCGGGAACCGTATCAGTGCCAGGAACCGTATCAGAGCCAGGGACCGTATCAGAGCCCGGGAACCGTATCGGAGCCCCAGGAACCGTATCAGAGCCAGGAACCATATCGGAGCCCCGGGAACTGTATCAGAGCCCCAGGAACCATATCGGAGCTCGGGAACCGTATCGGAGCCAGGAACCGTATCTAGGCCCCAGGAACCATATCAGAGCCAGGAACCGTATCCGGAGCCTGCGAACCATATCAGAGCCCCGCGAACCGTATCAGAGCCCAGGAACTGTATCAGAGCCAGGAACCGTATCGGAGCCCCGGGAATCGTATCGGAGCCAGGAACCGTATCAGAGCCAGGAACCATATCAGAGCCCCGGGAACCGTATCAGAGCCAGGAACCATACTGAGCTCGGGAACCGTATTAGAGCCAGGAACCGTATCAGAGCCAGGAACTGTATCGGAGCCCCGGGAACCATATCAGAGCCCGGGAACCATTTCAGAGCCCTGGGAACCGTATCAGAGCCCCAGGAACCGTATCAGAGCCCGGGAACCGTATCAGAGCCCCGGGAACTGTATCAGAGCCAGGAACCGTATCGGAGCCCCGGGAACCGTATCGGAGTCAGGAACCGTATCAGAGCCCGGAAACATATCAGAGTCAGGAACCGTATCAGAGCCAGGAACCGTATCAGAGGCTGGAACTGTATCGGAGCCCCGGGAACCGTATCAGAGGCAGGAACCATATCAGAGCTTGGGAACCGTATCAGAGCCAGGAACCGTATCAGAGCTCGGGAACCGTATCGGAGCCCCGGGAACCGTATCAGAGCCAGGAACCGTATCGGATCTCCGGGAACCGTATCAGAGCTCGGGAACCGTATCGGAGCCCCGGGAACCGTATCAGAGCCAGGAACCGTATCGGAGCCCCGGGAACCGTATCAGAGCTCGGGAACCGTATCGGAGCCCCGGGAACCGTATCAGAGCCAGGAACAGTATCGGAGCCCCGGGAACCGTATCAGAGCCAGGAACCGTATCGGAGCCCCAGGAACCGTATCGGAGCCCCGGGAACCGTATCAGAGCCAGGAACCGTATCGGAGCCCCAGGAACCGTATCAGAGCCAGGAACCGTATCAGAGCCCCGGGAACTGTATCGGAGCCCGGAACCATATCGGAGCTCGGGAACCGTATCGGAGCCCGGGAACCGTATCAGAGCCCCAGGAACCATATCGGAGCTCGGGAACCGTATCGGAGCCAGGAACTGTATCAGGAGCCTGCGAACCATATCGGAGCCCCGCGAACCGTATCAGAGCCCAGGAACCGTTTCAGAGCCAGGAACCGTATCGGAGCCCCGGGAACCGTATCCGCGCCAGGAACCTTACAGAGCCAGGAACCATATCAGAGCCCCGGGAACCGTATCAGAGCTCAGGAACCGTATCAGAGCCCTGGCAACCATATCAGACCCGGGAACCGTATCGGAGCCGGGAACCATATCAGAGCTCGGGAACCGTATTAGAGCCAGGAACCATATCAGAGCCAGCAACTGTATCGGAGCCCCGGGAACCGTATCAGTGCCAGGAACCGTATCAGAGCCAGGGACCGTATCTGAGCCAGGAACCGTATCAGAGGCTGGAACTGTATCGGAGCCCCGGGAACCGTATCAGAGGCAGGAACCATATCAGAGCTTGGGAACCGTATCAGAGCCGGGAACCGTATCAGAGCTCGGGAACCGTATCGGAGCCCCGGGAACCGTATCAGAGCCAGGAACCGTATCGGAGCCCGGGAACCGTATCAGAGGCAGGAACCATATCAGAGCTTGGGAACCGTATCAGAGCCGGGAACCGTATCAGAGCTCGGGAACCGTATCAGAGCCCCGGGAACCGTATCGGAGCCCCGGGAACCGTATCAGAGCCAGGACCCGTATCGGAGCCCCAGGAACCGTATCGGAGCCCCGGGAACCGTATCAGAGCCAGGAACCGTATCGGAGCCCCGGGAACCGTATCAGAGCTCGGGAACCGTATCGGAGCCCCGGGAACCGTATCAGAGCCAGGAACAGTATCGGAGCCCCGGGAACCGTATCAGAGCCAGGAACCGTATCGGAGCCCCAGGAACCGTATCGGAGCCCCAGGAACCGTATCGGAGCCCCGGGAACCGTATCAGAGCCAGGAACCGTATCGGAGCCCCGGGAACCGTATCAGAGCCAGGAACCGTATCAGAGCCAGGAACCGTATCGGAGCCCGGGAACCATATCGGAGCCCCAGGAACCGTATCAGAGCCAGGAACCGTATCAGAGCCCCGGGAACTGTATCGGAGCCCGGAACCATATCGGAGCTCGGGAACCGTATCGGAGCCCGGGAACCGTATCAGAGCCCCAGGAACCATATCGGAGCTCGGGAACCGTATCGGAGCCAGGAACTGTATCAGGAGCCTGCGAACCATATCGGAGCCCCGCGAACCGTATCAGAGCCCAGGAACCGTTTCAGAGCCAGGAACCGTATCGGAGCCCCGGGAACCGTATCCGCGCCAGGAACCGTATCAGAGCCAGGAACCATATCAGAGCCCCGGGAACCGTATCAGAGCTCAGGAACCGTATCAGAGCCCTGGCAACCATATCAGACCCGGGAACCGTATCGGAGCCGGGAACCATATCAGAGCTCGGGAACCGTATTAGAGCCAGGAACCGTATCAGAGCCAGCAACTGTATCGGAGCCCCGGGAACCGTATCAGTGCCAGGAACCGTATCAGAGCCAGGGACCGTATCTGAGCCAGGAACCGTATCAGAGGCTGGAACTGTATCGGAGCCCCGGGAACCGTATCAGAGGCAGGAACCATATCAGAGCTTGGGAACCGTATCAGAGCCGGGAACCGTATCAGAGCTCGGGAACCGTATCGGAGCCCCGGGAACCGTATCAGAGCCAGGAACCGTATCGGAGCCCGGGAACCGTATCAGAGGCAGGAACCATATCAGAGCTTGGGAACCGTATCAGAGCCGGGAACCGTATCAGAGCTCGGGAACCGTATCAGAGCCCCGGGAACCGTATCGGAGCCCCGGGAACCGTATCAGAGCCAGGACCCGTATCGGAGCCCCAGGAACCGTATCGGAGCCCCGGGAACCGTATCAGAGCCAGGAACTGTATCGGAGCCCCGGGAACCGTATCAGAGCCAGGAACCGTATCAGAGCCAGGAACCGTATCGGAGCCCTAGGAACTGTATCAGAGCCAGGAACCGTATCGGAGCCCCGGGAAGTGTATCAGAGCCCGGAACCATATCGGAGATCGGTAACCGTATCGGAGCCCGGGAACCGTTTCGGAGCCCCGGGAACCATATCAGAGCTCGGGAACCGTATCAGAGCCCCAGGAACCATATCGGAGCTCAGGAACCGTATCGGAGCCAGGAACCGTATCAGAGCCCCAGGAACCATATCAGAGCCAGGAACCGTATCCGGAGCCTGCGAACCATATCAGAGCCCAGGAACCGTATCAGAGCCAGGAACCGTATCGGAGCCCCGGGAACCGTATCGGAGCCAGGAACCGTATCAGAGCCAGGAACCATATCAGAGCCCCGGGAACCGTATCGGAGCTCAGGAACCGTATCAGAGCCCCGGCAACCATATCAGAGCCAGGAACCGTATCAGAGCCCCGGGAACCATATCAGAGCCCGGGAACCATATCAGAGACAGGAACCGTATCGGAGCCAGGAACCGTATCAGAGCCAGGAACCGTATCAGAGCCCCGGGAACCGTATCGGAGCCCGGGAACCGTATCAGAGCCCCAGGAACCATATCAGAGCTAGGAACCGTATCCGGAGCCTGCGAACCATATCGGAGCCCCGCGAACCGTATCAGAGCCCAGGAACCGTCTCAGAGCCAGGAACCGTATCGGAGCCCCGGGAACCGTATCGGAGCCAGGAACCGTATCAGAGCCAGGAACCATATCAGAGCCCCGGGAACCGTATCAGAGCTCAGGAACCGTATCAGAGCCCTGGCAACCATATCAGAGCCGGGAACCGTATCGGAGCCAGGAACCATATCAGAGCTCGGGAACCGTATTAGAGCCAGGAACTGTACCAGAGCCAGGAACTGTGTCAAGAGCCCCGGGAACCATATCAGAACCCAGGACCCATATCAGAGCCCTGGGAACCGTATCAGAGCCCCAGGAACCGTATCAGAGCCCGGGAACCGTATCAGAGCCCCGGGAACCGTATCAGAGCCAGGAACCGTATCGGAGCCCCGGGAATCGTATCGGAGCCAGGAACCGTATCAGAGCCCGGAACCATATCAGAGTCAGGAACCGTATCAGAGCCAGGAACCGTATCAGAGGCTGGAACTGTATCGGAGCCCCGGGAACCGTATCAGAGCCAGGAACCGTATCGGAGCCCCGGGAACCGTATCAGAGACAGGAACCGTATCGGAGCCCCAGGAACCGTATCGGAGCCCCGGGAACCGTATCAGAGCCAGGAACCATATCAGAGCTTGGGAACCGTATCAGAGCCGGGAACCGTATCAGAGCTCGGGAACCGTTTCGGAGCCCCGGGAACCGTATCAGAGCCAGGAACCGTATCGGAGCCCCGGGAACCGTATCAGAGCTCGGGAACCGTATCGGAGCCCCGGGAACCGTATCAGAGCCAGGAACAGTATCGGAGCCCCGGGAACCGTATCAGAGCCAGGAACCGTATCGGAGCCCCCGGAACCGTATCAGAGCCAGGAACCGTATCAGAGCCAGGAACTGTATCGGAGCCCGGGAACCATATCGGAGCCCGGGAACCATATCGGAGCCCCAGGAACCGTATCAGAGCCAGGAACCGTATCAGAGGCCCGGGAACTGTATCGGAGCCCGGAACCATATCGGAGCTCGGGAACCGTATCGGAGCCCGGGAACCGTATCAGAGCCCCAGGAACCATATCGGAGCTCGGGAACCGTATCGGAGCCAGGAACCGTATCAGAGCCCCAGGAACCATATCAGAGCCAGGAACCGTATCCGGAGCCTGCGAACCATATCGGAGCCCCGCGAACCGTATCAGAGCCCAGGCGCCGTATCAGAGCCAGGAACCGTATCGGAGCCCCGGGAACCGTATCCGCGCCAGGAACCGTATCAGAGCCAGGAACCATATCAGAGCCCCGGCAACCATATCAGAGCCGGGAACTGTATCGGAGCCGGGAACCATATCAGAGCTCGGGAACCGTATTAGAGCCAGGAACCGTATCAGAGCTAGCAACTGTATCGGAGCCCCGGGAACCGTATCGGAGCCAGAAACCGTATCAGAGCCCGGAACCATATCAGAGTCAGGAACCGTATCAGAGCCAGGAACCGTATCAGAGGCTGGAACTGTATCGGAGCCCCGGGAACCGTATCAGAGGCAGGAACCATATCAGAGCTTGGGAACCGTATCAGAGCCGGGAACCGTATCAGAGCTCGGGAACCGTATCGGAGCCCCAGGAACCGTATCAGAGCCAGGAACCGTATCGGAGCCCCGGGAACCGTATCAGAGCTCGGGAACCGTATCGGAGCCCCGTGAACCGTATCAGAGCCAGGAACAGTATCGGAGCCCGGGGAACCGTATCAGAGCCAGGAACCGTATCGGAGCCCCAGGAACCGTATCGGAGCCCCGGGAACCGTATCAGAGCCAGGAACCGTATCGGAGCCCCAGGAACCGTATCAGAGCCAGGAACCGTATCAGAGCCAGGAACTGTATCGGAGCCCGGGAACCATATCGAAGACCCAGGAACCGTATCAGAGCCAGGAACCGTATCAGAGCCCCGGGAACTGTATCGGAGCCCGGAACCATATCGGAACTCGGGAACCGTATCGGAGCCAGGAACCGTATCAGAGCCCCAGGAACCATATCAGAGCCAGGAACCGTATCCGGAGCCTGTGAACCATATCGGAGCCCCGCGAACCGTATCAGAGCCCAGGAACCGTATCAGAGCCAGGAACCGTATCGGAGCCCCGGGAACCGTATCGGAGCCAGGAACCGTATCAGAGCCAGGAACCATATCAGAGCCCCGGGAACCGTATCAGAGCTCAGGAACCGTATCAGAGCCCCGGCAACCATATCAGAGCCAGGAACTGTATTGGAGCCCCGGGAACCATATCAGAGCCCGGGAACCATATCAGAGACAGGAACTGCATCGGAGCCAGGAACCGTATCAGAACCAGGAACCGTATCAGAGCCCCGGGAACTGTATCGGAGCCCGGGAACCGTATCAGAGATCGGGAACCGTATCAGAGCCAGGAACCGTATCAGAGCCAGGAACCATATTGGGGGAGTAAAAAGGAAGGTGGTTGTAGTAGGTGACAGTATAGTTAAGGGGATAGACACTGTTCTCTGCAGCCAGGAGCGTGAGTCCCTGAGGTATGTTGTCTACCTGGTGCCAGGGTAAAGGACATCTCCTCTTGAGTGGGAGGGGGAGGATCCAGTTGTCATGGTCCACATAGGTACCAACAACATAGGTAGGACAAAGAAAGAGGTTCTGCTGAGAGAGTTTGAGCAGCTAGGGACTAAATTAAAAAGCAGAACCACAAAGGTCATAATTTCTGGATTATAACCGGAGCCACGAGCAAATTGGCAAAGGGTCAATAGGATCAGGGAGATGAATGCGTGGCTCAAAGATTGGTGTGGGAGAATTGGGTTTCGATTCGTGGGGCACTGGCACCAGTACTGGGGAAAGAGAGAGCTGTTCTGCTGGGATGGACTACACCTGAACCATGCTGGGACCAGAGTTCTAGCGAATCGAATAACTAGGGAGGTAGATAGGGCTTTAAACTAAATAAGGGGAGGAGGGTCTCGGTGGAGAGAAATCTAGAATGCTAAAGAGAAAAGACAAGGAAGCAGTGCAGGAAAGTGATTGGGGTAAGGATAACCAGATTGTGTCAGGAAGGGACAGAGCGTACAAACAAAGGAGTGCACTAACAAATAGGGTCTGGGTAAGAAAAAATGGTAATATGACAAATAGGGCCATAGTACAAAAAAATGTTAAGATGTCTAAAAATGTTAAAAAGACAAATCTAAAGGCACTGTATCTGAATGCACGAAGCATTCGTAAGAAGGTAGATGAATTAACAGCACAAAAAGATGTAAATGGATACGATATAATTGCGATTACGGAGACATGGCTGCAGGGTGACCAAGGCTGGGAGCTGAATATCCAAGGATATTCGATATTTAGGAAGGACAGGCAAAAAGGAAAAGGAGGTGGGGTGGCCTTGTTAGTAAAGGATGAAATCAGAGCAATAGTGAGAAAGGATATTGGCTCAGAAAATCAAGATGTTGAATCAGTCTGGGTGGAGTTAAGAAGCACCAAGGGGCAGAAAACATTGGTGGGAGTTGTCTATAGGCCTCCAAACAGTAGTGGTAATGTAGGGGATTGCATCAAACAGGAAATTAGAGATGCATGTAACAAGGGTACTACAGTAATCATGGGTGACTTTAATCTACATATAGACTGGGCAAACCAAATTAGCAATAATACTGTGGAGGATGAATTCCTGCAGTGTGTACGAGATGGTTTTTTAGACCAGTACGTTAAGGAGCCAACTAGGGAACAGGCTATCCTAGATTGGGTATTGTGCAATGAGAAGGGGTTAATTAATAATCTTGTTGTGTGGGGTCCTTTAGGGAAGAGTGACCATAACATGATAGAATTCTTCATTAAAATGGAAAGTGAAGAAGTCCAATCCGAAACTAGGGTCCTAAATCTAAACAAAGGAAACTACGATGGTATGAGGAGTGAGTTAGCTATGATAGATTGGGGAGCTTCCATAAAAGGCATGACGGTGGATAGGCAATGGCTAACATTTAAGGAACGAATGTTTGAATTGCAACAGTTATACATTCCTTTCTGGCGCAAAAACACAAAAGGAAAAGCGGCCCAACAATGGCTAACAAAAGAAATTAAGGATAGTATTAGATCCAAAGAGGAGTCTTAAAGTTGCCAGAAAAAGTAGCAAGCCTGAGGATTGGGAGCAGTTTAGAGTTCAGCAAAAAAGGACCAAGAGATTGATTAAGAGGGGAAGAATAGAGTATGAGAGTAAAGCTTCTACAAGTATGTAAAAAGAAAAAGATTAGTGAAGACAAATGTAGGTCCCTTACAGTCAGAAACGGGAGAATTTATAATGGGGAACAAGTAAATGGCAGAGCAATTAAACAAATACTTTGGTTCTATCTTCACGGAAGAGGACACAAATAACTCCCCAGAAATGCTAGGGAACCAAGGGTCCAGTGAGAAGGAGGAATTAAAGGAAATTAGTATTAGTAAAAAAAATAATGCTGGAGAAATTAATGGGACTGAAAGCTGATAAATCCCCAGGGCCTGATAATCTGCATCCCAGAGTACTAAAAGAGGTAGCCATGGAAATAGTGGATGCATTGGTTGTCATCTTCCAAAATTCTATAGATTATAGAACAGTTCCTGCAGATTGGAGGGTGGCAAATGTAACCCCATTATTTAAAAAAGGAGGGAGAGAGAAAACAGGGAATTACAGATCGGTTAGCCTAATATCAGAAGTAGGGAAAATGCTAGAGTATTATAAAGGATGTGATAACAGGATACTTAGAAAATATCAACGGGATTAGACAAAGTCAACATGGATTCATGAAAGGGAAATCGTGTTTGACAAACTTACTGGAATTTTTTGAGGGTGTAACTGATAGAATAGATAACGGAGAACCGTATCAGAGCCCCGGGAACCGTATCAGAGCTCCGGGAACCGTATCAGAGCCCGGGAACCGTATCAGAGCCCCGGGAACCTTATCAGAGCCAGGAACCGTATCGGAGCTCGGGAAACGTATCAGGATCCGGGAACCGTATCGGAGCCCCTGGAACCGTATCGGAGCCCGGGAACCGTATCAGGATCCGGGAACCGTATCAGAGCCAGGAACCGTATCAGAGCCCGGGAACCGTATCAGAACCCGGGAACCGTATCAGAGCTCAGGAACCGTATCAGAGCCAGGAACCGTATCAGAACCCGGGAAACGTATCAGAGCTCGGGAACCGTATCAGAGCCCCGGGAACTGTATCGGAGCTCGGGAACCGTATCGGAGCTCGGGAACCGTATCAGAGCCCGGGAACCATATCAGAGCCCGGGAACCGTATCAGGAGCCAGGAACCGTATCAGAGACCGGAACCGTATCAGGAGCCAGGAACCGTATCAGAGCCCAGGAACCGTATCAGAGCCAGGAACCGTATCAGAGCCCCGGGAACCGTATCAGAGCCCCGGGAACCGTATCAGAGCCAGGAACCGTATCAGAGCCCCGGAAACCATATCGGAGCCAGGAACCGTATCAGGAGCCGGGAACCATATCCGGAGCCAGGAACCGTATCAGAACTCGGGAACCGTATCGGAACCCGGGAACCGTATCGGAGCCTGGGAACCGTATCGGAGCTCGGGAACCGTATCAGAGCCAGGATACGTATCGGAGCCCGGGAACCGTATCAGAGCCCGGGAACCGTATCGGAGCCCGGGAACCGTATCGGAGCTCGGGAACCGTATCAGGAGCCAGGAACCATATCGGAGCCCCGGGAACTGTATCAGAACCAGGAACCGTATCAGAGCTCCGGGAACCGTATCAGAGCCCTGGAACCGTATCAGAGCCAGGAACCGTATCAGAACCAGGAACCGTATCAGAGCCAGGAACCGTATCAGAGCCAGGAACCGTATCAGAGCCCGGGAACTGTATCGGAGCCAGGAACCGTATCAGAACCAGGAACCGTATCAGAGCCAGGAACCGTATCAGAGCCCGGGAACCGTATCAGAGCCAGGAACCGTATCAGAGCCCCGGGAACCGTATCAGAACCAGGAACCGTATCTGAGCCCCGGGAACCGTATCGGAGCCCGGGAACCGTATCGGGGCCTGAGGGAAGCTGCCGCGTTTCCTACATTACAACAGTGACAACACCTCAAAAATACTTCATTGGCTGTAAAGCGCTTCGGGACGTCCTGAGGTCGTGAAAGGCGCTGTAGAAATACAAGTCTTTGTTTCGTTTAATGGAGATAAATTGATTAAATTCATTAGTTTAATGAATGATTGCAGAGAATATAGATTTAGAGAGATATATCACAGCACGTGGTTTCTGCACCAGCCCAATACACACTGTTACTCAGTCAGTGGTTTCATGATCACATCTTCAAGATGCAAATTACTTTCGACTACGGAACAGCTCAACAACAGCAGCACCAACAACAGCAGCACCAAAAGCAACACCAACAGCAAGACTAGCAACAACAGTAGCAGCTGCAATACCAGTAATAGCAACAAAAACAGCCCCAGCAACAGGAAGAGCAGTACCAAACGCAAGGAAATTCTTGACCTGTTGAGAGAGATTGTATCATTCAGAGATAGAAACAGAGATGTTTCAGTCACTTTGAGATCCCAGCTGTAGATACTCTGCAACCTCATTGATTGCATGACCTCTGGTGACCTTCCCAATGTGCCTTTGTATCCTCTTCCATTGAACATGTGCCTCGGTCTCCATTCTCATTCCATGGAATAAGCAAGGAATTCTGGCCTAACCCCTTCCCCCCAGTAGTGTTCCCCGACTCTCTCACTGCCAAACCGATAGAATGCCGCCATTGACCCCCCCACACACAACACCTTGTGTCAACCTGCCTCAGACACTTGGAGGGACACCTGCTGGCAGAGAGGCCAAAGGCACATCAGATCTCCCCAGTGTATCATTACCTGTTCATCATGGGATGTACTCACCTGAGGTGATACTTTTATACCGTACCGAAGCTCATTGACAAAGTGTTCACAGTTTGCTGTTGCTGGATTGTATTCCACTTTTCCTACCTTTGCTTCAGCTTTTTCTATTATCTGCTCAACAGGAAACTGTTTCCATTTCTTGTCAGAATTGCTGTTGACACGGTAGCGATTTCCACCTACCTCACCCCGGCTCGATTCCACACTCGATCCCGAACTCGATTCCGCACTCGATCCCGAACTCGATTCCGCACTCGATCCCGAACTCGATTCCGCACTCGATCCCGAACTCGATTCCGCACTCGATCCTTCATCTAGAAAATATATTAATGGGACGGTTTATTGAGGCTGATCGAATACTCAGGGTGGATACAGTTAAAGGGATGGAACCTGGGTTAGGTACAGTTAAAGGGAATGGGTTATTCAGGCTAATAGAATACAGTTAAAGGGATTGCTTACTGAGGCTGATACGAAACCTGGGTGAGGTATTGGGTTACAGAGGCTGATAAAATACCTCCGTTAGATACAACTTACAATTCTCTGGCACCGTTAACAGTAACTGTGCCAAGGTGCTTCAGAGAGGAGTGAAGTGAGCAGCAGCGGTTATAGAGTTCGGGGGACTGACCTTAGCTTTGGTCACAGAGGGTTTGAGGCAGCTTTTGAAGTTGGGGAGAGAATGTCGGGCAGTGACAGAGCTAGGGTAGAAGGAATGGAGGGGTCGAACTCCAGATTTGACCGACTGGTCCCTCAGATTTGGCCAATTTAGCCAATATGAAGTCCAAATTTGGCTGACCTCCAAATGATTGGGGGTGAGGGGTCATGACCCCCACTGGTGGCAGGTGTGCGGGTCTAGGGAGGGAATTCCAGCGCTTGGTGCCAAAATATCTGTCACCAACGGTGGAGCAAGGGGAACATCAGGAATCTGGGCTCAGAACGGTGCCACGCTGTCATTACACCCTCCTGCCAGTGAAGACACTGCAGCACCCCCACTGGTGAAAGGTTGTAATTGCAGCGTGACGTTTACATAGGCAGTCTCCATTGTGAATAATGGAACATGGGCTGACTTCAGATTGATACCTTTATTAGTAAAGGACGATGAAACAAAGTACGAACACCTGGTAGCTCTTAGCTAACAGAAGGTTTCCTCACCTTCGACAGAGCTGGTATCATCTTGAGACTCATCGGATGTTTCGCTACTATCTTCAGTCTCAGACGAGAGTGACTGGAAACAAGACAGGTTTTACATTAGAAGTCAGCGCGGCCATTCGAAAGTTTATTGATTTGCAGTTTCTTGGATTCTAACGGTTATGACACGGAATAGCAACAACAGCAACAACTTGCATTTATATAGTGCCTTTATTAGTGTTCATGATGCGGAGATGCCGGTGTTGGACTGGGGTGGACAAAAGTGAGAAGTCGCACAACACCAGGTTATAGTCCAACAGTTTTATTTGAAATCACAAGCTTTCGGAGCGGCTGCTCCTTCGTCAGGTGAAGTGAAGAAATACAAATCGGCACAGCATATATAGACAGAGAACAATGCCTGTGCAGAGTACAATGTCAGACGACTACAGTTAATCTTTCTGACTGCCTTTTATCACACCTCGGCAGAGAGACAATCAGGTCAGTCAGGAAGACATTATATCAAAGACATAGCAAAATACAACTAAGACAATGAGGTGGGGTCACAGGGGGTCTAATGTGTCAGATGCTGCAGTCTGTATGGAAAACCAAAAACTTTAAACTTTTTACTTTTTTTACTGGGAATCACATCTGTGAACAAGCCAACGACGACTCGAGTCTGGATGACTCTACGTCATGTAGCGTGACATGAACCCAACATCCCGGTTGAGGCCGTCCTCATGGGTGCGGAACTTGGCTATCAGTTTCTGCTCGATGATTTTGCGTTGTCGTGTGTCTCGAAGGCCGCCTTGGAGAACGCTTACCCGAAGATCGGAGGCTGAATGTCCTTGACTGCTGAAGTGTTCCCCGACTGGGAGGGAACACTCCTGCCTGGCGATTGTTGCGCGGTGTCCGTTCATACGTTGTCGCAGTGTCTGCATGGTCTCGCCGATGTACCATGCTCCGGGGCATCCTTTCCTGCAACGTATGAGGTAGACAACGTTGGCCGAGTCACATGAGTATGTACCATGTACCTGGTGGGTGGTGTCCTCACGTGTGATGATGGTATCTGTGTTGATGATCTGGCATGTCTTGCAGAGGTTGCCGTGGCAGGGTTGTGTGGTGTCGTGGTCGCTGTTTTCCTGAAAGCTGGGTAATTTGCTGCGAACGATGGTCTGTTTGAGGTTAGGCGGCTGTTTGAAGGTGAGTAGTGGGGGCGTGGGGATGGCCTTAGCGAGGTGTTCGTCGTCATCGATGACATGTTGAAGGCTGCGAAGAACATGGCGTAGTTTCTCCGCTCCGGGGAAGTACTGGACGACGTAGGGTACTCTGTTGGTTGTGTCCCGTGTTCGTCTTCTGAGGAGGTCTATGCGATTTTTCACTGTGTCCCGTCGGAACTGTCGATCGACGAGTCGAGCGTCATATCCCGTTCTTACGAGGGCGTCTTTCAGCGTCTGTAGGTGTCCTTCGCGTTCCTCCTCGTCTGAGCAGATCCTGTGTATTCGCAGGGCTTGTCCATAGGAGATGGATTCTTTAACATGGTTAGGGTGGAAGCTGGAGGTGGAGCATCGTGAGGTTGTCCGTGGGCTTGCGGTAGAGTGAAGTGCTGAGGTGTCCATCTTTGATGGAGATTCGTGTGTCCAAGAATGACACCGATTCTGAGGAGTAGTCCATGGTGAGTTTGATGGTGGGATGGAACTTGTTGATGTTATCGTGTAGTCTTTTCAGTGATTCTTCGCCGTGGGTCCATCGGAAGAAAATGTCGTTGATGTATCTGGTGTATAGCGTTGGTTGGAGGTCCTGTGCAGCGAAGAAGTCTTGCTCGAACTTGTGCATGAAGATGTTGGCGTATTGGGGTGCGAATTTGGTCCCCATGGCTGTTCCGTGTGTTTGGGTAAAAAACTGGTTGTCGAAGGTGAAGACATTGGCAGTGTTCTCTGACTATATATGCTGTGCCTATATACATCTCTTCACTTCACCTGACGAAGGAGCAGCGCTCCGAAAGCTTGTGATTTCAAATAAAGCTGTTGGACTATAACCTGGTGTTGTGCGACTTCTCACATTTGTCCACCCCAGTCCAACACCGGCATCTCCACATCATATTTCCTTTCTGAAAGACTCCCACTGTTCTGATGTGGATTTTCCTACAAGTAGCTGATCCCAGTCCACTTTGGCCAGATCCTGCTTTATCATATTAAAATCGGCCTTCCCCCAATTTAGAACCTTTATTTCCGGTCCATCTTTGTCCTTTTCCATGACTACCTTAAATCTCACCGAATTATGGTCACTGTCACCAAAATACTCTCCTACTGACACTTCTACCACTTGCCTGGCTACATTCCCTAGAATTAGGTCCAGTACTGCCCCCTCTCTTGTTGGACTTTCTACATGCTGGCTCAAAAAGCTCTCCTGGATGCTCTTTAAGAATTCCGCACCCTCTAAGCCTTTCACACTCTGACTATCCCAGTTAATATTGGGGAAGTTGAAATCCCCTATGCAGTGGGGAAAGAGTTAAATTGACATCGCTGGCAGTTTCACTGAATGGTGTAATAAAGACAATACTTTGCAGTAGTAAGCTTTTTCTAAAATTGCTGAACTGGCAATGGAGATAACCTAGCCGGATGTTGAACCATAAGAGCCCTAGAGGATGTAAGTGCTGTTCTGGCGGGATAGTAAAACAATGAGTTGGAAGTAAAAAGGCCTAGAGAGGCAGGAAAGCAGGACAATGAGTCAGAAGTACAATGTTGATGAGACCCCATTTGGCATAAACAAAGGTCATAGGTGCAACAACAGCTTGTGGGACAACGGACATATACTTTCCCGATAATAAAGGCGGTACTTTAATGTAACGCGGCATAGTCAACCAATCAGTGAAGATGCATGCGGGCCAAGGTCCAATCAGGTGGCAGGAATGAATTTTGAATGGGCTGGAGATATGTATTTTAATGTATAAAAATGTAGTGTTTGCTGTAACAATTTGGAGAAGTCTGGCTAAGACAGAGTAGGCTGTCTCCCCACCGGTGTAATAAAGACAACTTGACCATCGATCCGAAAACCTTGTGTCGAGTGTTGGTTTAAAATACTCCACAACACCCGACTATTATTACCCTATTATTTCTACGCTTCTCTGAGATTTGCCTACATGTCTGTTCCTCTATCTTCCCCTGACTGTTTGGGGGCCTATAGTACACTCCCAGCAAAGTGCTTGCTCCCTTTTTCTTTTTAAGTTCTACCCATATGGCCTCATTAGAGGAACCTGCTAAGATATCATCCCTCCTTACAGCAGTAATTGACTCCTTGATTAATATTGCGACACCCCCTCCTCTTTTACACCCACCTCTGTCTCGCCTGAAGATTCCATACCCTGGAATATTGAGCTGCCAGTCCTGCCCTTCCCTCAACCATGTTCTGTGATAGCTCCCATGTGTTCATCAACACCTTCAATTCATCTACCTTACTCGCAAGACTCCTTGCATTAAAATAAATGCCATCCAGCCTTGCCATACTCCCTTGTGCCATTACATATTTGCTCTGCCTTCCAGGCTGACTTGTTTTTTCCTCTATATTTGGCTGTGCATCACCCCCTACTATAGCTCCACTCGGTATCCCATCCCCCTGCCAAGTTAGTTTAAACCCCCCACAACAGTACTAGCAAACCTCCCCGCAAGGATGTTGTTCCTGTTCCGGTTCAGGTGCAACCCATCTGACTTGTACAGGTCCCACCTTCCCCAGAAGCAGACCCAGTGATCCAGGAAATGAAAGCCCTCCCTCCTGCACCAACTCTTTAGTAAACTAGTACTAATGAAACCTTACTCTTGAGAATAATTAATTAATTAATTAACTGGTCTAATCTGGTTCTCTAACTGCCAGAGAGCTCATGTATTTAAATCTCAGCAGTATAAATAAGGGAGGCTAGAGTGCAGTTTGTCATGGAGTGCAGCTTGGAACAGAGTGTTAAGCTGTGAGTTTGGTGAGTGAGGGAATTCGGGGAGGAAGGTGTTCCTTTCTTTTTCTATCTTTGTCAGCTTCCAGGAGAGCAGGAGCTAAAAAGCTGCACAAGAAGGGACAGAGAACCAGCGGGAGTTCGGCTCTGTGACACCCCCCAACCGCATTTGGAGAAAAATAAAAGGTGACATCACAGGGAAAAGGGTAAGTGATTGGTTAGTGAGTATTTTGCTCACTTTCCTTATCTTTTAAAGCCCAGGAAATTTATGAGTAATTGTAAGGTTTCATTAGTACTAGTTTACTAGCAGTAATAAATCTTATTAGGTGTAGTAGGGTTTATTAATTAAAAGTAAATTAATTAAGACTCAATAAAGATGGCAGGGCAGGTGATGTGTTGTGACTGCAGTATGTGGGAGCTCCTGGACGCCAGTGTGATCCAGGACGAACACGTCTGCGGTAAGTGTCTGCGGCTTGAGGAGCTTCCGCTCAGAGTTGATGAGCTGGAAGCCGAGCTGCGGACTCTGCGATGCATCAGGGAGGGGGAAAGTTACCTGGACACTTTATTCCAGGAGGCAGTCACACCCCTTAGGATAGGGTCTTCTGATTTGGTCAGTGGTCAGGGACAGGAGCATGTGACTGCGAGTGAGGCAGGTATGGGGACCCAGGAGGTGGAGGAGCCTCAGCCTTTGCAATTGTCCAACAGGTTTGAGGTTCTTGTGGCCTGTATGGATGAAAGCGGTGGCTGCAGGGTGGATGAGCAAACTGACCATGGTACCGAGGTACAGGAAGTCATTCAAGCGGGGGGGGAGTTAATAGGAATGTAGTGGTAATTGGGGACAGCATAGTCAGGGGGATAGATACAGTTCTCTGCGGCCAAGAGCGAGAGTCCAGACGGCTGCCCGGTGCCAGGATTCGGGACATTTGCCAATGGTCGTGGTCCATGTAGGAACCAACGACATAGGTAGAACTAGGAAAGAGGTTCTGCTGAGAGAGTATGAGCAGCTAGGGGCTAAATTAAAAAGCAGAACCTCAAGGGTAATAATGTCTGCATTATTACCTGAGCCACGAGCAAATTGGCATAGAGTAAATAAAATTAGAGAGATGAATGCGTGGCTCAAAGACTGGTGTGGGAGAAATGGGTTTCGATTCCTGGGGCACTGGCACCAGTACTGGGGAAAGTGGGATCTGTATCGTTGGGACGGTCTTCACCTGAACCGTGCTGGGACCAGTGTTCTGGCGAGTCGTATAAGTAGGGCGGTAGAGAGGGCTTTAAACTAAATATAGGGGGGGCATGGGATCAAATTTGGGAAGATGTGGTAATTCAAAGATTAGAGACAAGGCAATAGAGAAAGGTATTAATATGGGAAATGATAAAGAGACCGTGACAGGAAGGGATAGAGAGTACAAATCTTAGAGTAAATCAACAGATAAGGCTAGAGGTTACAAAAATAATAAAAGGACAAAACTAAAGGCTCTGCATCTGAATGCATGTAGCATTCGAAACAAAACAGATGAACTGATAATGCAAATAGAAATAAATAAATATGATCTGATAGCCATTACAGAAACATGGCTGCAGGATGACATAGATTGGGACCTGAATATTGAAGCGTACATGACATTTCGGAAGGACAGGAAGGTGGGAAAAGGTGGAGGGGTGGCTCTGTTAATTAATGATGGTATTAGCACAATAGAGAGGGATGACCTAAGTTCAGGAAACCAGGATGTAGAAGCAGTTTGGGTAGAGATGAGAAATAATAAAAGGCAAGAAGTCTTGGAGAGGGTGCAGAGGAGATTCACCAGGATGTTACCTGGGCTGGAGCGCTTCAGCTATGAAGAGAGACTGAACAGGCTGGGGTTGTTTTCCTTAGAGCAGAGAAGGCTGAGGGGGGGGGACCTGATTGAGGTGTACAAAATTATGAGGGGCATAAATAGGGTAGATAGAAAGGAACTTTTCCTCTTAGTAGAGGGGTAAATAACCAGGGAGCATAGTTTCAAGGTAAGGGGCAGGAGGTTTAGAGGGGATTTGAGGAAAAACTTTTTCACCCAGAGGGTGGTTGGAATCTGGAACTCACTGCCTAAAAAGGGTGGTAGAGGCAGGAACCCTCACAACATTCAAGAAGCATTTAGATGAGTACTTGAAACGCCATAGCATACAAGGCTACGGACCAAGTGCTAGAAAATGGGATTAGAATAGACAGGGCTTAATGGCCGGCGCGGACACAATGGGCTGAAGGGCCTCTTTCTGTGCTCTATAAATCTATGACTCTATGACTATAAGTCACTTATAGGAGTGGTATACAGGCCCCCTAACAGTAACCACATGGTAGGATGGAGTATGAAGGAAGAAATAATGGGAGCTTGTCAGAAGGATACGGCAATAATCATGGGGGATTTTAATCTGCATATAGACTGGAAAAATCAGATGGGCAAAGGTAGCATAGATGAGGAGTTCATGGAATGTTTTCGGGATAGTTTCTTACAACAGCACGTTCTGGAGCCAACCAGAGAGCAGGCTATACTAGACCTGGTATTGTGCAACGAGATAGGATTAATTAATTACCTCACAGTGAAGGCGCCCCTAGGTAGCAGCGATCATATTATGATTGAATTTTACATTCAGTTTGAGAGAGAGAAGAGTGGGTCCAAGACTAGTATTTTAAACTTAAATAAGGGCAATTATGAGGGCATGAAAGCAGAGCTAGCTAAAGTGAACTGGCAAATTAGGTTAAGGGATAGGTCAATAGAGTTGCAGTGGCAGACATTTAAGGGGATATTTCAAAATACACAGAATATATACATTCCAACAAGAAAGAAAAATTCCAAGGGGAGGACCCACCATCCGTGGTTAACTAAAAAAGTTAAAGATAGTATTAAACTTAAAGAAAAAGCATATAATTGCGCAAAGATGAGTGGCAGGTCAGAAGATTGGACAGAATATAAAAAACAGCAAAGAATGACTAAAAGATTAATCAGGAGAAAAAAATTAGAGTACAAGAGAAAGCTAGCTAGAAATATAAAAACAGATAGTAAGAGTTTCTATAGATATTTTAAAAAGAGTTAACAAAGTGAGCGTTGGTCCTATAAAAAGTGGGTCTGGGGAATTAATAATGGAAAATAAGGAGATGGCAGTTGAATTGAACAGGTATTTTGCATCGGTCTTCACTATAGAGGATACAAGTAACATCCCAGAAATAGCTGTAAATCAGGAAATGGAAGGGAGGGAGGAACTCAAGAAAATTATAATCACCAGGGAAGTGGTACTGAGCAAATTGTTGGAACTGCGGGCTGACAAGTCCCCAGGTCCTGATGGACTTCATCCTAGGGTCTTAAAAGAAGTGGCTAGTGAGATAGTTGATGCGTTGGTTTTCATTTTCCAAAATTCCCTAGATTCGGGGAAGGTTCCATTAGATTGGAAAATAGCAAATGTAACTCCTTTATTCAAAAAGGGAGGGAGACAGAAAGCAGGAAACTACAGGCCAGTTAGCTTAACATCTGTCATAGGGAAGATGTTAGAAGCTATTATTAAAGACGTTATAGCAGGGCATTTAGAAAAGTTCAAAGTAATCAGGCAGAGTCAACATGGTTTTGTGCAAGGGAAATCATGTTTAACCAATTTATTGGAGTTCTTTGAGGAAGTAACATGTGCTGTGGATAAAGGGGAACTGGTGGATGTACTGTACTTAGATTTCCAGAAGGCTTTTGATAAGGTGCCACATCAAAGGTTATTGCGGAAAATAAAAGCTCATGATGTAGGGGGTAACATATTGGCATGGATAGAAGATTGGCTAGCTAACAGGAAACAGAGAGTAGGCATAAATGGGTCATTTTCTGATTGGCAAGATGTAACGAGTGGTGTGCCACAGGGATCAGTGCCTGGGCCTCAACTTTTTACAATTTATATAAATGACTTGGATGAAGGGACCGAAGGTATGGTTGCTAAATTTGCTGATGACACAAAAATAGGTAGGAAAGTAAATTATGAAGAGGACATAAGGAGGCTACAAAGGAACATATATAAGTGGGAAAATGTGAAGTTGTCCATTTTGGCAGAAAGAATAAAAAAGAAGCATATTATCTAAATGGTGAGAGATTGCAGAGCTCTGAGATGCAGAGGGATCTGGGTGTCCTAGTGCATGAATTGCAAAAGGTTACTATGCAGGTACAGCAAGTAATTGGGAAAGCTAATAGAATGTTATCGTTTATTGCGAGGGGAATTGAATACAAAAGTAGGGAGGTTATGCTTCAGTTATACAGGGCATTGGTGAGACCACATCTGGAGTACTGTGTACAGTATTGGTCTCCTTATTTAAGGAAGGATGTAAATGCGTTGACGGCAGTTCAGAGAAGGTTTACTGGACTAATACCTGGAATGGGCGGGTTGTCTTATGAGGAAAGGTTGGACAGGCTAGGCTTGTATCCGCTGGAGTTTAGATGAGTAAGAGGTGACTTGATTGAAAGATATAAGATCCTGAGGGGTCTGGACAGGGTGGATGTGGAGAGGATGTTTCCTCTTGTGGGAGAATCTAGAACTAGGGGTCACTCTTTAAAAATAAGGGGTCGCCCATTTAAGACAGAGATGAGGAGAGATTTTTTCTCACAGAGGGTCGTGAGTCTTTGGAACTCTCTTCCTCAGAGGGCGGTGGAAGAAGAGTCTTTGAATATTTTGAAGGCAGAGGTAGATCGATTCTTGATAAGCAAGGGGGTGAAAGGTTATCGGGGGTAGGCGGGAATGTGGAGTAATCGGTTCAGCCATGATCTTATTGAATGGAGGAGCAGGCTTGAGGGGCCGAGTGGCGGAGCCGGCTCGAGGGGCCGAGTGGCGGAGCAGGCTCGAGGGGCCGAGTGGCGGAGCGGGCTCGAGGGGCCGAGGGGAGGAGCGGGCTCGAGGGGCCGAGTGGCGGAGCGGGCTCGAGGGGCCGAGTGGCGGAGCGGGCTCGAGGGGCCGAGTGGCGGAGCGGGCTCGAGGGGCCGAGTGGCCTATTCCTGCTCCTAATTCGTATGTTCGTATGAGGGGTTCTGATAGAGTAAATAAGGAGAAACTGTTTCCACTGACATAAGGATCGGTGACCAATTAATTTGACACACCTTGCTCATCCATCTATCGATACCTACACAAGCCCCCCGGTCGCTAACTGTTTGAAGTTTTATTCTGTGAGCCTGAAGTCCAGCCCAGGGAGTCAGCATTCCATCTTGTGAGGTGCTTCCTGAGCTCTGTTCTAAACCCACTGCGTTAGCTTCTGCCTCCTTTTCTCTTTTACTGGTTTCTCCCTGTGACCCAGTGACCTGCAGTTGTATTGTGAGTTAATGGTGCTCAGGATTCAGCTTTCCTATTGCCCGCTCGATCCTTCTATCCCTCCTTGTGCTGCACTGACGACACAAGGGTAGACTCGGTGTAAAGTGGGTCTGGCTTCGGAAACTCCCCAATTGGAGCATATCAGGAGCCGGGAACCGTATCAGAGCCAGTAACCGTATCGGAGCTCGGGAACCGTATCGGAGCCAAGAACCGTATCAGAGCCCGGGAACCGTATCGGAGCCCCGGGAACCGTATCAGAGCCCCGGGAACCTTATCAGAGCCCCGGGAACCGTATCGGAGCCAGGAACTGTATCAGAGCTCGGGAACCGTATCGGAGCCCCGGGAACCGTATCGGAGCCAAGAACCGTATCAGAGCTCGGGAACCGTATCAGAGCCAGGAACCGTATCGGAGCCTCGGGAACTGTATCGGAACCAGGAACCGTATCGGAGCCCCGGGAACCGTATCAGAGCCCCGGGAACTGTATCAGAGCCAGGAACCGTATCGGAGCCCCAGGAACCGTATCAGAGCCAGAAACCGTATCAGAGCCCAGAAACCGTATCAGAGCCAGGAACCGTATCGGAGCCCCGGGAACCGTATCGGAGCCCCGGGAACCGTAGCAGAGCCAGGAACCGTATCAGAGCTCGGGAACCGTATCGGAGCCCTGGGAACCGTATCAGAGCCAGGAACCGTATCAGAGCTCGGGAACCGTATCGGAGCCGGGAACCGTATTGGAGCCCCGGGAACCGTATCAGAGCCTGGGAACCGTATCGGAGCCCCGGGAACAGTATCAGAGCCAAGAACCGTATCAGAGCCAGGAACCGTATCAGAGCCAGGAACCGTATCAGAGCCAGGAACCGTATCAGAGCTCGGGAACCGTATCAGAGCCGGGAACCGTATCGGAACCAGGGACCGTATCAGAGCCCGGGAACCGTATCAGAGCCCCGGGAACCGTATCGGAGCTTGGGAACCGTATCGGAGCTTGGGAACCGTATCAGAGCCCGGAACCGTATCAGAGCCAGGAACTGTATCAGAGCTCGGGAACCGTATCAGGGGCCCGGGAACCGTATCAGAGCCAGGAACCGTATCAGGAGCCAGGAACCGTATTGGAGCCCGGGAACCGTATCGGAGCCAGGAACCGTATCAGAGCCAGGAACCGTATCAGGAGCCAGGAACCGTATCGGAGCTGGGAACCGTATCGGAGCCCGGGAACCGTATCAGGAGCCAGGAACCGTATCAGAGCCAGGAACCGTATCGGAGTCCCGGAAACCGTATTGGAGCCCGGGAACCGTATCAGGAACCGGGAACCGTATCAGAGCCAGGAACCGTATCAGAGCCCCGGGAACCGTATCAGAGCTCGGGAACCGTATCGGAGCCCCAGGAATCGTATCAGAGCCAGGAACCGTATCAGAGCCAGGAACCGTATCGGAGCCCCGGGAACTGTATCGGAGCCCGCGAACCGTATCGGAGCCCCGGGAACCGTATCGGAGCCCGCGAACAATATCGGAGCCCGTGAACCGTATCGCAGCCCGGGAACCGTATCAGAGCCAGGAACCGTATCAGAGCTCGGGAACCGTATCGGAGCCGGGAACCCTATCGGAGCCCCGGGAACCGTATCAGAGCCCGGGAACCATATCGGAGCCCCGGGAACCGTATTGGAGCTCGGGAACCGTATCAGAGCCAGGAACCGTATCGGAGCTCGGGAACCGTATCAGAGCTCGGGAACTGTATCAGAGCTCAGGAACCGTATCGGAGCCCCGGGTACCGTATCAGAGCCAGGAACCATATCAGAGCCAGAAACCGTATCAGAGCTCGGGAACCGTATCGGAGCCAGGAACCGTATCAGAGCCAGAAACCTTATCAGTGCTCGGGAACCGTATCGGAGCCGGGAACCGTATCGGAGCTCGGGAACCGTATCGGAGCCAGGAACCGTATCGGAGCCAGGAACCGTATCGGAGCCCCGGGAACCGTATCAGGAGCAGGGAACCATATCAGAGCCCTGGGAACCGTATCAGGAGCCGGGGACCGTATCGGAGCCCTGGGAACCGTATCAGAGCCAGGAACCGTATCAGAGCCCGGGAACCGTATCAGAGCCAGGAACCGTATCAGAGCCAGGAACCGTATCGGAGCCCCGGGAACCGTATCAGAGCCCCGGGAACCGTATCAGAGCCCGGGAACCGTATCGGAGCTCGGGAACCGTATCGGAGCCCCGGGAACCGTATCAGAGCCAGGAACCGTATCAGAGCTCGGGAACCGTATCGGAGCCAGGAACCATATCAGAGCCAGAAACCGTATCAGAGTTCGGGAACCGTTTCAGAGCTCGGGAACCGTATTGGAGACCGGGAACCGTATCAGAGCTCGAGAACCGTATCAGAGCCCGGGAACCATATCAGAGCTCGGGAACCGAATCGGAGCCCCGGGAACCGTATCGGAGCCAGGAACCGTATCGGAGCCCCGGGAACCGTATCAGAGCCAGGAACCGTATCAGAGCCAGGAACCGTATCAAAGCCAGGAACCGTATCGGAGCTCGGGAACAGTATCGGAGCTCGGGAACCGTATCGGAGCCAGGAACCGTATCAGAGCCAGGAACCGTATAGGAGCCCCGGGAACCTTATCAGGAGCAGGGAACCATATCAGAGCCCTGGGAACCGTATCAGGAGCCGGGGACCGTATCGGAGCCCCGGGAACCATATCAGAGCCAGGATACGTATCAGGAGCCGGGAACCGTATCAGAGCCAGGAACCGTATCAGAGCCCGGGAACCGTATCAGAGCCCCGGGAACCGTATCAGAGCCCCGGGAACCGTATCGGAGCTCGTAAACCGTATCGGAGCTCGGGAACCGTATCAGAACCCGGGAACCGTATCAGGAGCCGGGAACCGTATCAGAGACAGGAACCGTATCAGAGCCAGGAACCGTATCAGATCTCGGGAACCGTATCAGAACCCGGGAACCGTATCAGAACCCGGGAACCGTATCAGAGCTCAGGAACCGTATCAGAGCCAGGAACCGTATCAGAACCTGGGAACCGTATCAGAGCTCGGGAACCGTATCAGAGCCCGGTAACCGTATCGGAGCCGGGAACCGTATCGAAGCCCCGGGAACCGTATCAGAGCCCCGGGAACCGTATCGGATCTCGGGAACCGTATCGGAGCTCGGGAACCGTATCGGAGCTCGGGAACCGTATCAGAGCCAGGAACCGTATCAGAGCCCGGAACCGTATCAGAGCCAGGAACCGTATCAGAGCCCCGGGAACCGTATCAGAGCCCGGGAACCGTATCAGGAGCCAGGAACCGTATCAGAGCCAGGAACCGTATCAGAGCCAGAAACCGTATCGGAGCCCCGGGAACCGTATCAGAGCCAGGAACCGCATCAGAGCCCCAGGAACCGTATCAGAGCCAGGAACCGTATCAGAGCCAGGAACCGTATTAGAGCCCCGGGAACCATATCGGAGCCAGGAACCGTATCAGGAGCTGGGAACCATATCCGGAGCCAGGAACCGTATCAGAGCCTGGGAACCATATCGGAGCCCGGGAACCGTATCGGAGTTCGGGAACCGTATCAGAGCCCGGGAACCGTATCGGAGCCCGGGACCCGTATCAGAGCCCCAGGAACCGTATCAGAACCCAGGAACCGTATCGGAACCCGGGAACTATATCGGAGCCCGGGAACAGTATCGGAGCCCGGGAACTGTATCGGAGCTCGGGAACCGTATCAGGAGCCAGAAACCGTATCGGAGCCCCGGGAACTGTATCAGAGCCAGGAACCGTATCAGAGCTCCGGCAACCGTATCAGAGCCCCGGGAACCGTATCAGAGCCAGGAACCGTATCAGAGCCTGGAACCGTATTGGAGCCCCGGGAACCTTATCAGAGCCAGGAACCGTATCGGAGCTCGGGAACCGTATCAGAGCCAGGAACCGTATCGGAGCCAGGAACCATAACAGAGCCAGGAACCGTATCAGAGCCTGGAACCGTATTGGAGCCCCGGGAACCTTATCAGAGCCAGGAACCGTATCGGAGCTCGGGAACCGTATCAGAGCCAGGAACCGTATCAGAGCCAGGAACCGTATTGGAGCCCCGGGAACCTTATCAGAGCCAGGAACCGTATCGGAGCTCGGGAACCGTATCAGAGCCAGGAACCGTATCGGAGCCCCGGGAACCGTATCGGAGCCCGGGAACCGTATCAGGATCCGGGAACCGTATCAGAGCCAGGAACCGTATCAGAGCCCGGGAACCGTATCAGAGCCCTGGGAACCGTATCAGTGCTCGGGAACCGTATCAGAGTTCGGGAACCGTATCAGACCTCGGGAACCGTATCGGAGTCCCAGGAACCGTATCAGAGCCAGGAACCGTATCGGAGCCCCGGGAACTGTATTGGAGCCCGCGAACCGTATCAGAGCCCTGGGAACCGTATCGGAGCCCGCGAACCGTATCGGAGCCCGGGAACTGTATAGGAGCCCGGGAACCATATCGGAGCCCGTGAACCGTATCGGAGCCCGGGAGCCATATCAGAGCCAGGAACCGTATCAGAGCTCGGGAACCGTATCGGAGCCGGGAACCGTATCGGAGCTCCGGGAACTGTATCAGAGCCCGGGAACCATATCGGAGCTCGGGAACCGTATCAGAGCCCCGGGAACCGTATTGGAGCTCAGGAACCGTATCAGAGCTCGGGAACCATATCAGATCTCGGGAACCGTATTGGAGCCCGGGAACCGTATCAGAGCTCGGGAACCGTATCGGAGCCAGGAACCATATCAGAACCAGAAACCGTATCAGAGCTCGGGAACCGTATCGGAGCCAGGAACCGTATCGGAGCTCGGGAACCGTATCAGAGCCAGGAACCGTATCGGAGCCAGGAACCGTATCGGAGCCCCGGGAACCGTATCAGTAGCAGGGAACCATATTAGAGCCCTGGGAACCGTATCAGGAGCCAGGGACCGTATCGGAGCCCCGGGAACCGTATCAGAGCCAGGATACATATCAGGAGCCGGGAACCGTATCAGAGCCAGGAACCGTATCAGAGCCAGGAACCGTATCGGAGCCCGGGAACCGTATCAGAGCCCCGGGAACCATATCAGAGCCCCGGGAACCGTATCGGAGCTCGGGAACCGTATCGGAGCCCGGGAACCGTATCGGAGCCCAGGAACCGTATCGGAGCCCCAGGAAACGTATCAGAGCCAGGAACCGCATCGGATCTGGAACCGTATTAGAGCCCCGGGAACTGTATCAGAGCCAGGAACCGTATCGGAGCCTGGAACCGTATTGGAGCCCCGGGAACCTTATCAGAGCCAGGAACCGTATCGGAGCTCGGGAACCGTATCAGAGCCAGGAACCGTATCGGAGCCCCGGGAACTGTATCGGAGCCCGGGAACCGTATCAGAGCCCCAGGAACCGTATCAGAACCCGGGAACCATATCGGAGCCCGGGAACCGTATCGGAGCCCGGGAACCATATCAGAGCCCCGGGAACCGTATCAGAGCTCGGGACCCGTATCAGAGCTCGGGAACCGTATCGGAGCCCCAGGAACCGTATCAGAGCCAGGAACCGTATCGGAGCCCGGGGAACTGTATCGGAGCCAGCGAACCGTATCGGAGCCCCGGGAACCATATCAGAGCCCTGGGAACCGTATCAGGAGCCGGGGACCGTATCGGAGCCCCGGGAACCATATCAGAGCTAGGATACATATCAGGAGCCGGGAACCGTATCAGAGCCAGGAACCGTATCAGAGCCAGGAACCGTATCGGAGCCCGGGAACCGTATCAGAGCCCCGGGAACCATATCAGAGCCCCGGGAACTGTATCGGAGCTCGGGAATCGTATCGGAGCCCGGGAACCGTGTCGGAGCCCAGGAACCGTATCAGAGCCCCAGGAACCGTATCAGAGCCAGGAACCGTATCGGATCTGGAACCGTATTAGAGCCCCGGGAACCGTATCAGAGCCAGGAACCGTATCGGAGCCTGGAACCGTATTGGAGCCCCGGGAACCTTATCAGAGCCAGGAACCGTATTGGAGCCCCGGGAACCTTATCAGAGCCAGGAACCGTATCGGAGCCCCGGGAACCGTATCGGAGCCTGGGAACCGTATCAGGATCCGGGAACCGTATCAGAGCCCGGGAACCGTATCAGAGCCCCGGGAACCGTATCAGAGCTCGGGAACCGTATCAGAGCTCGGGACCCGTATCAGAGCTCGGGAACCGTATCGGAGCCCCATGAACCGTATCAGAGTCAGGAACCGTATCGGAGCCCCAGGAACCGTATCAGAGCCAGGAACCGTATCGGAGCCCCAGGAACTGTATCGGAGCCCGCGAACCGTATCGGAGCCCCGGGAACCGTATCGGAGCCCACGAACCGTATCAGAGCCCGGGAACTGTATAGGAGCCCGGGAACTGTATCGGAGCCCGTGAACCATATCAGAGCCCTGGGAACCGTATCAGGAGCCGGGTACCGTATCGGAGCCCCGGGAACCGTATCAGAGCCAGGATACATATCAGGAGCCGGGAACCGTATCAGAGCCAGGAACCGTATCAGAGCCAGGAACCGTATCGGAGCCCGGGAACCGTATCAGAGCCCCGGGAACCATATCAGAGCCCCGGGAACCGTATCGGAGCTCGGGAACCGTATCGGAGCCCGGGAACCGTATCGGAGCCCAGGAACCGTATCAGAGCCCCAGGAACCGTATCAGAGCCAGGAACCGTATCGGAGCCCCGGGAACCGTATCAGAGCCCCGGGAACCGTATCAGAGCCAGGAACCGTATCAGAGCCAGGAACCGTATCAAAGCCAGGAACCGTATCGGAGCTCGGGAACCGTATCGGAGCTCGGGAACCGTATCGGAGCCAGGAACCGTATCGGAGCCAGGAACTGTATAGGAGCCCCGGGAACCTTATCAGGAGCAGGGAACCATATCAGAGCCCTGGGAACCGTATCAGGAGCCGGGGACCGTATCGGAGCCCCGGGAACCATATCAGAGCCAGGATACGTATCAGGAGCCGGGAACCGTATCAGAGCCAGGAACCGTATCAGAGCCAGGAACCGTATCGGAGCCCGGGAACCATATCAGAGCCCCGGGAACCGTATCAGAGCCCCGGGAACCGTATCGGAGCTCGGAAACCGTATCAGAGCCAGGAACCGTATCAGAGCCCGGTAACCGTATCGGAGCCGGGAACCGTATCGGAGCCAGGAACCGTATCAGAACCAGGAACCGTATCAGAGCCAGGAACCGTATCAGAGCCAGGAACCGTATCAGAGCCAGGAATCGTATCAGAGCCAGGAACCGTATCAGAGCCAGGAACCGTATCAGAGCCCGGGAACCGTATCAGAGCCAGGAACTGTATCAGAGCCAGGAACCGTATCAGAGCCCCGGGAACCGTATCGGGGCCTGAGGGAAGCTGCCGCGTTTCCTCCATTACAACAGTGACAACACCTCAAAAGTACTTCATTGGCTGTAAAGCGCTTTGGGACGTCCTGAGGTCATGAAAGGCGCTGTAGAAATACAAGTCTTTGTTTTGTTGAATGGAGATAAATTGATTAAATTCATTAGTTTAATGAATGATTGCAGAGAATATAGATTTAGAGAGATATATCACAGCACGTGGTTTCTGCACCAGCCCAATACACACTGTTACTCTGTCAGTGGTTTCATGATCACATCTTCAAGATGCAAATTACTTTCGACTGCGGAACAGCTCAACAACAGCAGCACCAACAACAGCAGCACCAAAAGCAACACCAACAGCAAGACTAGCAACAACAGTAGCAGCTGCAATACCAGTAATAGCAACAAAAACAGCCCCAGCAACAGGAAGAGCAGTACCAGACGCAAGGAAATTCTTGACCTGTTGAGAGAGATTGTATCATTCAGAGATAGAAACAGACACGGCAGTGAAGATGTTTCAGTCACTCTGAGATCCCAGCTGTAGATACTCTGCAACCTCATTGATTGCATGACCTCTGGTGACCTTCCCAATGTGCCTTTGTATCCTCTTCCATTGAACATGTGCCTCGGTCTCCATTCTCATTCCATGGAATAAGCAAGGAATTCTGGCCTAACCCCTCCCCCCAGTAGTGTTCCCCGACTCTCTCACTGCCAAACCGATAGAATGCCGCCATTGACCCCCCCACCCCCCCCACAACACCTTGTGTCAACCTGCCTCAGACACTTAGAGGGACACCTGCTGGCAGAGAGGCCAAAGGCAGATCAGATCTCCCCAGTGTATCATTACCTGTTCATCATGGGATGTACTCACCTGAGGTGATAGTCTTTCACCGTACCGAAGCTTATTGACAAAGTGTTCACAGTATGCTGTTGTTAGTTTGTACTTCACTTTGTCTCCAACCTTTGCTTCAGCTTTTTTTATTATCTTCGCAACAGGAAACGGTTTCCATTTCTTGTCAGAATCGTTGTTGACACGGTAGCGATGACTTCCAACTACCTTAGAGAGAGGCTGTTTCTTAACCACAACAGATCCTCCATCTAGAAAATATATTAACGGGACGGTTTATTGAGGCTGATCGAATACTCAGGGTGGATACAGTTAAAGGGATGGAACCTGGGTTAGGTACAGTTAAAGGGATGGGTTATTCAGGCTAATAGAATACAATAAAAGGGATTGCTTACTGAGGCTGATACGAAACCTGGGTTAGGTATAGGGTTACAGAGGCTGATAAAATACCTCCGTTAGATACAACTTACAATTCTCTGGCACCGTTAACAGTAACTGTGCCAAGGTGCTTCAGAGAGGAGTGAAGTGAGCAGCAGCGGTTATAGAGCTCGGGGGACTGACCTTAGCTTTGGTCACAGAGGGTTTGAGGCAGCTTTTGAAGTTGGGGAGAGAATGTCGGGCAGTGGCAGAGCTAGGGTAGAAGGAATGGAGGGGTCGAACTCCAGATTTGACCGACTGGTCCCTCAAATTTGGCCAATTTAGCCAATAAGAAGTCCAAATTTGTCTGACCGCCAAATGATTTGGGGGTGAGGGGTCATGACCCCCACTGGTGGCAGGTGTGCGGGTTTAGGGAGGGAATTCCAGCGCTTGGTGCCAAAACATCTGTCACCAACGGTGGACAAATGTGAGAAGTCGCACAACACCAGGTTATAGTCCAACAGGTTTATTTGAAATCACAAGCTTTCGGAGTGCTGCTCCTTCGTCAGGTGAAGTCACTTCAAATAAACCTGTTGGACTATAACCTGGTGTTGTGCGACTTCTCACTTTTGTCCACCCCAATCCAACACCGGCATCTCCACATCATGGCTACCAACAGTGGAGCAAGGGGATCATCAGGAATCTCGGCTCAGAATGGTGCCACGCTGTAATTACACCCTCCTGCCAGTGGTGACACTGCAGCACCCCCACTTGTGAAAGGTTGTAATTACAGCGTGACGTTTACATAGGCAGTCTCCATTGTGAATAATGGAACGTGGGCTGACTTCAGATTGATACCTTTATTCTGTAAGTATAAAAGGACATTGAATCTAAGTACTAACGCCTGGTAGCTCTTACCTGGAGTTAAGTGGATGACATATCCACCTTCGACAAAGATGGCCCAGTGTTGATAACTTTTTCGGAATATTTCGATCAAATCTCCACGCTTGGGACGAGGGGATGACTGGAAACAAGACAGGTTTTACATTAGAAGTCAGCGCGGCCATTTGAAAGTATTTATTGATAGCGTTTAGGCCATGAAATAACAACAACAACTTGTATTTGATTAACACGAAACTAATTAATTAAATAAATTAAATAATGGGAGAACAGGAGATGTGTTGCTGCTGCAATATGTGGGAGCTTGTGGACATTTTTGTCCAGGGCGACTATATCTGCGGTAAGTGTCTGCGGCTCGAGGAACTTCGGCTCCGAGTTGAGGAGCTGGAGTCTGAGCTGCAGACATTGCGAGACATCAGGGAGGGAGAAAGTTACCTGGACCTTTTGCTCCAGGAGGCAGCCACACCCCTTAGATTAAATACTTTAGAATTGACACGTGGTCAGGGACAGGAGGGTGTGACTGCGAGTGAGGCAGGTACGGGGATCCAGGAGGTAGTATTACAGGAACCTCAGTCCCTGCACTTGTCCAATAGATTCGAGGTTCTTGCAACCCTTGTGGACCAGTGCGGGGACTGCGGGAAGGACAAGCAAACTGACCACAGCACCGTGGTACAGGAAGCCGTTCAAGTGGGGGGAGTAAAAAGGAAGGTGGTTGTAGTAGGTGACAGTATAGTTAAGGGGATAGACACTGTTCTCTGCAGCCAGGAGCGTGAGTCCCTGAGGTATGTTGTCTACCTGGTGCCAGGGTAAAGGACATCTCCTCTTGAGTGGGAGGGGGAGGATCCAGTTGTCATGGTCCACATAGGTACCAACAACATAGGTAGGACAAAGAAAGAGGTTCTGCTGAGAGAGTTTGAGCAGCTAGGGACTAAATTAAAAAGCAGAACCACAAAGGTCATAATTTCTGGATTATAACCGGAGCCACGAGCAAATTGGCAAAGGGTCAATAGGATCAGGGAGATGAATGCGTGGCTCAAAGATTGGTGTGGGAGAATTGGGTTTCGATTCGTGGGGCACTGGCACCAGTACTGGGGAAAGAGAGAGCTGTTCTGCTGGGATGGACTACACCTGAACCATGCTGGGACCAGAGTTCTAGCGAATCGAATAACTAGGGAGGTAGATAGGGCTTTAAACTAAATAAGGGGAGGAGGGTCTCGGTGGAGAGAAATCTAGAATGCTAAAGAGAAAAGACAAGGAAGCAGTGCAGGAAAGTGATTGGGGTAAGGATAACCAGATTGTGTCAGGAAGGGACAGAGCGTACAAACAAAGGAGTGCACTAACAAATAGGGTCTGGGTAAGAAAAAATGGTAATATGACAAATAGGGCCATAGTACAAAAAAATGTTAAGATGTCTAAAAATGTTAAAAAGACAAATCTAAAGGCACTGTATCTGAATGCACGAAGCATTCGTAAGAAGGTAGATGAATTAACAGCACAAAAAGATGTAAATGGATACGATATAATTGCGATTACGGAGACATGGCTGCAGGGTGACCAAGGCTGGGAGCTGAATATCCAAGGATATTCGATATTTAGGAAGGACAGGCAAAAAGGAAAAGGAGGTGGGGTGGCCTTGTTAGTAAAGGATGAAATCAGAGCAATAGTGAGAAAGGATATTGGCTCAGAAAATCAAGATGTTGAATCAGTCTGGGTGGAGTTAAGAAGCACCAAGGGGCAGAAAACATTGGTGGGAGTTGTCTATAGGCCTCCAAACAGTAGTGGTAATGTAGGGGATTGCATCAAACAGGAAATTAGAGATGCATGTAACAAGGGTACTACAGTAATCATGGGTGACTTTAATCTACATATAGACTGGGCAAACCAAATTAGCAATAATACTGTGGAGGATGAATTCCTGCAGTGTGTACGAGATGGTTTTTTAGACCAGTACGTTAAGGAGCCAACTAGGGAACAGGCTATCCTAGATTGGGTATTGTGCAATGAGAAGGGGTTAATTAATAATCTTGTTGTGTGGGGTCCTTTAGGGAAGAGTGACCATAACATGATAGAATTCTTCATTAAAATGGAAAGTGAAGAAGTCCAATCCGAAACTAGGGTCCTAAATCTAAACAAAGGAAACTACGATGGTATGAGGAGTGAGTTAGCTATGATAGATTGGGGAGCTTCCATAAAAGGCATGACGGTGGATAGGCAATGGCTAACATTTAAGGAACGAATGTTTGAATTGCAACAGTTATACATTCCTTTCTGGCGCAAAAACACAAAAGGAAAAGCGGCCCAACAATGGCTAACAAAAGAAATTAAGGATAGTATTAGATCCAAAGAGGAGTCTTAAAGTTGCCAGAAAAAGTAGCAAGCCTGAGGATTGGGAGCAGTTTAGAGTTCAGCAAAAAAGGACCAAGAGATTGATTAAGAGGGGAAGAATAGAGTATGAGAGTAAAGCTTCTACAAGTATGTAAAAAGAAAAAGATTAGTGAAGACAAATGTAGGTCCCTTACAGTCAGAAACGGGAGAATTTATAATGGGGAACAAGTAAATGGCAGAGCAATTAAACAAATACTTTGGTTCTATCTTCACGGAAGAGGACACAAATAACTCCCCAGAAATGCTAGGGAACCAAGGGTCCAGTGAGAAGGAGGAATTAAAGGAAATTAGTATTAGTAAAAAAAATAATGCTGGAGAAATTAATGGGACTGAAAGCTGATAAATCCCCAGGGCCTGATAATCTGCATCCCAGAGTACTAAAAGAGGTAGCCATGGAAATAGTGGATGCATTGGTTGTCATCTTCCAAAATTCTATAGATTATAGAACAGTTCCTGCAGATTGGAGGGTGGCAAATGTAACCCCATTATTTAAAAAAGGAGGGAGAGAGAAAACAGGGAATTACAGATCGGTTAGCCTAATATCAGAAGTAGGGAAAATGCTAGAGTATTATAAAGGATGTGATAACAGGATACTTAGAAAATATCAACGGGATTAGACAAAGTCAACATGGATTCATGAAAGGGAAATCGTGTTTGACAAACTTACTGGAATTTTTTGAGGGTGTAACTGATAGAATAGATAACGGAGAACCGTATCAGAGCCCCGGGAACCGTATCAGAGCTCCGGGAACCGTATCAGAGCCCGGGAACCGTATCAGAGCCCCGGGAACCTTATCAGAGCCAGGAACCGTATCGGAGCTCGGGAAACGTATCAGGATCCGGGAACCGTATCGGAGCCCCTGGAACCGTATCGGAGCCCGGGAACCGTATCAGGATCCGGGAACCGTATCAGAGCCAGGAACCGTATCAGAGCCCGGGAACCGTATCAGAACCCGGGAACCGTATCAGAGCTCAGGAACCGTATCAGAGCCAGGAACCGTATCAGAACCCGGGAAACGTATCAGAGCTCGGGAACCGTATCAGAGCCCGGTAACCGTATCGGAGCCGGGAACCGTATCGGAGCCCCGGGGACTGTATCAGAGCCCCGGGAACTGTATCGGAGCTCGGGAACCGTATCGGAGCTCGGGAACCGTATCAGAGCCCGGGAACCATATCAGAGCCCGGGAACCGTATCAGGAGCCAGGAACCGTATCAGAGACCGGAACCGTATCAGGAGCCAGGAACCGTATCAGAGCCCAGGAACCGTATCAGAGCCAGGAACCGTATCAGAGCCCCGGGAACCGTATCAGAGCCCCGGGAACCGTATCAGAGCCAGGAACCGTATCAGAGCCCCGGAAACCATATCGGAGCCAGGAACCGTATCAGGAGCCGGGAACCATATCCGGAGCCAGGAACCGTATCAGAACTCGGGAACCGTATCGGAACCCGGGAACCGTATCGGAGCCTGGGAACCGTATCGGAGCTCGGGAACCGTATCAGAGCCAGGATACGTATCGGAGCCCGGGAACCGTATCAGAGCCCGGGAACCGTATCGGAGCCCGGGAACCGTATCGGAGCTCGGGAACCGTATCAGGAGCCAGGAACCATATCGGAGCCCCGGGAACTGTATCAGAACCAGGAACCGTATCAGAGCTCCGGGAACCGTATCAGAGCCCTGGAACCGTATCAGAGCCAGGAACCGTATCAGAACCAGGAACCGTATCAGAGCCAGGAACCGTATCAGAGCCAGGAACCGTATCAGAGCCCGGGAACTGTATCGGAGCCAGGAACCGTATCAGAACCAGGAACCGTATCAGAGCCAGGAACCGTATCAGAGCCCGGGAACCGTATCAGAGCCAGGAACCGTATCAGAGCCCCGGGAACCGTATCAGAACCAGGAACCATATCTGAGCCCCGGGAACCGTATCGGAGCCCGGGAACCGTATCGGGGCCTGAGGGAAGCTGCCGCGTTTCCTACATTACAACAGTGACAACACCTCAAAAATACTTCATTGGCTGTAAAGCGCTTCGGGACGTCCTGAGGTCGTGAAAGGCGCTGTAGAAATACAAGTCTTTGTTTCGTTTAATGGAGATAAATTGATTAAATTCATTAGTTTAATGAATGATTGCAGAGAATATAGATTTAGAGAGATATATCACAGCACGTGGTTTCTGCACCAGCCCAATACACACTGTTACTCAGTCAGTGGTTTCATGATCACATCTTCAAGATGCAAATTACTTTCGACTACGGAACAGCTCAACAACAGCAGCACCAACAACAGCAGCACCAAAAGCAACACCAACAGCAAGACTAGCAACAACAGTAGCAGCTGCAATACCAGTAATAGCAACAAAAACAGCCCCAGCAACAGGAAGAGCAGTACCAAACGCAAGGAAATTCTTGACCTGTTGAGAGAGATTGTATCATTCAGAGATAGAGATGTTTCAGTCACTTTGAGATCCCAGCTGTAGATACTCTGCAACCTCATTGATTGCATGACCTCTGGTGACCTTCCCAATGTGCCTTTGTATCCTCTTCCATTGAACATGTGCCTCGGTCTCCATTCTCATTCCATGGAATAAGCAAGGAATTCTGGCCTAACCCCTTCCCCCCAGTAGTGTTCCCCGACTCTCTCACTGCCAAACCGATAGAATGCCGCCATTGACCCCCCCACACACAACACCTTGTGTCAACCTGCCTCAGACACTTGGAGGGACACCTGCTGGCAGAGAGGCCAAAGGCACATCAGATCTCCCCAGTGTATCATTACCTGTTCATCATGGGATGTACTCACCTGAGGTGATACTTTTATACCGTACCGAAGCTCATTGACAAAGTGTTCACAGTTTGCTGTTGCTGGATTGTATTCCACTTTTCCTACCTTTGCTTCAGCTTTTTCTATTATCTGCTCAACAGGAAACTGTTTCCATTTCTTGTCAGAATTGCTGTTGACACGGTAGCGATTTCCACCTACCTCACCCCGGCTCGATTCCACACTCGATCCCGAACTCGATTCCGCACTCGATCCCGAACTCGATTCCGCACTCGATCCCGAACTCGATTCCGCACTCGATCCCGAACTCGATTCCGCACTCGATCCTTCATCTAGAAAATATATTAATGGGACGGTTTATTGAGGCTGATCGAATACTCAGGGTGGATACAGTTAAAGGGATGGAACCTGGGTTAGGTACAGTTAAAGGGAATGGGTTATTCAGGCTAATAGAATACAGTTAAAGGGATTGCTTACTGAGGCTGATACGAAACCTGGGTGAGGTATTGGGTTACAGAGGCTGATAAAATACCTCCGTTAGATACAACTTACAATTCTCTGGCACCGTTAACAGTAACTGTGCCAAGGTGCTTCAGAGATGAGTGAAGTGAGCAGCAGCGGTTATAGAGCTCAGGGTACTGACCTTAGCTTTGGTCACAGAGGGTTTGAGGCAGCTTTTGAAGTTGGGGAGAGAATGTCGGGCAGTGACAGAGCTAGGGTAGAAGGAATGGAGGGGTCGAACTCCAGATTTGACCGACTGGTCCCTCAGATTTGGCCAATTTAGCCAATATGAAGTCCAAATTTGGCTGACCTCCAAATGATTGGGGGTGAGGGGTCATGACCCCTACTGGTGGCAGGTGTGCGGGTCTAGGGAGGGAATTCCAGCGCTTGGTGCCAAAATATCTGTCACCAACGGTGGAGCAAGGGGAACATCAGGAATCTGGGCTCAGAACGGTGCCACGCTGTCATTACACCCTCCTGCCAGTGAAGACACTGCAGCACCCCCACTGGTGAAAGGTTGTAATTGCAGCGTGACGTTTACATAGGCAGTCTCCATTGTGAATAATGGAACATGGGCTGACTTCAGATTGATACCTTTATTAGTAAAGGACGATGAAACAAAGTACGAATGCCTGGTAGCTCTTAGCTAACAGAAGGTTTCCTCACCTTCGACAGAGCTGGTATCATCTTGAGGCTCATCGGATGTTTCGCTACTATCTTCAGTCTCAGAAGAGAGTGACTGGAAACAAGACAGGTTTTACATTAGAAGTCAGCGCGGCCGTTCGAAAGTTTATTTATTTGCAGTTTCTTGGATTCTAACGGTTATGACACAGAATAGCAACAACAGCAACAACTTGCATTTATATAGTGCCTTTATTAGTGTTCATGATGCGGAGATGCCGGTGTTGGACTGGGGTGGACAAAAGTGAGAAGTCGCACAACACCAGGTTATAGTCCAACAGTTTTATTTGAAATCACAAGCTTTCGGAGCGGCTGCTCCTTCGTCAGGTGAAGTGAAGAAATACAAATCGGCACAGCATATATAGACAGAGAACAATGCCTGTGCAGAGTACAATGTCAGACGACTACAGTTAATCTTTCTGACTGCCTTTTATCACACCTCGGCAGAGAGACAATCAGGTCAGTCAGGAAGACATTATATCAAAGACATAGCAAAATACAACTAAGACAATGAGGTGGGGTCACAGGGGGTCTAATGTGTCAGATGCTGCAGTCTGTATGGAAAACCAAAAACTTTAAACTTTTTACTTTTTTTACTGGGAATCACATCTGTGAACAAGCCAACGACGACTCGAGTCTGGATGACTCTACGTCATGTAGCGTGACATGAACCCAACATCCCGGTTGAGGCCGTCCTCATGGGTGCGGAACTTGGCTATCAGTTTCTGCTCGATGATTTTGCGTTGTCGTGTGTCTCGAAGGCCGCCTTGGAGAACGCTTACCCGAAGATCCGAGGCTGAATGTCCTTGACTGCTGAAGTGTTCCCCGACTGGGAGGGAACACTCCTGCCTGGCGATTGTTGCGCGGTGTCCGTTCATACGTTGTCGCAGTGTCTGCATGGTCTCGCCGATGTACCATGCTCCGGGGCTTCCTTTCCTGCAACGTATGAGGTCGACAACGTTGGCCGAGTCACATGAGTATGTACCATGTACCTGGTGGGTGGTGTCCTCACGTGTGATGATGGTATCTGTGTTGATGATCTGGCATGTCTTGCAGAGGTTGCCGTGGCAGGGTTGTGTGGTGTCGTGGTCGCTGTTTTCCTGAAAGCTGGGTAATTTGCTGCGAACGATGGTCTGTTTGAGGTTAGGCGGCTGTTTGAAGGTGAGTAGTGGGGGCGTGGGGATGGCCTTAGCGAGGTGTTCGTCGTCATCGATGACATGTTGAAGGCTGCGAAGAACATGGCGTAGTTTTCTCCGCTCCGGGGAAGTACTGGACGACGTAGGGTACTCTGTTGGTTGTGTCCCGTGTTCGTCTTCTGAGGAGGTCTATGCGATTTTTCACTGTGTCCCGTCGGAACTGTCGATCGACGAGTCGAGCGTCATATCCCGTTCTTACGAGGGCGTCTTTCAGCGTCTGTAGGTGTCCTTCGCGTTCCTCCTCGTCTGAGCAGATCCTGTGTATTCGCAGGGCTTGTCCATAGGAGATGGATTCTTTAACATGGTTAGGGTGGAAGCTGGAGGTGGAGCATCGTGAGGTTGTCCGTGGGCTTGCGGTAGAGTGAAGTGCTGAGGTGTCCATCTTTGATGGAGATTCGTGTGTCCAAGAATGACACCGATTCTGAGGAGTAGTCCATGGTGAGTTTGATGGTGGGATGGAACTTGTTGATGTTATCGTGTAGTCTTTTCAGTGATTCTTCGCCGTGGGTCCATCGGAAGAAAATGTCGTCGATGTATCTGGTGTATAGCGTTGGTTGGAGGTCCTGTGCAGCGAAGAAGTCTTGCTCGAACTTGTGCATGAAGATGTTGGCGTATTGGGGTGCGAATTTGGTCCCCATGGCTGTTCCGTGTGTTTGGGTAAAAAACTGGTTGTCGAAGGTGAAGACATTGGCAGTGTTCTCTGACTATATATGCTGTGCCTATATACATCTCTTCACTTCACCTGACGAAGGAGCAGCGCTCCGAAAGCTTGTGATTTCAAATAAAGCTGTTGGACTATAACCTGGTGTTGTGCGACTTCTCACATTTGTCCACCCCAGTCCAACACCGGCATCTCCACATCATATTTCCTTTCTGAAAGACTCCCACTGTTCTGATGTGGATTTTCCTACAAGTAGCTGATCCCAGTCCACTTTGGCCAGATCCTGCTTTATCATATTAAAATCGGCCTTCCCCCAATTTAGAACCTTTATTTCCGGTCCATCTTTGTCCTTTTCCATGACTACCTTAAATCTCACCGAATTATGGTCACTGTCACCAAAATACTCTCCTACTGACACTTCTACCACTTGCCTGGCTACATTCCCTAGAATTAGGTCCAGTACTGCCCCCTCTCTTGTTGGACTTTCTACATGCTGGCTCAAAAAGCTCTCCTGGATGCTCTTTAAGAATTCCGCACCCTCTAAGCCTTTCACACTCTGACTATCCCAGTTAATATTGGGGAAGTTGAAATCCCCTATGCAGTGGGGAAAGAGTTAAATTGACATCGCTGGCAGTTTCACTGAATGGTGTAATAAAGACAATACTTTGCAGTAGTAAGCTTTTTCTAAAATTGCTGAACTGGCAATGGAGATAACCTAGCCGGATGTTGAACCATAAGAGCCCTAGAGGATGTAAGTGCTGTTCTGGCGGGATAGTAAAACAATGAGTTGGAAGTAAAAAGGCCTAGAGAGGCAGGAAAGCAGGACAATGAGTCAGAAGTACAATGTTGATGAGACCCCATTTGGCATAAACAAAGGTCATAGGTGCAACAACAGCTTGTGGGACAACGGACATATACTTTCCCGATAATAAAGGCGGTACTTTAATGTAACGCGGCACAGTCAACCAATCAGTGAAGATGCATGCGGGCCAAGGTCCAATCAGGTGGCAGGAATGAATTTTGAATGGGCTGGAGATATGTATTTTAATGTATAAAAATGTAGTGTTTGCTGTAACAATTTGGAGAAGTCTGGCTAAGACAGAGTAGGCTGTCTCCCCACCGGTGTAATAAAGACAACTTGACCATCGATCCGAAAACCTTGTGTCGAGTGTTGGTTTAAAATACTCCACAACACCCGACTATTATTACCCTATTATTTCTACGCTTCTCTGAGATTTGCCTACATGTCTGTTCCTCTATCTTCCCCTGACTGTTTGGGGGCCTATAGTACACTCCCAGCAAAGTGCTTGCTCCCTTTTTCTTTTTAAGTTCTACCCATATGGCCTCATTAGAGGAACCTGCTAAGATATCATCCCTCCTTACAGCAGTAATTGACTCCTTGATTAATATTGCGACACCCCCTCCTCTTTTACACCCACCTCTGTCTCGCCTGAAGATTCCATACCCTGGAATATTGAGCTGCCAGTCCTGCCCTTCCCTCAACCATGTTCTGTGATAGCTCCCATGTGTTCATCAACACCTTCAATTCATCTACCTTACTCGCAAGACTCCTTGCATTAAAATAAATGCCATCCAGCCTTGCCATACTCCCTTGTGCCATTACATATTTGCTCTGCCTTCCAGGCTGACTTGTTTTTTCCTCTATATTTGGCTGTGCATCACCCCCTACTATAGCTCCACTCGGTATCCCATCCCCCTGCCAAGTTAGTTTAAACCCCCCACAACAGTACTAGCAAACCTCCCCGCAAGGATGTTGGTCCTGTTCCGGTTCAGGTGCAACCCATCTGACTTGTACAGGTCCCACCTTCCCCAGAAGCAGACCCAGTGATCCAGGAAATGAAAGCCCTCCCTCCTGCACCAACTCTTTAGTAAACTAGTACTAATGAAACCTTACTCTTGAGAATAATTAATTAATTAATTAACTGGTCTAATCTGGTTCTCTAACTGCCAGAGAGCTCATGTATTTAAATCTCAGCAGTATAAATAAGGGAGGCTAGAGTGCAGTTTGTCATGGAGTGCAGCTTGGAACAGAGTGTTAAGCTGTGAGTTTGGTGAGTGAGGGAATTCGGGGAGGAAGGTGTTCCTTTCTTTTTCTATCTTTGTCAGCTTCCAGGAGAGCAGGAGCTAAAAAGCTGCACAAGAAGGGACAGAGAACCAGCGGGAGTTCGGCTCTGTGACACCCCCCAACCGCATTTGGAGAAAAATAAAAGGTGACATCACAGGGAAAAGGGTAAGTGATTGGTTAGTGAGTATTTTGCTCACTTTCCTTATCTTTTAAAGCCCAGGAAATTTATGAGTAATTGTAAGGTTTCATTAGTACTAGTTTACTAGCAGTAATAAATCTTATTAGGTGTAGTAGGGTTTATTAATTAAAAGTAAATTAATTAAGACTCAATAAAGATGGCAGGGCAGGTGATGTGTTGTGACTGCAGTATGTGGGAGCTCCTGGACGCCAGTGTGATCCAGGACGAACACGTCTGCGGTAAGTGTCTGCGGCTTGAGGAGCTTCCGCTCAGAGTTGATGAGCAGGAAGCCGAGCTGCGGACTCTGCGATGCATCAGGGAGGGGGAAAGTTACCTGGACACTTTATTCCAGGAGGCAGTCACACCCCTTAGGATAGGGTCTTCTGATTTGGTCAGTGGTCAGGGACAGGAGCATGTGACTGCGAGTGAGGCAGGTATGGGGACCCAGGAGGTGGAGGAGCCTCAGCCTTTGCAATTGTCCAACAGGTTTGAGGTTCTTGTGGCCTGTATGGATGAAAGCGGTGGCTGCAGGGTGGATGAGCAAACTGACCATGGTACCGAGGTACAGGAAGTCATTCAAGCGGGGGGGGAGTTAATAGGAATGTAGTGGTAATTGGGGACAGCATAGTCAGGGGGATAGATACAGTTCTCTGCGGCCAAGAGCGAGAGTCCAGACGGCTGCCCGGTGCCAGGATTCGGGACATTTGCCAATGGTCGTGGTCCATGTAGGAACCAACGACATAGGTAGAACTAGGAAAGAGGTTCTGCTGAGAGAGTATGAGCAGCTAGGGGCTAAATTAAAAAACAGAACCTCAAGGGTAATAATGTCTGCATTATTACCTGAGCCACGAGCAAATTGGCATAGAGTAAATAAAATTAGAGAGATGAATGCGTGGCTCAAAGACTGGTGTGGGAGAAATGGGTTTCGATTCCTGGGGCACTGGCACCAGTACTGGGGAAAGTGGGATCTGTATCGTTGGGACGGTCTTCACCTGAACCGTGCTGGGACCAGTGTTCTGGCGAGTCGTATAAGTAGGGCGGTAGAGAGGGCTTCAAACTAAATATTGGGGGCATGGGATCAAATTTGGGAAGTTGTGGTAATTCAAAGATTAGAGACAAGGCAATAGAGAAAGGTATTAATATGGGAAATGATAAACAGACCGTGACAGGAAGGGATAGAGAGTACAAATCTTAGAGTAAATCAACAGATAAGGCTAGAGGTTACAAAAATAATAAAAGGACAAAACTAAAGGCTCTGCATCTGAATGCACGTAGCATTCGAAACAAAACAGATGAACTGATAATGCAAATAGAAATAAATAAATATGATCTGATAGCCATTACAGAAACATGGCTGCAGGATGACATAGATTGGGACCTGAATATTGAAGCGTACATGACATTTCGGAAGGACAGGAAGGTGGGAAAAGGTGGAGGGGTGGCTCTGTTAATTAATGATGGTATTAGCACAATAGAGAGGGATGACCTAAGTTCAGGAAACCAGGATGTAGAAGCAGTTTGGGTAGAGATGAGAAATAATAAAAGGCAAGAAGTCTTGGAGAGGGTGCAGAGGAGATTCACCAGGATGTTACCTGGGCTGGAGCGCTTCAGCTATGAAGAGAGACTGAACAGGCTGGGGTTGTTTTCCTTAGAGCAGAGAAGGCTGAGGGGGGGGGACCTGATTGAGGTGTACAAAATTATGAGGGGCATAAATAGGGTAGATAGAAAGGAACTTTTCCTCTTAGTAGAGGGGTAAATAACCAGGGAGCATAGTTTCAAGGTAAGGGGCAGGAGGTTTAGAGGGGATTTGAGGAAAAACTTTTTCACCCAGAGGGTGGTTGGAATCTGGAACTCACTGCCTAAAAAGGGTGGTAGAGGCAGGAACCCTCACAACATTCAAGAAGCATTTAGATGAGTACTTGAAACGCCATAGCATACAAGGCTACGGACCAAGTGCTAGAAAATGGGATTAGAATAGACAGGGCTTAATGGCCGGCGCGGACACAATGGGCTGAAGGGCCTCTTTCTGTGCTCTATAAATCTATGACTCTATGACTATAAGTCACTTATAGGAGTGGTATACAGGCCCCCTAACAGTAACCACATGGTAGGATGGAGTATGAAGGAAGAAATAATGGGAGCTTGTCAGAAGGATACGGCAATAATCATGGGGGATTTTAATCTGCATATAGACTGGAAAAATCAGATGGGCAAAGGTAGCATAGATGAGGAGTTCATGGAATGTTTTCGGGATAGTTTCTTACAACAGCACGTTCTGGAGCCAACCAGAGAGCAGGCTATACTAGACCTGGTATTGTGCAACGAGATAGGATTAATTAATTACCTCACAGTGAAGGCGCCCCTAGGTAGCAGCGATCATATTATGATTGAATTTTACATTCAGTTTGAGAGAGAGAAGAGTGGGTCCAAGACTAGTATTTTAAACTTAAATAAGGGCAATTATGAGGGCATGAAAGCAGAGCTAGCTAAAGTGAACTGGCAAATTAGGTTAAGGGATAGGTCAATAGAGTTGCAGTGGCAGACATTTAAGGGGATATTTCAAAATACACAGAATATATACATTCCAACAAGAAAGAAAAATTCCAAGGGGAGGACCCACCATCCGTGGTTAACTAAAAAAGTTAAAGATAGTATTAAACTTAAAGAAAAAGCATATAATTGCGCAAAGATGAGTGGCAGGTCAGAAGATTGGACAGAATATAAAAAACAGCAAAGAATGACTAAAAGATTAATCAGGAGAAAAAAATTAGAGTACAAGAGAAAGCTAGCTAGAAATATAAAAACAGATAGTAAGAGTTTCTATAGATATTTTAAAAAGAGTTAACAAAGTGAGCGTTGGTCCTATAAAAAGTGGGTCTGGGGAATTAATAATGGAAAATAAGGAGATGGCAGTTGAATTGAACAGGTATTTTGCATCGGTCTTCACTATAGAGGATATAAGTAACATCCCAGAAATAGCTGTAAATCAGGAAATGGAAGGGAGGGAGGAACTCAAGAAAATTATAATCACCAGGGAAGTGGTACTGAGCAAATTGTTGGAACTGCGGGCTGACAAGTCCCCAGGTCCTGATGGACTTCATCCTAGGGTCTTAAAAGAAGTGGCTAGTGAGATAGTTGATGCGTTGGTTTTCATTTTCCAAAATTCCCTAGATTCGGGGAAGGTTCCATTAGATTGGAAAATAGCAAATGTAACTCCTTTATTCAAAAAGGGAGGGAGACAGAAAGCAGGAAACTACAGGCCAGTTAGCTTAACATCTGTCATAGGGAAGATGTTAGAAGCTATTATTAAAGACGTTATAGCAGGGCATTTAGAAAAGTTCAAAGTAATCAGGCAGAGTCAACATGGTTTTGTGCAAGGGAAATCATGTTTAACCAATTTATTGGAGTTCTTTGAGGAAGTAACATGTGCTGTGGATAAAGGGGAACTGGTGGATGTACTGTACTTAGATTTCCAGAAGGCTTTTGATAAGGTGCCACATCAAAGGTTATTGCGGAAAATAAAAGCTCATGATGTAGGGGGTAACATATTGGCATGGATAGAAGATTGGCTAGCTAACAGGAAACAGAGAGTAGGCATAAATGGGTCATTTTCTGATTGGCAAGATGTAACGAGTGGTGTGCCACAGGGATCAGTGCCTGGGCCTCAACTTTTTACAATTTATATAAATGACTTGGATGAAGGGACCGAAGGTATGGTTGCTAAATTTGCTGATGACACAAAAATAGGTAGGAAAGTAAATTATGAAGAGGACATAAGGAGGCTACAAAGGAACATATATAAGTGGGAAAATGTGAAGTTGTCCATTTTGGCAGAAAGAATAAAAAAGAAGCATATTATCTAAATGGTGAGAGATTGCAGAGCTCTGAGATGCAGAGGGATCTGGGTGTCCTAGTGCATGAATTGCAAAAGGTTACTATGCAGGTACAGCAAGTAATTGGGAAAGCTAATAGAATGTTATCGTTTATTGCGAGGGGAATTGAATACAAAAGTAGGGAGGTTATGCTTCAGTTATACAGGGCATTGGTGAGACCACATCTGGAGTACTGTGTACAGTATTGGTCTCCTTATTTAAGGAAGGATGTAAATGCGTTGACGGCAGTTCAGAGAAGGTTTACTGGACTAATACCTGGAATGGGCGGGTTGTCTTATGAGGAAAGGTTGGACAGGCTAGGCTTGTATCCGCTGGAGTTTAGATGAGTAAGAGGTGACTTGATTGAAACATATAAGATCCTGAGGGGTCTGGACAGGGTGGATGTGGAGAGGATGTTTCCTCTTGTGGGAGAATCTAGAACTAGGGGTCACTCTTTAAAAATAAGGGGTCGCCCATTTAAGACAGAGATGAGGAGAATTTTTTTCTCACAGAGGGTGGTGAGTCTTTGGAACTCTCTTCCTCAGAGGGCGGTGGAAGAAGAGTCTTTGAATATTTTTAAGGCAGAGGTAGATCGATTCTTGATAAGCAAGGGGGTGAAAGGTTATCGGGGGTAGGCGGGAATGTGGAGTAATCGGTTCAGCCATGATCTTATTGAATGGAGGAGCAGGCTCGAGGGGCCGAGTGGCGGAGTGGGCTCGAGGGGCCGAGTGGCGGAGCAGGCTCGAGGGGCCGAGTGGCGGAGCGGGCTCGAAGGGCCGTGTGGCGGAGCGGCCTCGAGGGGCCGAGTGGCGGAGCGGGCTTGAGGGGCCGAGTGGCGGAGCCGGCTCGAGGGGCCGAGTGGCGGAGCAGGCTCGAGGGGCCGAGTGGCGGAGCGGGCTCGAGGGGCCGAGGGGAGGAGCGGGCTCGAGGGGCCGAGTGGCGGAGCGGGCTCGAGGGGCCGAGTGGCGGAGCGGGCTCGAGGGGCCGAGTGGCGGAGCAGGCTCGAGGGGCCGAGTGGCGGAGCGGGCTCGAGGGGCCGAGTGGCCTATTCCTGCTCCTAATTCGTATGTTCGTATGAGGGGTTCTGATAGAGTAAATAAGGAGAAACTGTTTCCACTGACATAAGGATCGGTGACCAATTAATTTGACACACCTTGCTCATCCATCTATCGATACCTACACAAGCCCCCCGGTCGCTAACTGTTTGAGGTTTTATTCTGTGAGCCTGAAGTCCAGCCCAGGGAGTCAGCATTCCATCTTGTGATGTGCTTCCTGAGCTCTGTTCTAAACCCACTGCGTTAGCTTCTGCCTCCTTTTCTCTTTTACTGGTTTCTCCCTGTGACCCAGTGACCTGCAGTTGTATTGTGAGTTAATGGTGCTCAGGATTCATCTTTCTTATTGCCCGCTCGATCCTTCTATCCCTCCTTGTGCTGCACTGACGACACAAGGGTAGACTCGGTGTGAAGTGGGTCTGGCTTCGGAAACTCCCCAATTGGAGCATATCAGGAGCCGGGAACCGTATCAGAGCCAGTAACCGTATCGGAGCTCGGGAACCGTATCGGAGCCAAGAACCGTATCAGAGCCCGGGAACCGTATCGGAGCCCCGGGAACCGTATCAGAGCCCCGGGAACCTTATCAGAGCCCCGGGAACCGTATCGGAGCCAGGAACTGTATCAGAGCTCGGGAACCGTATCGGAGCCCCGGGAACCGTATCGGAGCCAAGAACCGTATCAGAGCTCGGGAACCGTATCAGAGCCAGGAACCGTATCGGAGCCTCGGGAACCGTATCGGAACCAGGAACCGTATCGGAGCCCCGGGAACCGTATCAGAGCCCCGGGAACTGTATCAGAGCCAGGAACCGTATCGGAGCCCCAGGAACCGTATCAGAGCCAGAACCGTATCAGAGCCCAGAAACCGTATCAGAGCCAGGAACCGTATCGGAGCCCCGGGAACCGTATCGGAGCCCCGGGAACCGTAGCAGAGCCAGGAACCGTATCAGAGCTCGGGAACCGTATCGGAGCCCTGGGAACCGTATCAGAGCCAGGAACCGTATCAGAGCTCGGAAACCGTATCGGAGCCGGGAACCGTATTGGAGCCCCGGGAACCGTATCAGAGCCTGGGAACCGTATCGGAGCCCCGGGAACAGTATCAGAGCCAAGAACCGTATCAGAGCCAGGAACCGTATCAGAGCCAGGAACCGTATCAGAGCCAGGAACCGTATCAGAGCTCGGGAACCGTATCAGAGCCGGGAACCGTATCGGAACCAGGGACCGTATCAGAGCCCGGGAACCGTATCAGAGCCCCGGGAACCGTATCGGAGCTTGGGAACCGTATCGGAGCTTGGGAACCGTATCAGAGCCCGGAACCGTATCAGAGCCAGGAACTGTATCAGAGCTCGGGAACCGTATCAGAGGCCCGGGAACCGTATCAGAGCCAGGAACCGTATCAGGAGCCAGGAACCGTATTGGAGCCCGGGAACCGTATCGGAGCCAGGAACCGTATCAGAGCCAGGAACCGTATCAGGAGCCAGGAACCGTATCAGAGCCAGGAACCGTATCGGAGTCCCGGAAACCGTATTGGAGCCCGGGAACCGTATCAGGAACCGGGAACCGTATCAGAGCCAGGAACCGTATCAGAGCCCCGGGAACCGTATCAGAGCTCGGGAACCGTATCGGAGCCCCAGGAACCGTATCAGAGCCAGGAACCGTATCAGAGCCAGGAACCGTATCGGAGCCCCGGGAACTGTATCGGAGCCCGCGAACCGTATCGGAGCCCCGGGAACCGTATCGGAGCCCGCGAACAATATCGGAGCCCGTGAACCGTATCGCAGCCCGGGAACCGTATCAGAGCCAGGAACCGTATCAGAGCTCGGGAACCGTATCGGAGCCGGGAACCCTATCGGAGCCCCGGGAACCGTATCAGAGCCCGGGAACCATATCGGAGCCCCGGGAACCGTATTGGAGCTCGGGAACCGTATCAGAGCCAGGAACCGTATCGGAGCTCGGGAACCGTATCAGAGCTCGGGAACTGTATCAGAGCTCAGGAACCGTATCGGAGCCCAGGAACCGTATCAGAGCTCGGGAACCATATTGGAGCCCCGGGTACCGTATCAGAGCCAGGAACGATATCAGAGCCAGAAACCGTATCAGAGCTCGGGAACCGTATCGGAGCCAGGAACCGTATCAGAGCCAGAAACCTTATCAGTGCTCGGGAACCGTATCGGAGCCGGGAACCGTATCGGAGCTCGGGAACCGTATCGGAGCCAGGAACCGTATCGGAGCCAGGAACCGTATCGGAGCCCCGGGAACCGTATCAGGAGCAGGGAACCATATCAGAGCCCTGGGAACCGTATCAGGAGCCGGGGACCGTATCGGAGCCCTGGGAACCGTATCAGAGCCAGGAACCGTATCAGAGCCCGGGAACCGTATCAGAGCCAGGAACCGTATCAGAGCCAGGAACCGTATCGGAGCCCCGGGAACCGTATCAGAGCCCCGGGAACCGTATCAGAGCCCCGGGAACCGTATCGGAGCTCGGGAACCGTATCGGAGCCCCGGGAACCGTATCAGAGCCAGGAACCGTATCAGAGCTCGGGAACCGTATCGGAGCCCTGGGAACTGTATCAGAGCCAGGAACCGTATCAGAGCTCGGGAACCGTATCGGAGCCGGGAACCGTATTGGAGCCCTGGGAACCGTATCAGAGCCTGGGAACCGTATCGGAGCCCCGGGAACAGTATCAGAGCCAAGAACCGTATCAGAGCCAGGAACCGTATCAGAGCCAGGAACCGTATCAGAGCCAGGAACCGTATCAGAGCTCGGGAACCGTATCAGAGCCGGGAACCGTATCGGAACCAGGGACCGTATCAGAGCCCGGGAACCGTATCAGAGCCCCGGGAACCGTATCGGAGCTTGGGAACCGTATCGGAGCTTGGGAACCGTATCAGAGCCCGGAACCGTATCAGAGCCAGGAACTGTATCAGAGCTCGGGAACAGTATCAGAGGCCCGGGAACCGTATCAGAGCCAGGAACCGTATCAGGAGCCAGGAACCGTATTGGAGCCCGGGAACCGTATCGGAGCCAGGAACCGTATCAGAGCCAGGAACCGTATCAGGAGCCAGGAACCGTATCGGAGCTGGGAACCGTATCGGAGCCCGGGAACCGTATCAGAGCCAGGAACTGTATCGGAGCACCGGAAACCGTATTGGAGCCCGGGAACCGTATCAGGAACCGGGAACCGTATCAGAGCCAGGAACCGTATCAGAGCCCCGGGAACCGTATCAGAGCTCGGGAACCGTATCGGAGCCCCAGGAACCGTATCAGAGCCAGGAACCGTATCAGAGCCAGGAACCGTATCGGAGCCCCGGGAACTGTATCGGAGCCCGCGAACCGTATCGGAGCCCCGGGAACCGTATCGGAGCCCGCGAACAATATCGGAGCCCGTGAACCGTATCGCAGCCCGGGAACCGTATCAGAGCCAGGAACCGTATCAGAGCTCGGGAACCGTATCGGAGCCGGGAACCCTATCGGAGCCCCGGGAACCGTATCAGAGCCCGGGAACCGTATCGGAGCCGGGAACCCTATCGGAGCCCCGGGAACCGTATCAGAGCCCGGGAACCATATCGGAGCCCCGGGAACCGTATTGGAGCTCGGGAACCGTATCAGAGCCAGGAACCGTATCGGAGCTCGGGAACCGTATCAGAGCTCGGGAACTGTATCAGAGCTCAGGAACCGTATCGGAGCCCAGGAACCGTATCAGAGCTCGGGAACCATATTGGAGCCCCGGGTACCGTATCAGAGCCAGGAACCATATCAGAGCCAGAAACCGTATCAGAGCTCGGGAACCGTATCGGAGCCAGGAACCGTATCAGAGCCAGAAACCTTATCAGTGCTCGGGAACCGTATCGGAGCCGGGAACCGTATCGGAGCTCGGGAACCGTATCGGAGCCAGGAACCGTATCGGAGCCAGGAAGCGTATCGGAGCCCCGGGAACCGTATCAGGAGCAGGGAACCATATCAGAGCCCTGGGAACCGTATCAGGAGCCGGGGACCGTATCGGAGCCCTGGGAACCGTATCAGAGCCAGGAACCGTATCAGAGCCCGGGAACCGTATCAGAGCCAGGAACCGTATCAGAGCGAGGAACCGTATCGGAGCCCCGGTAACCGTATCAGAGCCCCGGGAACCGTATCAGAGCCCCGGGAACCGTATCGGAGCTCGGGAACCGTATCGGAGCTCAGGAACCGTATCAGAACCCGGGAACCGTATCAGGAGCCGGGAACCGTATCAGAGCCAGGAACCGTATCAGAGCTCGGGAACCGTCTCAGAACCCGGGAACCGTATCAGAACCCGGAAACCGTATCAGAGCTCAGGAACCGTATCAGAGCCAGGAACCGTATCAGAACCCGGGAACCGTATCGGAGCCCGGGAACCATATCAGAACTCGGGAACCGTATCAGAGCCCGGTAACCGTATCAGAACCCGGGAACCGTATCGGAGCCCGGGAACCGTATCAGAACTCGGGAACCGTATCAGAGCCCGGTAACCGTATCGGAGCCAGGAACCGTATCGGAGCCCCGGGAACCGTATCGGAGCCCTGGGAACCGTATCGGAGCTCGGGAACCGTATCGGAGCTCGGGAACCGTATCAGAGCTCGGGAACCATATCAGAGCCTGGGAACCTTATCAGGAGCCAGGAACCGTATCAGAGCCCGGAACTGTATCAGAGCCAGGAACCGTATCAGAGCCCCGGGAACCGTATCAGAGCCCAGGAACTGTATCAGGAGCCAGGAACCGTATCAGAGCCCGTGAACCGTATCAGAGCCAGGAACCGTATCAGAGCACCGGGAACCGTATCAGAGCCAGGAACCGTATCAGAGCCAGGAACCGTATCAGAGCCCCGGGAAACATATCAGAGCAAGGAACCGTATCAGGAGCTGCGAACCATATCCAGAGGCAGGAACCGTATCAGAGCCCGGGAACCGTATCGGAGCCCGGGAACCGTATCGGAGCCCGGGAACCGTATCGAGCCCGGGAACCGTATCAGAGCCCCAGGAACCGTATCAGAACCCGGGAACCGTATCGGAGCCCGGGAACCGTATCGGAGCCCGGGAACCGTATCGGAGCTCGGGAACCGTATCGGAGCCCAGGAACCGTATCAGGAGCCAGGAACTGTATCAGAGCCCGGAACCGTATCAGAGCCCGGGAACCGTATCGGGGCCTGAGGGAAGCTGCCGCGTTTCCCACATTACAACAGTGACAACACCTCAAAAGTACTTCATTGGCTGTAAAGCGCTTTGGGACGTCCTGAGGTCGTGAAAGGCGCTATAGAAATACAAGTCTTTGTTTTGTTGAATGGAGATAAATTGATTAAATTCATTAGTTTAATGAATGATTGCAGAGAATATAGATTTAGGGAGATACATCACAGCACGTGGTTTCTGCACCAGCCCAATACACACTGTTACTCTGTCAGTGGTTTCATGATCACATCTTCAAGATGCAAATTACTTTCGACTGCGGAACAGCTCAACAACAGCAGCACCAACAACAGCAGCACCAAAAGCAACACCAACAGCAAGACTAGCAACAACAGTAGCAGCTGCAATACCAGTAATAGCAACAAAAACAGTCCCAGCAACAGGAAGAGCAGTACCAAACGCAAAGAAATTCTTCACCTGTTGAGAGAGATTGTATCATTCAGAGATAGAAACAGACACGGCAGTGAAGATGTTTCAGTCACTCTGAGATCCCAGCTGTAGATACTCTGCCGCCTCATTGATTGCATGACCTCTGGTGACCTTCCCAATGTGCCTTTGTATCCTCTTCCATTGAACATGTGCCTCGGTCTCCATTCTCATTCCATGGAATAACCAAGGAATTCTGGCCCAAACCCCCTCCCCCCAGTAGTGTTCCCCGACTCTCTCACTGCCAAACCGATAGAATGCCGCCATTGACCCCCCACCCCCACAACACCTTGTGTCAACCTGCCTCAGACACTTGGAGGGACACCTGCTGGCAGAGAGGCCAAAGGCACATCAGATCTCCCCAGTGTATCATTACCTGTTCATCATGGGATGTACTCATCTGATACGATACTTTTATACCGTACCGAAGCTCATTGACAAAGTGTTCACAGTTTGCTGTTGCTGGATTGTACTCCACTTTTCCTACCTTTGCTTCAACTTTTTCTATTATCTGCTCAACAGGAAACGGTTTCTATTTCTTGTCAGAATTGTTGTTGACACGGTAGCGATTTCCACCTACCTCAGCCCGGCTCGATTCCGCACTCGATCCCGAACTCGATTCCGCACTCGATCCTTCATCTAGAAAATATATTAACGGGACGGTTTATTGAGGCTGATCGAATACTCAGGGTGGATACAGTTAAAGGGATGGAACCTGGGTTAGGTACAGTTAAAGGGATGGGTTATTCAGGCTAATAGAATACAATTAAAGGGATTGCTTACTGAGGCTGATACGAAACCTGGGTTAGGTATAGGGTTACAGGGGCTGATAAAATACCTCCGTTAGATACAACTTACAATTCTCTGGCACCGTTAACAGTAACTGTGCCAAGGTGCTTCAGAGAGGAGTGAAGTGAGCAGCAGCGGTTATAGAGCTCGGGGGACTGACCTTAGCTTTGGTCACAGAGGGTTTGAGGCAGCTTTTGAAGTTGGGGGGAGAATGTCGGGCAGTGACAGAGCTAGGGTAGAAGGAATGGTGGGGTCGAACTCCAGATTTGACCGACTGGCCCCTCAAATTTGGCCAATTTAGCCAATAGGAAGTCCAAATTTGGCTGACCTCCAAATGATTGGGGGTGAGGGGTCATGACCCCCACTGGTGGCAGGTGTGCGGGTTTAAGGAGGGAATTCCAGCGCTTGGTGCCAAAACATCTGTCACCAACGGTGGAGCAAGAGGAACATCAGGAATCTGGGCTCAGAACGGTGCCACGTTGTCATTACACCCTGCTGCCAGTGGTGACACTGCAGCACCCCCACTGGTGAAAGGTTGTAATTGCAGCGTGACGTTTACATAGGCAGTCTCCATTGTGAATAATGGAACATGGGCTGACTTCAGATTGATACCTTTATTAGTAAAGGACGATGAAACAAAGTACGAATGCCTGGTAGCTCTTAGCTAACAGAAGGTTTCCTCACCTTCGACAGAGCTGGTATCATCTTGAGGCTCATCGGATGTTTCGCTACTATCTTCAGTCTCAGAAGAGAGTGACTGGAAACAAGACAGGTTTTACATTAGAAGTCAGCGCGGCCATTCGAAAGTTTATTTATTTGCAGTTTCTTGGATTCTAACGGTTATGACACGGAATAGCAACAACAGCAACAACTTGCATTTATATAGTGCCTTTATTAGTGTTCATGATGCGGAGATGCCGGTGTTGGACTGGGGTGGACAAAAGTGAGAAGTCGCACAACACCAGGTTATAGTCCAACAGTTTTATTTGAAATCACAAGCTTTCGGAGCGGCTGCTCCTTCGTCAGGTGAAGTGAAGGAATACAAATCGGCACAGCATATATAGACAGAGAACAATGCCTGTGCAGAGTACAATGTCAGACGACTACAGTTAATCTTTCTGACTGCCTTTTATCACACCTCGGCAGAGAGACAATCAGGTCAGTCAGGAAGACATTATATCAAACACATAGCAAAATACAACTAAGACAATGAGGTGGGGTCACAGGGGGTCTAATGTGTCAGATGCTGCAGTCTGTATGGAAAACCATAAACTTTAAACTTTTTACTTTTTTTACTGGAAATCACATCTGTGAACAAGCCAACGACGACTCGAGTCTGGGTGACTCTACGTCAGGTGGGGTTACATGTAGCGTGACATGAACCCAACATCCCGGTTGAGGCCGTCCTCATGGGTGCGGAACTTGACTATCAGTTTCTGCTCGACGATTTTGCGTTGTCGTGTGTCTCGAAGGCCGCCTTGGAGAACGCTTACCCGAAGATCGGAGGCTGAATGTCCTTGACTGCTGAAGTGTTCCCCGACTGGGAGGGAACACTCCTGCCTGGCGATTGTTGCGCGGTGTCCGTTCATACGTTGTCGCAGTGTCTGCATGGTCTCGCCGATGTACCATGCTCCGGGGCATCCTTTCCTGCAACGTATGAGGTAGACAACGTTGGCCGAGTCACATGAGTATGTACCATGTACCTGGTGGGTGGTGTCCTCACGTGTGATGATGGTATCTGTGTTGATGATCTGGCATGTCTTGCAGAGGTTGCCGTGGCAGGGTTGTGTGGTGTCGTGGTCGCTGTTCTCCTGAAAGCTGGGTAATTTGCTGCGAACGATGGTCTGTTTGAGGTTAGGCGGCTGTTTGAAGGCGAGTAGTGGGGGCGTGGGGATGGCCTTAACGAGGTGTTCGAGTGAATTAGGGGGACAAGTCTCCACTGGCTGGAGTCATACCTCGCACAAAGGAAGATGGTTGTGGTGGTTGGAGGTCAATCATCACAGCCCCAGGACATCGCTGCAGGAGTTCCTCAGGGCAGTGTCCTAGGCCGAACCACCTTCAGCTGCTTCATCAATGACCTTCCCTTCATCATAAGGTCAGAAATGGGGATGTTAGCTGATGACTGCAGTGTTCAATTCCATTCGCAACTCCTCAGATAAAGAAGCAGTCCATGCCTGCATGCAACAAGACCTGGACAACATTCAGGCTTGGGCTGATAAGTGACAGGTAACATGCGCGCCACACAAGTGCCAGGCAATAACAAACTCCAGCAAGAGAGTCTAACCACCGCCCATGACATTCAACGGCATTACCATCACCGAATCCTCCACCATAAATATCCTGGAGGACACCATTGACCATTATCTTAACTGGACCAGTCCACACAAATACTGTGGCTACAAAAGCAGGTCAGAGGCTGGGTATTCTGCGGTGAGTGTCTCACCTCCTGACTCCCCAAAGACTTTCCACCATCTACAAGGCACAAGTCAGGAGTGTGATAGAATACTCTCCACTTGCCTGGATGAGTGAAGCTCCAACAACACTCAAGAAGCTCGACACCATCCAGGACAGAGCAGCCCGCTTGATTGGCACCCCATCCACTACCTTAAACATTCACTCCCTCCACCACCGGCGTACCGTGGCTGCAGTGGGTACCATCTACAAGATGCACTGCAGCAACTCGCCAAGGCTTCTTCAGCAGCACCTTCCAAACCCGCAAACTCTTCCACCTAGAAGGACAAGGGCAGCAGGCGCACGGGAACACCACCACCTCCAAGTTCCCCTTCAAGTCACACACCATCCTGACTTGGAAATATATCGCCGATCCTTCATCATCACTGGGTCAAAATCCTGGAACTCCCTCCCTAACAGCACTGTGGGAGCACCTTCACCACACGGACTGCAGCGGTTCAAGAAGGTGGCTCACCACCAGCTTCTCGAGGGCAATTAGAGCAATCATCTTAAACTCCTCGAGTAGATCACCCGTTAATCTTCTACACTCGAGGGAATACAAGCCCAGTCTGTGCAACCTGTCCTGATAATTTAACCCTTTTAGTCCCGGTATCATTCTGGTGAATCTGCGCTGCTGCTCCCCCTCCAGGGCCAATAAATCCTTCCTGAGGTGCGGGGCCCAGAACTGAACGCAGTTACTCCAGATGGGGTCTAACCAGAGCTTTATATAAACTGTAACATCACTTCCACCGTGTCGTAAGAATGAGCCTTACGCGTGGTAAACTTAATGTAAGCTTTAATCAACTTAAAACGGTGCTGCATACAAAAGAGGTCTTACCCTATGCCTCTTCCAGAGCTAACTGATCAGTCCAGTATTTATCCTGGACTGATTACAGGAAGTGATGTCATACAGGAAGCTGAAAAGTGTTACCACATTCTCCCCCCCCAAAAGATTAGGAGGCCGGAATGCTCCCTCCATTTCGTAGCCGTTGGATGAGGGAGAGCCGCACCCGTTTGGGTTCTCGTAGCGGTAGAGGGCCCCTAGCCCGTTTACCCGCTGCGGGCCATGGACCAGAGTCCGAGTGCTCCAGCCCGCTCTGTGAGGGGTCAGAACGATCCTGACTGTGTACTGGTACCCGAATGGGTGTCGGGCAGGGCTGTGGCAGATCCGTTTCTGAGCGTACGGTACAGGGTTGATCGTGGCTGCGCGTGCGAGCCCCAACGGGCTCATAGTCAGTCTGCCCCAGGTCGGCACGCTGGAGTGAGGTACCAGCCGGCGTCAGATCCCGATCATGATGAGAGGCACCTGGCAAGCCCAGAGATGTGCCTGGTACAATATCATCCCCTGGTGTCCCTCTATGTTTCGGCGGGCAGGGAGCCAGATCCCGCAATGACACGGTAGATTCCCGACCGTCAGGATACCGAATATAGGCGTAGGTAGGGTTGACGTCAGTGAGCTCAACCTCATCTACCAGGGGGTCATTCTTAGACGCCCGGACATATCTTCGGAGTAGCACTGGTCCCGGTGCAGTCAGCCACGACGGGAGAGATGTCCCATAGGATGAGCGACGCTGAAATCGGAAGAACCGTTCATGAGGCGTCGTATTTGTGGCGGTCGAAAGGAGGGACCGTGTGGAGTGTAATGCGTCTGGAAGTACTGCTTCCCAATGCTGGTTGGGTAGGCCCCGAGATCTCAAAGCCAGACGTACCGCATTCCAGATGATAGCGTTAAAACGCTCGACTTGCCCATTCCCAACCGGATGATAAGGCGTCGTTTTGCTGGCAGCAATACCCCGTTCCGAGAGATAGGCCTTGAGTTCTCCCGACATAAAAGAAGGGCCCCGATCTGAATGAACATAGGATGCCATGCCACAGAAAGCAAATACCTGTTCAAGGCAGCTGATAACCGTGGTTGTCAGCATATTGGGGCAGGGAAAGGCAAACGGAAAACGAGAATACTCATCAACCATTGTTAATAGATAAGTGTTGCGAGTCGAAGAGGGCAACGGCCCCTTAAAATCGATGCTAAGCCTTTGCATTGGCTGGGTCGCATGTATGAGTATACCACCCGAGGGGCGGAAAAACCGAGGTTTCAATTCCGCACAGACTCTGCAGTCCGAGCACATCTTCTTTACATCCCCGGTAGAGAATGGGAGATTTCGGGACCGCACGAAGTGCAGCATGCGAGTAACGCCTGGATGACACAACCCATCATGGATGTCTACGAGCGTAGAGGGTGCCATGGCGGAGCAGAATGCTCGTGTGAGGGTATCCGGAGCCACATTCTCCTTGCCAGGTCGATAGTGGATGGTGTAACCAAAAGAGGCCAATTCCAGCCGCCAAAGCTGGATTTTATTATTTTTAATTTTGGTCCGTTTTCGATTATCGAGCATGAAGGCGACCGATCGCTGGTCCGTGATTAAGGTAAAGTGCTGGCGAGCCAGGAGATGACTCCACTTCCGTACTGCCTCTATGATGGCTGTAGCTTCTTTCTCGACTGGAGGATAATGTAGCTCAGCCCCTTGAAAAGTCCTGGACAAAAATGGCACCGGACGACCTTCCTGATTCAGAGTGGCTGAGATTGCCACCTCCGAGGCATCACACTCAACCACGAAAGGAAGACTCTCATCGATGGAGTGAAGAGCCGCTTTCTCCAACTGCTTTTTCAGGAGGTTAAAGGCTGCAACAGCCGTTGTGTCTAGTGGGAATGTGCTGGCCTTCAGTAGAGGTTGGATTCGGTCCGAGAAGTTAGGAATCCATTTCGCATAGTATGCAAACAGGCCGAGGGCCCGGCGCAAGGAGGCCGGATTCTTAGGTGGCGGGAGTTCTTGGAGTGGGCGAAGCCTTTCAGGGTCAGGTTTAATGATGCCATTGCCCACACAATAGCCAAGGATGTTGATAGTTGGTTGTGACTCAATGGATTTAGCCGCATTCAATGTCAAATTACGGTGCTGGAGTGCATCCCAAAATCGTTGGAGATTGGCGTCATGTTCCTGCTGATTGCGACCTGCGACAGTAATATTGTCCAGATAAGGAAACGTATCCTTCAAGTCTTCCTGTTTGACCAGGTCATCCATTGCTCGCTGGAAGACAGCCACTCCATTAGTGACCCCAAAGGGGAGGCGACGAAATTGATACAGCCGCCCATTGGCTTCAAAGGCTGTATACTGCTTGTCTGAGACCTTCAAGGGTACCTGATGATAGGCGCTTTTCAGATCATAAGTCGAGAACACCGTGTACTCAGCCAATTTATTAACCATATCATCGATGCGCGGCAATGGGTATGCGTCCAAGTCCGTATACTGATTGATGGTCTGTGAATAGTCAATGCACAGCCGTTTCTTGTGAGGTTGTAGAGGGTTCTTAACAATAACGACCTGGGCGCGCCATGGCGACGAACAAGGCTCGATGATATCCTCTGCTAAAAGCCGAGAAATCTCAGCCGCAATAAAAGACTGGTCTTCCTGACTGAAACGGCGTGACTTTGTTATAATCGGTTTGCATCGAGGAGGGATACTGGCAAACAGTGAGGGTTCATCCAGTGAAGCTGCTGACAAGGCACAGAACGGTAATCGAGGTCGTATATTAGAAATAGTGAGTTCAGGTTTGGATCCGCCGAACTCAATGGTAAGCTTCTTATGCTGCTTTTGAAAATCCAGCCCTAAGATAAGATCACTACATAAGTCCTTGAGCACCGAAAGCCAGGTGGAGGGATACCTGTGACCTTTAAGCATTATTTCAACTACACAGAAGCCAGAAATTCTGGTATTAAGTGATGACTGAGCCATCGCAACTGCCTGGTCCGATGGAAAAACATGTAGCTTTAACTGTGCAACAGTCTGTTCCCTAATGAAACTATCAGTGCTACCTGAGTCAATTAAGGCATCTAAAGTATGTCCATTAATTGATGCTTTTGTAGCTGCATGGAATAGATTCTGAGGACAAGCAGCTGTAATTGGTGTCGTTGCACAAAGAGTGGCTGAAATTCTAGGTGTGTTTCTTCGAGAAAAAACCCGAGAGGAAGCACGATAGTTTTTAGTTGGAACATCCTGATAGGCCCTTACTGGGGCAGTTCGGTAGGACTTAGCTTGATAAGCCCTCGTAGAGGCTCTTGATAGGCAAACCTTTACAAAATGACCCTTTTTGTTGCAATGACTGCAAAACGCATTGCGAGCAGGGCAGAATCTCCGAGGGTGAAACTCATCACCACAAAAAAAGCATTTCTTAGATTGCCAAGAGGCTGCCACAGTGGGGTCATCATCCTCTTCATCAGTGAAGTCATCAGATCGATCGTCAGGGATAAAGTCCTCCCTAATAGAGTTCACCTGTGGCCTCTTAAATTGCCTGACTGTAGTTAAGGCAGCAGACCGAGGTCTGGGCACTGTAAAAAGGTCTGCATTTCTTTTTGCCAGATCTAGAGAGCAAGCCAGGTCATAAGCTCTCTGCAGCTCAAGTGTCTTACTTTCCAGTAGACGCTGGCGTATAAATGGGGAGGCAAGCCCGCAGATGAACGCATCACGGATCATTTCTTCGCGGTATAGCTCAGCTGAGGCTGCCCGAAAGTTACAGTCCATACTAAGTCTGCGAAGCTCTTGGAGGAATTTATCAATGGATTCCTCCGGCCCTTGTTGGGCTGTAGCTAGTAGATGTCTAGCATAGACCTCATTCGGTGTCTTAGTATATAGTCTCTTAAGCGTCTGAATTGCCTCCTCATAACTGTCCCAGTCTTCCACATACTGAAATACATTCGGGGTGACACAGTTGATGAGTATCCGCAACTTTGAGTTATCATCAGCTTTGCAATACTCAAGAAAATTCTCAAACGTGCGATACCAGTGTTTCCACACCTTACCGGCTGCTGGGGTGTTTGGGTCCAAGTCAAGACGCGATGGTTTAAGGATGTTTTCCATGATGGGTGATTCCCTGGATCCTTAGCTCCGAGTTCGTCCAAAAAGTTTGAGTGCGAAGTTTTTCAAAAGTTGATTAAATTGTCGTAAGAATGAGCCTTACGCGTGGTAAACTTAATGTAAGCTTTAATCAACTTAAAACGGTGCTGCATACAAAAGAGGTCTTACCCTATGCCTCTTCCAGAGCTAACTGATCAGTCCAGTATTTATCCTGGACTGATTACAGGAAGTGATGTCATACAGGAAGCTGAAAAGTGTTACCACACACCGTTTGTATTCCAGCCCCCTGAGATAAAGGCCAACATTCCATTAGCCTCTTTATTATTTTTTGACCCTGAACACTAGGTTTTAGTGATTTCTGTACTTGGAGCCCTAAGTCTCTCTGCTCCTCCACAGTTCCTAGCTTCTCGCCATTTAGAACAATGAAATCTTGTCTTGTTCTCGAACACTTTGAGGAAGTGACTCGGAGGGTGAGTGGAATCAGAAGAGGCAGTCCAGGAACTACAGAATGAGTTGGACAAGGTTTGTGAGTGAACAGAGCGATGGCGGATGGAATTTAAGGCAGAGAAGTGCAAAGTGCTGCCCATAGGAAGGAGAAATAGCGGAGCAGCATAGCCCAGGATGAAGCTAAAAGAGATCTAGGAGTCTCGGAAAACACGAAGCTAAACCAAGGCAGTAAATAAAATCTAAATGTAAGTTCCAATATGCTTAATCTATTTCTGTTTCAATAAGTGAATGTGGTCTGGGATATTGGAGTAGCGCTACTATTTATAGAGTTAAACAGCCGGGGCCAATATGGAGCAGCCATCGTTCACAGGAAGCCTGTTAGACACACCCGAGTTGAGCAAAAGGTAAAGATCAAAAATATTACGGAAAAACTTACATTTTGATTACTCATTTTCGGTTTGTGATTCTGAACTGAGATCAAGAGCTAGACGGTAGTAAACGGTCTCTCTCCCTCGGAGTTTCAGGACACTTGCGGACTGGAATCGAGAAATGATGTGGCTTTCTTTTAAAAGTCCTCGGTTACTGTATTGTGTGCTCTGTTCACTGATCCTTGACGGGCTATTTATGTGTCGCCTAAATTGACAAATCAGCTATGAACATGTTTATGGTTTATTTCAGTTTCGATGTGTCTCAGGTACAAAGGTTCTTGCGACAGAGCCTTTGCCCAAACAATCTAACAGTCCAGGTTAACACTGGGTGACATTCCTGGCCTGCTGGTGGCTCCTCTTGTCTGACAACAGCAACTCCATCTTATAGGTGTGATGAGAAAGAAAGAACTTGCATTTATATAGCGCCTTTCACTGCCTCAGGACATCTCAAAGCGCTTCACAGCCAATGAAGCACTTTTTTTGAAGTGTGGTCACTGTTGTAATGTAGGAAACGTGGCAGCCAGTTTGCGCACAGCAAGCTCCCACAAACAGCAATGTGATAATGACCAGATCATCTATTTTAGTGATGTTAATGATGTTAGTGAGGGATAAATATTGGCCCCAGGACACCGGGGTGAACTCCCCCTGCTCTTCTTCAGATAGTGGCAGAAAGGGCCTCGGTTTAATGTCTCAGTTTTAAATACATTCATGAGATGTGGGTGTCGCTGGCAAGGCCAGCGTTTATTGCCCATCCCTAATTGCCCTTGAGAAGGTGGTGGTGAGCCGCCTTCTTGAACCGCTGCAGTCCGTGTAGTTAAGGTGCTCCCACAGTGCTGTTAGGGAGGGAGTTCCAGGATTTTGACCCAGCGACGATGAAGGAACGGCCGATATATTTCCAAGTCAGGATGGTGTGTGACTTGGAGGGGAACTTGGAGGTGGTGGTGTTCCCATGCGCCTGCTGCCCTTGTCCTTCTAGGTGGAAGAGGTCGCGGGTTTGGGAGGTGCTGTCGAAGAAGCCTTGGCGAGTTGCTGCAGTGCATCTTGTAGATGGTACACACTGCAGCCACGATGCGCCGGTGGTGGAGGGAGTGAATGTTTAAGGTGGTGGATGGGATGCCAATCAAGTGGGCTGCTTTGTCCTGGATGTTGCCGAGCTTCTTGAGTGTTGTTGGAGCTGCACTCATCCAGGCAAGTGGAGAGAATTCCATCACACTCCTTACTTGTGCCTTGTAGATGGTGGAAAGGCTTTGGGGAGTCAGGAGGTGAGACACTCGCCGCAGAATACCTAGCCTCTGACCTGCTCTTGTAGCCACAGTATTTATGTTGCTGTTCCAGTTAAGGGTCTGGTCAATGGTGACACCGAGGATGTTTATGGTGGGGGATTCGGTGATGGTAATGCCGTTGAATGTCAAGGGGAGGTGGTTAGATGCTCTCTTGTTGGAGATGGTCATTACCTGGCACTTGTGTGGCGTGAATGTTACTTGCCCCTTATCAGCCCAAGCCTGAGAATGTTGTCCAGGTCTTGCTGTGTGCGGGCATGGACTGCTTCATTATCTGAGGAGTTGTGAATGGCACTGAACACTGTGCAATCATCAGCGACAATCCCCACTTCGGACCTTATGATGGAGGGAAGGTCATTGATGAAGCAGCTGAAGTTGGTTGGGCCTAGGACACTGGCTGGAAGAACTCCTGCAGCGGTATCCTGGAGCTGAGAATGATTGGCCTCAACAACCACAACCATCTTTCTTTGTGCGAGGTATGGGGTGTTTATTTGTTCAGAATCTATCCCATTTAGCACGGTGGTAGTGCCACACAACATGATGGAGGGTGTCCTCAGTGTGAAGACGGGACTTCATTTCCACAAGGACTGTGCGGTGGTCACTCTTACCAATACTGACCAATACTCTTACCAATTCATCTGCAACAGGTAGATTGGTGAGGACAAGGACAAGTAGGTTTTTCCCTCCTGTTGGTTCTCTTACCATCTACCGCAGGCCCAGTTTGGCAGCTATATCCTTCAAGACTCGGAAAGCTTGGTCAGTAGTGGTGCTACCGAGCTACTCTTGGTGATGGATATTGAAGTCCCCCACCCAGAATACATTCTGTGCCCTTGCTACCCTCAGTGCTTCTTCCAAGTGGTGCTCAACATGGAGGAGAAATCATTCATCAGCTGAGGGAGGGCGGTAGGTGGTAATCAGCAGGAGGTTTCCTTGTCCATGTTTGACCTGATGCCATGAGACATCATGGAGTCCGGAGTCAATGTTGAGGACCCCCAGGGCCACTCCCTCCCGACTGAATACCACTGTGCCGCCAACTCTGGGAGTGTCAGCCTGAGTTGCGGGGTCAAGTCTCTGGGATGGGACTCACACCCACGATCTTGTGACTCAGTGAGAGTGCTGCCCACTGAGCCTCACTGACACTCATGTCGACAGCTTTGTGGATATGATTGAAGCAGGGAGCATTAAAGATCCCATGGAAGCAATGACACAGAGTTCTCCCAGTGTCCCGGGGCAACATTCCTCCCTCATTAATAAGGCGCCAGACCTCATTACAGCCTTGTTCCAAACATGGACAAAGGAGCTGAATTCCAGATGTGAGGTGAGAGTGACTGCCCTTGATATCAGGGCAGAATCTGACCGAGTGTGGCATCAAAGAGCCCTCGTAAAACTGAAGTCCCAGAGGGAAATCTTTCCATTGGCTGGCGTCGTACTGAGCTGTTGACATCTGGAACTCGGTTATTCAGCTTCTGAAAGGTGTTCATGTTTAGTTCATTCGATAAAGGGAAAAATGTGTTTGGTATCATTGGAGAGAGAGCGAGAGAGAGAGAAATGGATTTCACTTCGCAACAGCTGGCCTTGGATATTTTCAGAATCGAATGTTTAGATTAGTAATATTATGTGAGGATAAGAAAGTCTAGAGACTAGAAGGTTTATGCTTACCACAGCAAGGCCACAATGTTTTTATGTGCTTCTAACGTTGTTGATATATGTTGAAGAAAATGCAGATTTGTGTCTCTGGACTATGCAGTAGCCAGAGACTACCGTATTAGGCAATGCCTGCTCCAGTTTGATAAGAAAACAGTGTAAAAATGCAAGTTTTGTTCAGGAAGCACGGAAAGACCCATGCCTAGGTTCGTGTGCTCCATCTGTGACTATACTCTGCTCGTAAATTGCTTTTCATGCTGAAGTTAAAGAATGAAATCATTATAACCAGAAGACTGAATTCGTTACTATTCAAGAAAACAAACAGAAGTCTGTTTTAAGACAACACTAGCACAAAGGAAGATGGTTGTGGTGGTTGGAGGTCAATCATCACAGCCCCAGGACGTCGCTGCAGGAGTTCCTCAGGGCAGTGTCCCAGGCCCAACCATCTTCAGCTGCTTCATCAATGACCTTCCCTCCATCATCAGGTCAGAAGTGGGGATGTTCGCTGATTGCACAGTGTTCAGTTCCATTCACAACTCCTCAAATAATGAAGCAGTCCATGCCCGCAAGCAGCAAGACCTGGACGACATTCAGGCTTGGGCTGATAAGTGGCAGGTAACATTCGCACCACACAAGTGCCAGGCAGTGACCATCTCCAACAGGAGAGTGTCTAACCACCACCCCTTGACATTCAATGGCGTTCCAATTAACATCCTGGGGGTCACCATTGACCAGAACCAGCCCCATAAATACTGTGGCTATAAGAGCAGGTCAGAGGCTGGGTATTCTGAAGCAACTCTGTTTCTGCGATTCCTCTAAAAGGTCTTGTCACTGGTAAGAAAAGGTTAAAACACAGAATCCACCACAATTCTCTCACACAGACACAAGAAAATAGCAGCAAAGAATTGGACTCTCAGCTTAAATTCAAGATTTCCATCAAAATAAAAGCTGCAATTAGTTTTTATCTGTTGTTTCTCGTGTGGGTTTGAGGCCTAAGTGTGGGCACAAGTCCCTTAGCTTATCCAGGCCCCGCCCTGCTGGATTCCCTCCTGAACCCTCCGCACCTCTCTCCCTCCCCCTGTAAGATCCTCCTTCACACCCTCCTCTTTACCCACCTTTCTCTCACCCCTCGCAGCATCTCCTGCTGGGGCCCAGTGCCCAGTGTTATCTGACTTACACCTCTGAACACACGGTGGAGTCTGACTGGTTCCTGAACTTGCTCCTCATTGATTCCCGGCACTCACTGATAATCTCTATTTGTAATAAATTCAAAACATCGCACACAAATCACAAGGCCACATAATTATTGATGGGATGATAAACACAGGCGGGAATGGAAAGAGACTGTGGACCTTGTTTCAGTGCCCAACACCTGTTCCAAGGCTGGGGTTTATGACCAGTGTTAGTTTGAATTTTACTTTAAGCATCTCTATCTCAAACTTTAATCTTATTTAATTTTCTAGTCCTTTTTTGTTCTAAAGGCGAGTCGGAGCCTTTCCCCTGAGGAATTGGGGGAGATCCTTAAAGGTAATTTACCCACAGACCTGGCACCGGCTTGGTGACCCCAAACACACAGTAAGATCCCACAAACAGCAAGAGCGATCAATGGCAGCTTACCATGTTTTTCGGTGGTGTTGGTTGAGGGAGGAATGTTGCCCCAGGACACTGGGAGAACTCTGTGTCATTGCTTCCATGGGATCTTTAATGCTCCCTGCTTCAATCATAACCACAAGGCTGTCGACACGGGTGTCAGTGAGGCTCAGTGGGCAGCACTCTCACCTCTGAGTCACAAGATCGTGGGTTGAGATCCCATCCCAGAGACTTGACCCCGCAACCCAGGCCGACACTCCCAGAGGAGGCGGCACAGTGGTATACAGTCGGGAGGGAGTGGCCCTGGGAGTCCTCAACATTGACTCCGGACCCCATGAAGTCTCATGGCATCAGGTCAAACATGGGCAAGGAAACCTGCTGCTGATTACCACCTACCGCCCTCCCTCAGCTGATGAATCAGTACTCCTCCAGGTTAAACACCACTTGGAAGAAGCACTGAGGGTAGCAAGGGCACAGAATGTATTCTGGGTGGGGGACTTCAATATCCATCACCAAGAGTGACTCGGTAGCACCACTACTGACCGAGCTAGCCGAGTCTTGAAGGATATAGCTAAGAGAACCAACACGAGGGAAAAACCTACTTGACCTCGTCCTCACCAATCTACCTGTTGCAGATTAATTGGTAAGAGTATTGGTCAGTATTGGTAAGAGTGACCACCGCACAGTCCTTGTGGAGATGAAGTCCCGTCTTCACACTGAGGACACCCTCCATTGTGTTGTGTGGCACTACCACCTTGCTAAATGGAATAGATTCGGAACAGATCTAGCAGCTCAAAACTGGGCATCCATGAGGCGCTGTGGGCCATCAGCAGCAGCACATTGTATTCCACCACAATCTGTAACCTCATGGCCCGGCATCTACCATCACCATCAAGCCAGGGGACCAACCCTGGTTCAATCAGGAGTGTAGAAGAGCATGCCAGGAGCAGCACCAGGCTTACCTAAAAATGAGGTGCCAACCTGGGGAAGCTGCAACACAGGACTACATGCATGCTAAACAGCGGAAGCAGCATGCTATAGACAGGGCTAAGCGATCTCACAACCAACGGATCAGATCAAAGCTCTGCAGTCCTGCCACATCCAGTCATGAATGGTGGTGGACCATTAAACAACTAATGGGAGGAGGAGGCTCCAGGACTATCCCCATCCTCAATGATGGCAGAGCCCAGCACGTGAGTGCAAAAGACAAGGATGAAGCGTTTGCAACCATCTTCAGCCAAAGGGGCCGAGTGGATGATCCATCTCGGCCTCTTCCTGAGGTCCCCACCATCACAGAAGCCAGTCTTCAGCCAATTCGATTCACTCCATGTGATATCAAGAAACGGCTGAATGCACTGGATACAGCAAAGGCTATGGGCCCTGACAACATATTGTCTGTCGTGCTGAAGACTTGTGCTCCAGAACTAGCCGCGCCTCTAGCCAAGCAGTTGCAGTACAGCTACAACACTGGCACTACCCGACAATGTGGAAAATTGTCCAGGTGTGTCCTTCGACAAAAAGCAGGACAAATCCAACCCGGCCAATAAGCACCCCATACCTCGCACAAAGAAAGATGGTTGTGGTTGTTGAGGCCAATCATCACAGCCCCAGGACATCGCTGCAGGAGTTCCTCAGGCCAGTGTCCTAGGCCCAACCACTGTGGAGAGGCAGTACTGAGGGAGCGCCGCACTGTCGGAGTGTCAGTACTGAGGGAGCACCGCACTGTCAGATGGTAAGTACTGAGGGAGCGCCGCACTGTCGGATGGTCAGTACTGAGGGAGCACTGCTCTGTCGGAGGGGCAGTACTGAGGGAGCGCTGCCCTGTCAGATTGGGAACTGTAGCATAGTGGTTATGTTACTGGACTAGTAATCCAGAGGCATGGACTAATGATCCGGAGACATGAGTTTAAATCCCACCATGGGAGCTGGGGAATTTAAACTTACTTAATAAATAAATGTAGAATAAAATACTACTACCAGATTGTCGTAAAACCCATCTGGTTCACTAATGGCCTTTACGGAAGGAAATCTGTCGCCCTTACCCGGTCTGGCCTATATGTGACTCCAGACCCACAGCAATGTGGTTGACTCTGAACTACCCTCTGAAATGGCCTCGCGAGACACTCAGTTGTTCCAAACTGCTGGGAGAAATAATCAGAATAAAACCGGACGGACCACCAGGCATCGACCTAAGCATCAGATTTGGACACAACAAAGGCACACCCAGCCCAGTCAACCCTGCAAAGCCCTCCTCATTAACATCTGGGGACTTGTGCCAAAATTGGGAGAGCTGTCCCACAGACTAGTCAAGCAACAGCCTGACATAGTCATACTCACAGAATCATACCTTTCAGCCAAGGTCCCAAATTCCTCCATCACCATCCCTGGGTATGTCCTGTCCCACCAGAGGTGGCGGCACAGTGGTATACAGTCGGGAAGGAGTGGCCCTGGGAGTCCTCAACATTGACTCCGTATCCCATGAAGTCTCATGGCTTCAGGTCAAACATGGGCATGGAAACCTCCTGCTGATTACCACCTACCGCCCTCCCTCAACTGATGAATCAGTGGATGTGGTGTATTTGGATTTTCAGAAGGCCTTTGATAAAGTTCCACATAAGAGGTTAGTGTGCAAAATTAAAGCACATGGGATTGGGGGTAATATACTGGCATGGATTAAAAATTGGTGAACAGACAGGAAACAGAGAGTAGGAATAAATGGACCGAGCCCTGAAGGGCATAGCTGCCAGACTGGGCCTTCAGCAGGTGGTGAGAGAACCAACATGAGGAAAAAACCTACTTGACCTCGTCCTCACCAATCTACCTCTCTCAGATGCAGCTATCCATGACAGTATTGGTAAGAGTGACCACCTCACAGTCCTCGGGGAGACGAAGAGCCATCTTCACACTGAGGACACCCTCCATCGTGTTGTGTGGCACTACCACCGTGCTAAATGGGATAGATTCGGAACAGATCTAGCAGCTCAAAACTGGGCATCCATGAGGCGCTGTGGGCCATCAGCAGCAGCAGATTGTATTCCACCACACTCTGTAAACTCATGGCCCGGCATCTACCATCACCATCAAGCCAGGGGACCAACCCTGGTTCAATGAGGAGTGTAGAAGAGCATGCCAGGAGCAGCACCAGGCGTACCTAAAAATGAGGTGCCAACCTGGGGAAGCTGCAACACAGGACTACATGCATGCTAAAAAGCAGAAGCAGCATGCTATAGACAGGGCTAAGCGATCTCACAACCAACGGATCAGATCAAAGCTCTGCAGTCCTGCCACATCCAGTCGTGAATGGTGGTGGAGCATTAAACAACTAACGGGAGGAGGCTGCTCCAGGACTATCCCCATCCTCAATGATGGCAGAGCCCAGCACGTGAGTGCAAAAGACAAGGCTGAAGCGCTTGCAACCATCTTCAGCCAGAAGTGCCGAGTGGATGATCCATCTCGGCCTCTTCCTGAGGTCCCCACCAGCACAGAAGCCAGTCTTCAGCCAATTCGATTCACTCCATGTAATATCAAGAAACGGCTGAATGCACTGGATACAGCAAAGGCTATGGGCCTCGACAACATCCCGGCTGTAGTGCTGAAGACTTGTGCTCCAGAACTAGCCGCGCCTCTAGCCAAGCTGTTCCGGTACAGCTATAACACTGACATCTATCCGACAATGTGGAAAACTGCCCAGGTATGTCCTGTCCACAAAAAGCAGGACAAATCCAATCCGGCCAATTACCGCCCCATCAGTCTACTCTCAATCATCAGTAAAGTGATGGAAGGTGTCGTCAACAGTGCTATCAAGTGGCACTTACTTACCAATAACCTGCTCACCAATGCTCAGTTTGTGTTTCTCCATGAGCACTCGGCGCCAGACCTCATTACAGCCTTGGTCCAAACATGGACAAAGGAGCTGAATTCCAGAGGTGAGGTGAGAGTGACTGCTCTTGACATCAAGGCAGAATCTGACCGAGTGTGGCATCAAAGAGCCCTCGTAAAACTGAAGTCAATGGGAACCAGAGGGAAATTTTTCCATTGGCTGGCGTCGTACCTAACTGTTGACATCTGGAACTCGGTTATTCAGCTTCTGAAAGATGTTCATGTTTAGTTCATTCGATAAAGGGAAAAATGTGTTTGGTATCATTGGAGAGAGAGCGAGAGAGAGAGAAATGGATTTCACTTCGCAACAGCTGGACTTGGATATTTTCAGAATCGAATGTTTAGATTAGTAATATTATGTGAGGATAAGAAAGTCTAGAGACTAGAAGGTTTATACTTACCACAGCAAGGCCACAATGTTTTTATGTGCTTCTAACGTTGTTGATATATGTTGAAGGAAATGTAGATTTGTGTCTCTGGACTATGCAGTAGCCAGAGACTACCGTATTAGGCAATGCCTGCTCCAGTTTGATAAGAAAACAGTGTAAAAATGCAAGTTTTGTTCAGGAAGCACGGTAAGACCCATGCCTAGGTTCGCGTGCTCCATCTGTGACTATACTCCGCTCGTAAATTGCTTTTTATGCTGAAGTTAAAGAATGAAATGATTATAACCAGAAGACTGAATTCGTTACTATTCAAGAAAACAAACAGAAGTCTGTTTTAAGACAACACTAGCACAAAGGAAGATGGTTGTGGTGGTTGGAGGTCAATCATCACAGCCCCAGGACATCGCTGCAGGAGTTCCTCAGGGCAGTGTCCCAGGCCCAACCATCTTCAGCTGCTTCATCAATGACCTTCCCTCCATCATCAGGTCAGAAATGGGGATGTTCGCTGATGACTGCACAGTGTTCAGTTCCATTCACAACTCCTCAAATAATGAAGCAGTCCATGCCTGCAAGCAGCAAGACCTGGACGACATTCAGGCTTGGGCTGATAAGTGGCAGGTAACATTCGCACCACACAAGTGCCAGGCAATTACCATCTCCAACAAGAGAGCGTCTAACCACCACCCCTTGACATTCAAAGGCATTCCAATTAACATCCTGGGGGTCACCATTGACCAGAACCAGCTCCATAAATACTGTGGCTACAAGAGCAGGTCAGAGGCTTGGTATTCTGAAGCAACTCTGTTTCTGCAATTCCTCTAAAAGGTCTTGTCACTGGTAAAGAAAAGGTTAAAACACGGAATCCACCACAGTTCTCTCACACAGACACAAGAAAATAGCAGCAAAGAATTGGACTCTCAGCTTAAATTCAAGATTTCCATCAAAATAAAAGCTGCAAATAGTTTTTATCTGTTGTTTCTCGTGTGGGTTTGAGGCCTAAGTGTGGGCACAAGTCCCTTAGCTTATCCAGGCCCCGCCCTGCTGGATTCCCTCCTGAACCCTCCGCACCTCCTTCCCTCCCCCTGTAAGATCCTCCTTCACACCCTCCTCTTTACCCACCTTTCTCTCACCCCTCGCAGCATCTCCTGCTGGGGCCCAGTGCCCAGTTTTGTCTGACTTACACCTCTGAACACACGGTGGAGTCTGACTGGTTCCTGAACTTGCCCCTCATTGATTCCCGGCACTCACTGATAATCTCTATTTGTAATAAATTCAAAACATCGCACACAAATCACAAGGCCACAAGAATTATTGATGGGATGATAAACACAGGCTGGAATGGAAAGAGACTGTGGACCTTGTTTCAGTGCCCAACCCCTGTTCCAAGGCTGGGGTTTATGACCAGTGTTAGTTTGAATTTTACTTTCAGTCTCTCAATCTCAAACTTTAATCTTATTTAATTGTCTAACCCTTTTTTGTTCTTAAGGCGAGTCGGTGCCTTTCCCCTGAGGAATTGGGGGAGATCCTTAAAGGTAATTTACCCACAGACCTGGCACCGGCTTGGTGACCCCAAACACACAGTAAGATCCCACAAACAGCAAGAGCGATCAATGGCCACTTGCCATGTTTTTCGGTGGTGTTGGTTGAGGGAGGAATGTTGCCCCAGGACACTGGGAGAACTCTGTGTCATTGCTTCCATGGGATCTTTAATGCTCCCTGCTTCAATCATAACCACAAGGCTGTCGACACGGGTGTCAGTGAGGCTCAGTGGGCAGCACTCTCACTGAGTCACAAGATCGTGGGTGAGAATCCCATCCCAGAGACTTGACCCCGCAACTCAGGCCGACACTCCCAGAGGAGGCGGCACAGTGGTATACAGTCGGGAAGGAGTGGCCCTGGGAGTCCTCAACATTGACTCCGGACCCCATGATGTCTCATGGCATCAGGTCAAACATGGGCAAGGAAACCACCTGCTCATTACCACCTACCGCCCTCCCTCAGCTGATGAATCAGTACTCCTCCATGTTAAACACCACTTGGAAGAAGCACTGAGGGTAGCAAGGGCACAGAATATACTCTGGGTGGGGGACTTCAATATCCATCACCAAGAGTGACTCGGTAGCACCACTACTGACCGAGCTAGCCGAGTCTTGAAGGATATAGCTAAGAGAACCAACACGAGGGAAAAACCTACTTGACCTCGTCCTCACCAATCTACCTGTTGCAGATTAATTGGTAAGAGTATTGGTCAGTATTGGTAAGAGTGACCACCGCACAGTCCTTGTGGAGATGAAGTCCCGTCTTCACACTGAGGACACCCTCCATCGTGTTGTGTGCCACTACCACCGTGCTAAATGGAATAGATTCGGAACAGATCTAGCAGCTCAAAACTGGGCATCCATGAGGCGCTGTGGGCCATCAGCAGCAGCACATTGTATTCCACCACAATCTGTAACCTCATGGCCCGGCATCTACCATCACCATCAAGCCAGGGGACCAACCCTGGTTCAATGAGGAGTGTAGAAGAGCATGCCAGGAGCAGCACCAGGCTTACCTAAAAATGAGGTGCCAACCTGGGGAAGCTGCAACACAGGACTACATGCATGCTAAACAGCGGAAGCAGCATGCTATAGACAGGGCTAAGTGATTTCACAACCAACGGATCAGATCAAAGCTCTGCAGTCCTGCCACATCCAGTCGTGAATGGTGGTGGACCATTAAACAACTAATGGGAGGAGGAGGCTCCAGGACTATCCCCATCCTCAATGATGGCAGAGCCCAGCACGTGAGTGCAAAAGACAAGGATGAAGCGTTTGCAACCATCTTCAGCCAAAGGGGCCGAGTGGATGATCCATCTCGGCCTCTTCCTGAGGTCCCCACCATCACAGAAGCCAGTCTTCAGCCAATTCGATTCACTCCATGTGATATCAAGAAACGGCTGAATGCACTGGATATAGCAAAGGCTATGGGCCCTGACAACATATTGTCTGTCGTGCTGAAGACTTGTGCTCCAGAACTAGCCGCGCCTCTAGCCAAGCAGTTGCAGTACAGCTACAACACTGGCACTACCCGACAATGTGGAAAATTGTCCAGGTGTATCCTTCGACAAAAAGCAGGACAAATCCAACCCGGCCAATAAGCACCCCATACCTCGCACAAAGAAAGATGGTTGTGGTTGTTGAGGCCAATCATCACAGCCCCAGGACATCGCTGCAGGAGTTCCTCAGGCCAGTGTCCTAGGCCCAACCACTGTGGAGAGGCAGTACTGAGGGAGCGCCGCACTGTCGGAGTGTCAGTACTGAGGGAGCACCGCACTGTCAGATGGTAAGTACTGAGGGAGCGCCGCACTGTCGGATGGTCAGTACTGAGGGAGCACTGCTCTGTCGGAGGGGCGGTACTGAGGGAGCGCCACACTGTGGGAGGGGCAGTACTGAGGGAGCGCCGCACTGTCGGAGTGTCAGTACTGAGGGAGCACCGCACTGTCAGATGGTAAGTACTGAGGGAGCGCCGCATTGTCGGATGGTCAGTACTGAGGGAGCGCTGCCCTGTCGGAGGGGCGGTACTGAGGGAGCGCCACACTGTGGGATGGTCAGTACTGAGGGAGCACTGCTCTGTCGGAGGGGCAGTACTGAGGGAGCGCCACACTGTGGGAGGGGCAGTACTGAGGGAGCGCTGCCCTGTCAGATTGGGAACTGTAGCATAGTGGTTATGTTACTGGACTAGTAATCCAGAGGCATGGACTAATGATCCGGAGACATGAGTTTAAATCCCACCATGGGAGCTGGGGAATTTAAACTTACTTAATAAATAAATGTAGAATAAAATACTACTACCAGATTGTCGTAAAACCCATCTGGTTCACGAATGGCCTTTACGGAAGGAAATCTGTCGCCCTTACCCGGTCTGGCCTATATGTGACTCCAGACCCACAGCAATGTGGTTGACTCTGAACTACCCTCTGAAATGGCCGAGCGAGACACTCAGTTGTTCCAAACTGCTGGGAGAAATAATCAGAATAAAACCGGACGGACCACCAGCATCGACCTAAGCATCAGATTTGGACACGACAACGGCACACCCAGCCCAGTCAACCCTGCAAAGCCCTGCTCACTAACATCTGGGGACTTGTGCCAAAATTGGGAGAGCTGTCCCACAGACTAGTCAAGCAACAGCCTGACATAGTCATACTCACAGAATCATACCTTTCAGCCAAGGTCCCAAACTCCTCCATCACCATCCCTGGGTATGTCCTGTCCCACCAGAGGTGGCGGCACAGTGGTATACAGTCGGGCTGGAGGGCCCTGGGAGTCCTCAACATTGACTCCGTATCCCATGAAGTCTCATGGCTTCAGGTCAAACATGGGCATGGAAACCTCCTGCTGATTACCACCTACCGCCCTCCCTCAACTGATGAATCAGTGGATGTGGTGTATTTGGATTTTCAGAAGGCCTTTGATAAAGTTCCACATAAGAGGTTAGTGTGCAAAATTAAAGCACATGGGATTGGGGGTAATATACTGGCATGGATTAAAAATTGGTGAACAGACAGGAAACAGAGAGTAGGAATAAATGGACCGAGCCCTGAAGGACATAGCTGCCAGACTGGGCCTGCAGCAGGTGGTGAGAGAACCAACATGAGGAAAAAACCTACTTGACCTCGTCCTCACCAATCTACCTCTCTCAGATGCAGCTATCCATGACAGTATTGGTAAGAGTGACCACCTCACAGTCCTCGGGGAGACGAAGAGCCATCTTCACACTGAGGACACCCTCCATCGTGTTGTGTGGCACTACCACCGTGCTAAATGGGATAGATTCGGAACAGATCTAGCAGCTCAAAACTGGGCATCCATGAGGCGCTGTGGGCCATCAGCAGCAGCAGATTGTATTCCACCACACTCTGTAAACTCATGGCCCGGCATCTACCATCACCATCAAGCCAGGGGACCAACCCTGGTTCAATGAGGAGTGTAGAAGAGCATGCCAGGAGCAGCACCAGGCGTTCCTGAAAATGAGGTGCCAACCTGGGGAAGCTGCAACACAGGACTACATGCATGCTAAACAGCGGAAGCAGCATGCTATAGACAGGGCTAAGCGATCTCACAACCAACGGATCAGATCAAAGCTCTGCAGTCCTGCCACATCCAGTCGTGAATGGTGGTGGAGCATTAAACAACTAACGGGAGGAGGCTGCTCCAGGACTATCCCCATCCTCAATGATGGCAGAGCCCAGCACTCGAGTGCAAAAGACAAGGCTGAAGCGCTTGCAACCATCTTCAGCCAGAAGTGCCGAGTGGATGATCCATCTCGGCCTCTTCCTGAGGTCCCCACCAGCACAGAAGCCAGTCTTCAGCCAATTCGATTCACTCCATGTAATATCAAGAAACGGCTGAATGCACTGGATACAGCAAAGGCTATGGGCCCCGACAACATCCCGGCTGTAGTGCTGAAGACTTGTGCTCCAGAACTAGCCGCGCCTCTAGCCAAGCTGTTCCGGTACAGCTATAACACTGACATCTATCCGACAATGTGGAAAACTGCCCAGGTATGTCCTGTCCACAAAAAGCAGGACAAATCCAATCCGGCCAATTACCGCCCCATCAGTCTACTCTCAATCATCAGTAAAGTGATGGAAGGTGTCGTCAACAGTGCTATCAAGTGGCACTTACTTACCAATAACCTGCTCACCAATGCTCAGTTTGTGTTTCTCCATGAGCACTCGGCGCCAGACCTCATTACAGCCTTGGTCCAAACATGGACAAAGGAGCTGAATTCCAGAGGTGAGGTGAGAGTGACTGCCCTTGACATCAAGGCAGAATCTGACCGAGTGTGGCATCAAAGAGCCCTCGTAAAACTGAAGTCAATGGGAACCAGAGGGAAATTTTTCCATTGGCTGGCGTCGTACCTAACTGTTGACATCTGGAACTCGGTTATTCAGCTTCTGAAAGATGTTCATGTTTAGTTCATTCGATAAAGGGAAAAATGTGTTTGGTATCATTGGAGAGAGAGCGAGAGAGAGAGAAATGGATTTCACTTCGCAACAGCTGGACTTGGATATTTTCAGAATCGAATGTTTAGATTAGTAATATTATGTGAGGATAAGAAAGTCTAGAGACTAGAAGGTTTATACTTACCACAGCAAGGCCACAATGTTTTTATGTGCTTCTAACGTTGTTGATATATGTTGAAGAAAATGTAGATTTGTGTCTCTGGACTATGCAGTAGCCAGAGACTACCGTATTAGGCAATGCCTGCTCCAGTTTGATAAGAAAACAGTGTAAAAATGCAAGTTTTGTTCAGGAAGCACGGAAAGACCCATGCCTAGGTTCGTGTGCTCCATCTGTGACTATACTCCACTCGTAAATTGCTTTTTATGCTGAAGTTAAAGAATGAAATGATTATAACCAGAAGACTGAATTCGTTACTATTCAAGAAAACAAACAGAAGTCTGTTTTAAGACAACATTAGCACAAAGGAAGATGGTTGTGGTGGTTGGAGGTCAATCATCACAGCCCCAGGACATCGCTGCAGGAGTTCCTCAGGGCAGTGTCCTAGGCCCAACCATCTTCAGCTGCTTCATCAATGACCTTCCCTCCATCATCAGGTCAGAAATGGGGATGTTCGCTGATGACTGCACAGTGTTCAGTTCCATTCACAACTCCTCAAATAATGAAGCAGTCCATGCCCGCAAGCAGCAAGACCTGGACGACATTCAGGCTTGGGCTGATAAGTGGCAGGTAACATTCGCACCGCACAAGTGCCAGGCAATTACCATCTCCAACAAGAGAGCGTCTAACCACCACCCCTTGACATTCAAAGGCATTCCAATTAACATCCTGGGGGTCACCATTGACCAGAACTAGCCCCATAAATACTGTGGCTACAAGAGCATGTCAGAGGCTGGGTATTCTGAAGCAACTCTGTTTCTGCAATTCCTCTAAAAGGTCTTGTCACTGGTAAAGAAAAGGTTAAAACACGGAATCCACCACAATTCTCTCACACAGACGCAAGAAAATAGCAGCAAAGAATTGGACTCTCAGCTTAAATTCAAGATTTCCATCAAAATAAAAGCTGCAAATAGTTTTTATCTGTTGTTTCTCGTGTGGGTTTGAGGCCTAAGTGTGGGCACAAGTCCCTTAGCTTATCCAGGCCCCGCCCTGCTGGATTCCCTCCTGAACCCTCCGCACCTCTCTCCCTCCCCCTGTAAGATCCTCCTTCACACCCTCCTCTTTACCCACCTTTCTCTCACCCCTCGCAGCATCTCCTGCTGGGGCCCAGTGCCCAGTTTTGTCTGATTTACACCTCTGAACACACGGTGGGGTCTGACTGGTTCCTGAACTTGCTCCTCATTGATTCCCGGCACTCACTGATAATCTCTATTTGTAATAAATTCAAAACATCGCACACAAATCACAAGGCCACAAGAATTATTGATGGGATGATAAACACAGGCTGGAATGGAAAGAGACTGTGGACCTTGTTTCAGTGCCCAACCCCTGTTCCAAGGCTGGGGTTTATGACCAGTGTTAGTTTGAATTTTACTTTCAGTCTCTCTATCTCAAACTTTAATCTTATTTAATTGTCTAACCCTTTTTTGTTCTAAAGGCGAGTCAGTGACTTTCCCCTGAGGAATTGGGGGAGATCCTTAAAGGTAATTTACCCACAGACCTGGCACCGGCTTGGTGACCCCAAACACACAGTAAGATCCCACAAACAGCAAGAGCGATCAATGGCCACTTACCATGTTTTTCGGTGGTGTTGGTTGAGGGAGGAATGTTGCCCCAGGACACTGGGAGAACTCTGTGTCATTGCTTCCATGGGATCTTTAATGCTCCCTGCTTCAATCATAACCACAAGGCTGTCGACACGGGTGTCAGTGAGGCTCAGTGGGCAGCACTCTCACTGAGTCACAAGATCGTGGGTGAGAGTCCCATCCCAGAGACTTGACCCCGCAACTCAGGCCGACACTCCCAGAGGTGGCGGCACAGTGGTATACAGTCGGGAAGGAGTGGCCCTGGGAGTCCTCAATATTGACTCCGGACCCCATGATGTCTCATGGCATCAGATCAAACATGGGCAAGGAAACCTCCTGCTGATTACCACCTACCGCCCTCCCTCAGCTGATGAATCAGTACTCCTCCATGTTAAAAACCACTTGGAAGAAGCACTGAGGATAGCAATGGCACAGAATGTACTCTGGGTGGGGGACTTCAATATCCATCACCAAGAGTGACTCGGTAACACCACTACTGACCGAGCTGGCCGAGTCTTGAAGGATATAGCTGCCAGACTCGGCCTGCGGTAGATGGTAAGAGAACCAACACGAGGGAAAAACCTACTTGACCTCGTCCTCACCAATCTACCTGTTGCAGATGAATTGGTAAGAGTATTGGTCAGTATTGGTAAGAGTGACCACCGCACAGTCCTTGTGGAGACGAAGTCCCGTCTTCACACTGAGGACACCCTCCATCGTGTTGTGTGGCACTACCACCGTGCTAAATGGGATAGATTCGGAACAGATCTAGCAGCTCAAAACTGGGCATCCATGAGGCGCTGTGGGCCATCAGCAGCAGCACATTGTATTCCACCACAATCTGTAACCTCATGGCCCGGCATCTACCATCACCATCAAGCCAGGGGACCAACCCTGGTTCAATGAGGAGTGTAGAAGAGCATGCCAGGAGCAGCACCAGGCGTACCTAAAAATGAGGTGCCAACCTGGGGAAGCTGCAACACAAGACTACATGCATGCTAAACAGCGGAAGCAGCATGCTATAGACAGAGCTAAGCAATCTCACAACCAACAGATCAGATCAAAGCTCTGCAGTCCTGCCACATCCAGTCGTGAATGATGGTGGACCATTAAACAACTAACGGGAGGAGGAGGCTCCAGGAATATCCCCATCCTGAATAATGACGGAACCCAGCACGTGAGTGCAAAAGACAAGGCTGAAGTGCTTGCAACCATCTTCAGCCAAAGGGGCCGAGTGGATGATCCATCTCGGCCTCTTCCTGAGGTCCCCACCAGCACAGAAGCCAGTCTTCAGCCAATTCGATTCACTCCATGTAATATCAAGAAAAGGCTGAGCGCACTGGATACAGCAAAGGCTATGGGCCCCGATAACATCCTGTCTGTAGTGCTGAAGACTTGTGCTCCAGAACTAGCCGCGCCTCTAGCCAAGCAGTTGCAGTACAGCTACAACACTGGCATCTACCCGACAATGTGGAAAATTGTCCAGGTGTGTCCTGTCTACAAAAAGCAGGACAAATCTAATCCAGCCAATAAGCACCCATACCTCGCACAAAGAAAGATGGTTGTAGTTGTTGAGGCCAATCATCACAGCCCCAGGACATCGCTGCAGGAGTTCCTCAGGCCAGTGTCCTCGGCCCAACCATCTTCAGCTGCTTCATCAATGACCTTCCCTCCATCATAAGGTCAGAAGTGGGGATGGTCGCTGAAGATTGCACAGTGTTCAGCGCCATTCACAACTCCTCAGATAATCAAGCAGTCCATGCCCGCATGCAGCAAGACCTGGACAACATTCAAGCTTGGGCTGATAAGTGGCAAGTAACATTCGCACCACACAAGTGCCAGGCAATAACCATCTCCAACAAGAGAGCGTCTAATCACTGCCCCTTGACATTCAACGGCATTACCATCACCGAATCCCCCACCATAAACATCCTGGGGGTCAACATTGACCAGAACCTTAACTGGACCAGCCACAAAAATACTGTGGCTACAAGAGCAGGTCAGAGGCTGGGTATTCTGCGACGAGTGTCTCACATCCTGACTCTCCAAAGCCTTTCTACCATCTACAAGGCACAAGTAAGGAGTGTGATGGAATACTCTCCACTTGCCTGGATGAGTGCAGCTCCAACAACACTCAAGAAGCTCGACACCATCCAGGACAAAGCAGCCCGTTTGATTGGCACCCCATCCACCACCTTAAACATTCACTCCCTCCACCACCGGCGCACCGTGGCTGCAGTGTGTACCATCTACAAGATGCACTGCAGCAACTCGCCAAGGCTTCTCCGGCAGCACCTTCCAAACCCGCGATCTCCTCCACCTAGAAGGACAAGGGCAGCAGGCGCATGGGAACACCACCACCTCCAAGTTCTCCTCCAAATCACACACCATCCTGACTTGGAAATATATCGGCCGTTCCTTCATCGTCACTGGGTCAAAATCCTGGAACTCCCTCCCTAACAGCACTGTGGGAGCACCTTCACCACACGGACTGCAGCGGTTCAAGAAGGCGGCTCACCACCACCTTCTCAAGGGCAATTAGGGATGGGCAATAAATGCTGGCCTTGCCAGCGACGCCCACATCTCATGAATGAATTAGAAAAAAATGAGACGTTAAACCGAGGCCCTTTCTGCCACTATCTGAAGAAGAGCAGGGGGAGTTCACCCCGGTGTCCTGGGACCAATATTTATCCCTCACTAACATCATTAACATCACTAAAAGAGATGATCTGGTCATTATCACATTGCTGTTTGTGGGAGCTTGCTGTGCGCAAACTGGCTGCCATGTTTCCTACAACAGTGACCACACTTCAAAAAAATTGCTTCATTGGCTGTGAAGCGCTTTGGGACGTACTGAGGCAGTGAAAGGCGCTATATAAATGCAAGTTCTTTCTTTCTCATCACACCTGTAAGATGGAGTTGCTGTTGTCAGACAAGAGGAGCCACCAGCAGGCCAGGAATGTCACCCGGTGTTAACCTGAACTGTTAGGCTGTTTGGACAAAGGCTCTGTCGCAAGAACCTTTGTACCTGAGACACATCGAAACTGAAATAAACCATAAATGTGATAATAGCTGATTTGTCAATTTAGGCTGCACACATATCACAGCCAGTCAAGGATCAGTGCACAGAGCACGCAATACAGTAACCGAGGACTTTTAAAAGAAAGCCACATCATTTCTCGATTCCAGTTCGCAAGTGTCCTGAAACTCCGAGGGAGTGAGACCGTTTACTGCCGTCTAGCTCTTGATCTCAGTTCAGAATCACAAACCGAAAATGAGGTACCAAAATGTAAGTTTGTCCTTAACATTTTTGATCTTTACCTTTTGCTCAACTCGGGTGTGTCTAACAGGCTTCCTGTGAACGATGGCTGCTCCATATTGGCCCCGGCTGTTTAACTCTATAAATAGTAGCGCTACTCCAATATCACAGACCACATTCACTTATTGAAACAGAAATAGATTAAGCATATTGGAACTTACATTTAGATTTTATTTACTGCCTTGGTTTAGCTTCGTGTTTTCCGAGACTCCTAGATCTCTTTTAGCTTCATCCTGGGCTATGCTGCTCCGCTATTTCTCCTTCCTATGGGCAGCACTTTGCACTTCTCTGCCTTAAATTCCATCCGCCATCGCTCTGTTCACTCACAAACCTTGTCCAACTCATTCTGTAGTTCCTGGACTGCCTCTTCTGATTCCACTCACCCTCCGAGTCACTTCCTCAAAGTGTTCGAGATCAAGACAAGATTTCATTGTTCTAAATGGCGAGAAGCTGGGAACTGTGGAGGAGCAGAGAGACTTAGGGCTCCAAGTACAGAAATCACTAAAACCTAGTGTTCAGGGTCAAAAAATAATAAAGAGGCTAATGGAATGTTGGCCTTTATCTCGGGGGCTGGAATACAAACGGTGGAAGTGATGTTACAGTTTATATAAAGCTCTGGTTAGACCCCATCTGGAGTAACTGCGTTCAGTTCTGGGCCCCGCACCTCAGGAAGGATATATTGGCCTTGGAGAGGGTGCAGCGCAGATTCACCAGAACGATACCGGGGCTAAAAGGGTTAAATTACGAGGACAGGTTGCACAGACTGGGCTTGTATTCCCTCGAGTGTAGAAGATTAACGGGTGATCTACTCGAGGTGTTTAAGATGATTGCTCTAATTGCCCTTGAGAAGGTGGTGGTGAGCCGCCTTCTTGAACCGCTGCAGTCCGTGTGGTGAAGGTGCTCCCACAGTGCTGTTAGGGAGGGAGTTCCAGGATTTTGACCCAGCGACGATGAAGTAACAGCGATATATTTCCAAGTCAGGATGGTGTGTGACTTGAAGGGGAACTTGGAGGTGGTGGTGTTCCCATGCGCCTGCTGCCCTTGACCTTCTAGGTGGAAGAGGTCGTGGGTTTAGGAGGTGCTGCCGAAGAAGCCTTGGCGAGTTGCTGTAGTGCATCTTGTAGATGGTACACACTGCAGCCACGGTGCGCCGGTGGTGGAGGGAGTGAATGTTTAAGGTGGTGGATGGGGTGCCAATCAAGCGGCTGCTTTGTCCTGAATCGTGTTGAGCTTCTTGAGTGTTGTTGGAGCTGCACTCATCCAGGCAAGTGGAGAGTATTCCATCACACTCCTGACTTGTGCCTTGTAGATGGTGGAAAGGCTTTCGAGAGTCAGGAAGTGAGACACTCGCCGCAGAATACCCAGCCTCTGACCTGCTTTTGTAGCCACAGTATTTGTGTGGACTGGTCCAGTTAAGATTCTGGTCAATGGTGTCCTCCAGGATATTTATGGTGGGGGATTCGGTGATGGTAATGCCGTTGAATGTGAAGGGACGATGGTTAGACTCTCTCTTGCTGGAGATAGTTATTGCCTGGCACTTGTGTGGCGCGAATGTTACCTGCCACTTATCAGCCCAAGCCTGAATGTTGTCCAGGTCTTGTTGCATGCGGGCATGGACTGCTTCTTTATCTGAGGAGTTGCGAATGGAACTGAACACTGTGCAATCATCAGCGAACATCCCCATTTCTGACCTTATGTTGGAGGGAAGGTCATTGATGAAGCAGCTGAAGGTGGTTGGGCCTAGGACACTGCCCTGAGGAACTCCTGCAGCGATGTCCTGGGGCTGTGATGATTGACCTCCAACCACCACAACCATCTTCCTTTGTGCAAGGTATGACTCCAGCCAGTGGAGAGTTATCCCCCCGATTCCCATTGACTTCAGTTTTACTAGGGCTCTTTGGTGCCATATTCGCTCAAACGCTGCCTTGATGTCAAGGGCAATCACTCTCACCTCACCTCTGGAATTCAGCTCCTTTGTCCATGTTTGGACCAAGGCTGTAATGAGGTCTGGAGCCGAGTGGTCCTGTCGGAACCCAGATTGAGCATCAGTGAGCAGGTTATTGGTAAGTGCCGCTTGATAGCACTGTCGATGACACCTTCCATCACTTTGCTGATGATTGAGAGTAGACTGATGGGGTGGTAATTGGCTGGATTGGATTTGTCCTGCTTTTTGTGGACAGGACATACCTGGGCAGTTTTCCACATTGTCGGGTAGATGCCAGTGTTGTAGCTGTTCTGGAACAGCTTGGCTAGAGGCGTGGCTAGTTCTGGAGCACAAGTCTTCAGCAATACAGCCGGGATGTTGTCGGGGCCCATAGCCTTTGCTGTATCCAGTGCACTCAGCCGTTTCTTGATATCACATGGAGTGAATTGAAATGGCTGAAGACTGGCTTCTGTGATGGTGGGGACCTCAGGAGGAGGCCGAGATGGATCATCCATTCAAAACTTTTGGCTTAAGATGGTTCCCAACACTTCATCCTTGTCTTTTGCACTCGCATGCTGGGCTCCACCATCATTGAGGATGGGGATATTCCTGGAGCCTCCTCCTCCCGTTAGTTGTTTAATGGTCCACCACCATTCACGACTGGATGTGGCAGGACTGCAGAGCTTTGATCTGATCCGTTGATTGTGGGATCTCTTAGCTCAGTCTATAGTATGCTGCTTCCACTGTTTAGCATGCATGTAGTCCTGTGCTGTAGCATCATCAGGTTGGCACCTCATTTTTAGGTACGCCTGGTGCTGCTCCTGGCATGCTCTTCTAAGCTCCTCATAGAACCAGGGTTGGTCCCCTGGTTGATGGTAATGGTAGAGTGAGGGATATGCCGGGCCATGCAGTTATAGATTGTGGTGGAATACAATTCTGCTGCTGCTGATGGCCCACAGCGCCTCATGGATGCCCAGTTTTGAGCTGCTAGATCTGTTCTGAATCTATCCCATTTTGCACGCTGGTAGTGCCACACAACACGATGGAGGGTGTCCTCAGTGTGAAGACGGGACTTTGTTTCCACAATGACTGTGCGGTGGTCACTGCTACCAATACTGTCATGGACAGATGCATCTGCGACAGGTAGATTGGTGAGGACGAGGTCAAGTAGGTTTTTCCCTCGTGTTGGTTCTCTCACCACCTGTCGCAGGCCCAGTCTGGCAGCTATGTCCTTCAGGACTCGGCCAGCTCGGTCAGTAGTGGTGTTACTGAGCTACTCTTCGTGATGGACATTGAAGTCCCTCACCCAGAGTACATTCTGTGCCCTTGCTACTCTCAGTGCTTCTTCCGAGTGGTGTTCAACATGGAGGAGTACTGATTCATCAGCTGAGGGAGGGCGGTAGGTGGTAATCAGCAGGAGGTTTCCTTGCCCATGCTTGACCCGAAGCCATGAGACTTCATGGGGTCTGGAGTCAATGTTGAGGACTCCCAGGGCCACTTCCTCCCGACTGTATACCACTGTGCCGCCACCCCTGGTGGGTCTGTCCTGCCGGTGGGACAGGACATACCCAGGGATGGTGATGGAGGAGTCTGGGACCTTGGCTGAAAGGTATGATTCTGTGAGTATGTCTATGTCAGGCTGTTGCTTGACTAGTCTGTGGGACAGCTCTCCCAAGTCCCCAGATGTTAGTGAGGAGGACTTTGCAGGGTTGACATGGCTGGGTTTGCCTTTGTCGTGTCCGAAGCCGGTCGATGTCAGAAAGCACTTCTTCACATAAAGGGTAGTGGAAATCTGGAACTCTCTCCCCCAAAAAGCTGTTAAGCCTGGGTCTGGAATTCCCTCCCTAAACCTCTCCGCCTCTCTCTCCTCCTTTAAGACGCTCCTTAAAACCTACCTCCTTGACCAAGCTTTGGTCACCTGTCCTAATATCTCCTTCTGTCAACACGGTGGCATAGTGGTTAGCACTGGTGCCTCACAGCGCCAGAGACCCGGGTTCGAATCTGACCTCGGGTGACTGTCTGTGTGGAGTTTGCACATTCTCCCCGTGTCTGCGTGGGTTTCCTCCGGGTGCTCCGGTTTCCTCCCACAGTCCAAAAATGTGTGGGTTAGGTTGATTTGGCTATGATAAATTGACCCTTAGTGTTAGGGGGGATTAAATATGTGGGGTTATGGGGATAGGATGGGATATGTTAGGGGGAATTAAATACGTGGGGTTACGGGGGTAGGGTGGGATATGTGTACTGTGGGGATTAAAGCAGGGACAGGGTACTGGATTTGGATGATCAGCCATGATCGTATTGAATGGCGGAGCAGGCTCGACGGGCCGAATGGCCTACTCCTGCTCCTAGATTCTATGTTTCTATGTTTCTGTGGCTCGAGTGTCAGCCAGTGGCTCAGTTGGTAGCACACTCGCCTCTGAGTCAGAAGGTTATGGGTTCATTGTCCCACTCCAGGGACTTGAGCACCAAAATCTAGGCTGACAATCCATGCTTTGCTGAGGGAGCGCCGCACTGTCGGAGGATCAGTACTGAGGGAGCGCCGCACTGTCGGAGGGGCGGTACTGAGGGAGCGCCGCACTGTCGGAGGGGCAGTACTGAGGGAGCGCCGCACTGTCGGAGGGGCAGTACTGAGGGAGCGCCGCACTGTCGGAGGGGCGGTACTGAGGGAGCGCCGCACTGTCGGAGGTGCCGTCTTTCGGATGAGACGTTAAACCGAGGCCCCGTCTGCTCTCTCAGGTGGATGTAAAAGATCCCACGGCCACTATTGGAAGAAGAGCAGGGGGAGTTCTCCCCGGTGTCCTGGGGCCAATATTTATCCCTCAACCAACATCACTAAAACAGATGATCCGGTCATTATCACATTGCTGTTTGTGGGAGCTTGCTGTGCACAAATTGTCTGCCGTGTTTCCCACATTACAACAGCGACTACACATCAAAAAAAGTACTTCATTGGCTGTGAAGCACATTGGGACGTCCTGAGGTCGTAAAAGGTGTGAAGAAAATGCGAGTCTATCTTTTTTCTTTAACATAATAAAACGCCCAAAAGGTGCTTCACAGGATCATTATTGGACAAAATTTGATACCGAAAGAAAGCCTCGGATTTCTCCCGCGCCTTTCACCACCTCAGGACGTCCCAAAGATCTTCACAGCCAATTAAGTACTTTTTGATATGTGGTCACTGTTGTAATGTGTGAAACGCGGCAGCCAATTTGCGCACAGCAAGCTCCCACACACAGCAATGTGATAATGACCACATCAGCTGTTTTAGTGATGTTGGTTGAGGGATAAATATTGGTCCCAGGACACCGGGGAGAACTCCCCTGCTCTTCTTCCAATAGTGGCCTTGGGATATTTTACATCCACCTGAGGGGGCAGACGGGGGCCTCGGTTTAACGTCTCATGCAAAAGACGGCACCTCCGACAGTGCGGCACTCCCTCAGTACTGCCCCTCCGACAGTGCTGTGCTCCCTCAGAACCGCCCCTCTGACAGTGCAGCGCTCCCTCAGTACTGCCCCTTCGACAGTGCGGCGCTCCCTCAGTACCTGCCCCTTCGACAGTGCGGCGCTCCCTCAGTACCGCCCCTCCGACAGTGCGGCGCTCCCTCAGTACTGTCCCTCCCACAGTGCGGCGCTCCCTCAGTACCGCCCCTCCGACAGTGTGGCGCTCCCTCAGTACTGACCTTCTGACAGTGCGGCGCTCCCTCAGTATTGACCCTCCGACAGTGCGGCGCTCCCTCAGTACTGACCCTCTGACAGTGCGGCGCTCCCTCAGTACAGCCCCTCCGACAGTGCGGCTCTCCCTCAGTACCGCCCCTCCAATGGTGCGGCGCTCCCTCAGTACTGCCCCTCCGACAGTGCGGCGCTCCCTCAGCACTGCCCCTCCGACAGTGCGCGCTCTCTCAGTACTGCCCCTCCGACAGTGCGGCGCTCCCTCAGTACTGACCCTCTGACAGTGCGGCGCTCCCTCAGAACTACCCCTCCGACAGTACGGCACTCCCTCAGTACTGCCCCTCCGACAGTGCGGCGCTCCCTCAGTACTGACCCTCTGACAGTGCGGCGCTCCCTCAGCACTACCCCTCCGACAGTGCGGCACTCCCTCAGTACTGACCCTCTGACAGTGCGGCGCTCCCTCAGTACCGCCCCTCCGACAGTGCGGCGCTCCCTCAGTACTGCCCCTCCGACAGTGCGGCGCTCCCTCAGTACTGACCCTCTGACAGTGCGGCGCTCCCTCAGTACCGCCCCTCCGACAGTGCGGCGCTCCCTCAGTACTGCCCCTCCGACAGTGCGGCACTCCCTCAGTACTGACCCTCCGACAGTGCGGCGCTCCCTCAGTACCGCCCCTCCCACAGTGCGGCGCTCCCTCAGTACCGCCCCTCCGACAGTGCGGCGCTCCCTCAGTACTGCCCCTCCGACAGTGCGGCCCTCCCTCAGTAACGCCCCTCCGACAGTGCGGCGCTCCCTCAGTACCGCCCCTCCGACAGTCCAGCGCGCCCTCAGTACTGCCCCTCCGACAGTGCGGCGCTCCCTCAGCACTGCCCCTCCGACAGTGCGGCGCTCTCTCAGTACTGCCCCTCCGACAGTGCGGCGCTCCCTCACCACTACCCCTCCGACAGTGCGGCACTCCCTCAGTACTGCCCCTCCGACAGTGCGGCGCTCCCTCAGTACTGACCCTGTGACAGTGCGGCGCTCCCTCAGCACTACCCCTCCGACAGTGCGGCACTCCCTCAGTACTGACCCTCTGACAGTGCGGCGCTCCCTCAGTACCGCCCCTCCGACAGTGCGGCACTCCCTCAGTACTGCCCCTCCGACAGTGCGGCGCTCCCTCAGTACTGACCCTCTGACAGTGCGGCGCTCCCTCAGTACCGCCCCTCCGACAGTGCGGCGCTCCCTCAGTACTGCCCCTCCGACAGTGCGGCACTCCCTCAGTACTGACCCTCCGACAGTGCGGCGCTCCCTCAGTACCGCCCCTCCGACAGTGCGGCGCTCCCTCAGTACTGCCCCTCCGACAGTGCGGCACTCCCTCAGTACAGCCCCTCCGACAGTGCGGCTCTCCCTCAGTACCGCCCCTCCAATGGTGCGGCGCTCCCTCAGTACTGCCCCTCCGACAGTGCGGCGCTCCCTCAGCACTGCCCCTCCGACAGTGCGCGCTCTCTCAGTACTGCCCCTCCGACAGTGCGGCGCTCCCTCAGTACTGACCCTCTGACAGTGCGGCGCTCCCTCAGAACTACCCCTCCGACAGTACGGCACTCCCTCAGTACTGCCCCTCCGACAGTGCGGCGCTCCCTCAGTACTGACCCTCTGACAGTGCGGCGCTCCCTCAGCACTACCCCTCCGACAGTGCGGCACTCCCTCAGTACTGACCCTCTGACAGTGCGGCGCTCCCTCAGTACCGCCCCTCCGACAGTGCGGCGCTCCCTCAGTACTGCCCCTCCGACAGTGCGGCGCTCCCTCAATACTGACCCTCTGACAGTGCGGCGCTCCCTCAGTACCGCCCCTCCGACAGTGCGGCGCTCCCTCAGTACTGACCCTGTGACAGTGCGGCGCTCCCTCAGCACTACCCCTCCGACAGTGCGGCACTCCCTCAGTACTGACCCTCTGACAGTGCGGCGCTCCCTCAGTACCGCCCCTCCGACAGTGCGGCACTCCCTCAGTACTGCCCCTCCGACAGTGCGGCGCTCCCTCAGTACTGACCCTCTGACAGTGCGGCGCTCCCTCAGCACTACCCCTCCGACAGTGCGGCACTCCCTCAGTACTGCCCCTCCGACAGTGCGGCGCTCCCTCAGTACTGACCCTGTGACAGTGCGGCGCTCCCTCAGCACTACCCCTCCGACAGTGCGGCACTCCCTCAGTACTGACCCTCTGACAGTGCGGCGCTCCCTCAGTACCGCCCCTCCGACAGTGCGGCACTCCCTCAGTACTGCCCCTCCGACAGTGCGGCGCTCCCTCAGTACTGACCCTCTGACAGTGCGGCGCTCCCTCAGTACCGCCCCTCCGACAGTGCGGCGCTCCCTCAGTACTGCCCCTCCGACAGTGCGGCACTCCCTCAGTACTGCCCCTCCGACAGTGCGGCGCTCCCTCAGTACTGACCCTCTGACAGTGCGGCGCTCCCTCAGTACCGCCCCTCCGACAGTGCGGCGCTCCCTCAGTACTGCCCCTCCGACAGTGCGGCGCTCCCTCAGTACTGACCCTCTGACAGTGCGGCGCTCCCTCAGTACCGCCCCTCCGACAGTGCGGCGCTCCCTCAGTACTGCCCCTCCGACAGTGCGGCACTCCCTCAGTACTGACCCTCCGACAGTGCGGCGCTCCCTCAGTACCGCCCCTCCCACAGTGCGGCGCTCCCTCAGTACCGCCCCTCCGACAGTGCGGCGCTCCCTCAGTACTGCCCCTCCGACAGTGCGGCCCTCCCTCAGTAACGCCCCTCCGACAGTGCGGCGCTCCCTCAGTACCGCCCCTCCGACAGTCCAGCGCGCCCTCAGTACTGCCCCTCCGACAGTGCGGCGCTCCCTCAGCACTGCCCCTCCGACAGTGCGGCGCTCTCTCAGTACTGCCCCTCCGACAGTGCGGCGCTCCCTCACCACTACCCCTCCGACAGTGCGGCACTCCCTCAGTACTGCCCCTCCGACAGTGCGGCGCTCCCTCAGTACTGACCCTGTGACAGTGCGGCGCTCCCTCAGCACTACCCCTCCGACAGTGCGGCACTCCCTCAGTACTGACCCTCTGACAGTGCGGCGCTCCCTCAGTACCGCCCCTCCGACAGTGCGGCACTCCCTCAGTACTGCCCCTCCGACAGTGCGGCGCTCCCTCAGTACTGACCCTCTGACAGTGCGGCGCTCCCTCAGTACCGCCCCTCCGACAGTGCGGCGCTCCCTCAGTACTGCCCCTCCGACAGTGCGGCACTCCCTCAGTACTGACCCTCCGACAGTGCGGCGCTCCCTCAGTACCGCCCCTCCGACAGTGCGGCGCTCCCTCAGTACTGCCCCTCCGACAGTGCGGCACTCCCTCAGTACAGCCCCTCCGACAGTGCGGCTCTCCCTCAGTACCGCCCCTCCAATGGTGCGGCGCTCCCTCAGTACTGCCCCTCCGACAGTGCGGCGCTCCCTCAGCACTGCCCCTCCGACAGTGCGCGCTCTCTCAGTACTGCCCCTCCGACAGTGCGGCGCTCCCTCAGTACTGACCCTCTGACAGTGCGGCGCTCCCTCAGAACTACCCCTCCGACAGTACGGCACTCCCTCAGTACTGCCCCTCCGACAGTGCGGCGCTCCCTCAGTACTGACCCTCTGACAGTGCGGCGCTCCCTCAGCACTACCCCTCCGACAGTGCGGCACTCCCTCAGTACTGACCCTCTGACAGTGCGGCGCTCCCTCAGTACCGCCCCTCCGACAGTGCGGCGCTCCCTCAGTACTGCCCCTCCGACAGTGCGGCGCTCCCTCAGTACTGACCCTCTGACAGTGCGGCGCTCCCTCAGTACCGCCCCTCCGACAGTGCGGCGCTCCCTCAGTACTGACCCTGTGACAGTGCGGCGCTCCCTCAGCACTACCCCTCCGACAGTGCGGCACTCCCTCAGTACTGACCCTCTGACAGTGCGGCGCTCCCTCAGTACCGCCCCTCCGACAGTGCGGCACTCCCTCAGTACTGACCCTCTGACAGTGCGGCGCTCCCTCAGCACTACCCCTCCGACAGTGCGGCACTCCCTCAGTACTGACCCTCTGACAGTGCGGCGCTCCCTCAGTACCGCCCCTCCGACAGTGCGGCACTCCCTCAGTACTGCCCCTCCGACAGTGCGGCGCTCCCTCAGTACTGACCCTCTGACAGTGCGGCGCTCCCTCAGTACTGCCCCTCCGACAGTGCGGCGCTCCCTCAGTACTGCCCCTCCGACAGTGCGGCACTCCCTCAGTACTGCCCCTCCGACAGTGCGGCGCTCCCTCAGTACTGACCCTCTGACAGTGCGGCGCTCCCTCAGTACCGCCCCTCCGACAGTGCGGCGCTCCCTCAGTACTGACCCTGTGACAGTGCGGCGCTCCCTCAGCACTACCCCTCCGACAGTGCGGCACTCCCTCAGTACTGACCCTCTGACAGTGCGGCGCTCCCTCAGTACCGCCCCTCCGACAGTGCGGCACTCCCTCAGTACTGCCCCTCCGACAGTGCGGCGCTCCCTCAGTACTGACCCTCTGACAGTGCGGCGCTCCCTCAGCACTACCCCTCCGACAGTGCGGCACTCCCTCAGTACTGCCCCTCCGACAGTGCGGCGCTCCCTCAGTACTGACCCTGTGACAGTGCGGCGCTCCCTCAGCACTACCCCTCCGACAGTGCGGCACTCCCTCAGTACTGACCCTCTGACAGTGCGGCGCTCCCTCAGTACCGCCCCTCCGACAGTGCGGCACTCCCTCAGTACTGCCCCTCCGACAGTGCGGCGCTCCCTCAGTACTGACCCTCTGACAGTGCGGCGCTCCCTCAGTACCGCCCCTCCGACAGTGCGGCGCTCCCTCAGTACTGCCCCTCCGACAGTGCGGCACTCCCTCAGTACTGCCCCTCCGACAGTGCGGCGCTCCCTCAGTACTGACCCTCTGACAGTGCGGCGCTCCCTCAGTACCGCCCCTCCGACAGTGCGGCGCTCCCTCAGTACTGCCCCTCCGACAGTGCGGCGCTCCCTCAGTACTGACCCTCTGACAGTGCGGCGCTCCCTCAGTACCGCCCCTCCGACAGTGCGGCGCTCCCTCAGTACTGCCCCTCCGACAGTGCGGCACTCCCTCAGTACTGACCCTCCGACAGTGCGGCGCTCCCTCAGTACCGCCCCTCCCACAGTGCGGCGCTCCCTCAGTACCGCCCCTCCGACAGTGCGGCGCTCCCTCAGTACTGCCCCTCCGACAGTGCGGCCCTCCCTCAGTAACGCCCCTCCGACAGTGCGGCGCTCCCTCAGTACCGCCCCTCCGACAGTCCAGCGCGCCCTCAGTACTGCCCCTCCGACAGTGCGGCGCTCCCTCAGCACTGCCCCTCCGACAGTGCGGCGCTCTCTCAGTACTGCCCCTCCGACAGTGCGGCGCTCCCTCACCACTACCCCTCCGACAGTGCGGCACTCCCTCAGTACTGCCCCTCCGACAGTGCGGCGCTCCCTCAGTACTGACCCTGTGACAGTGCGGCGCTCCCTCAGCACTACCCCTCCGACAGTGCGGCACTCCCTCAGTACTGACCCTCTGACAGTGCGGCGCTCCCTCAGTACCGCCCCTCCGACAGTGCGGCACTCCCTCAGTACTGCCCCTCCGACAGTGCGGCGCTCCCTCAGTACTGACCCTCTGACAGTGCGGCGCTCCCTCAGTACCGCCCCTCCGACAGTGCGGCGCTCCCTCAGTACTGCCCCTCCGACAGTGCGGCACTCCCTCAGTACTGACCCTCCGACAGTGCGGCGCTCCCTCAGTACCGCCCCTCCGACAGTGCGGCGCTCCCTCAGTACTGCCCCTCCGACAGTGCGGCACTCCCTCAGTACAGCCCCTCCGACAGTGCGGCTCTCCCTCAGTACCGCCCCTCCAATGGTGCGGCGCTCCCTCAGTACTGCCCCTCCGACAGTGCGGCGCTCCCTCAGCACTGCCCCTCCGACAGTGCGCGCTCTCTCAGTACTGCCCCTCCGACAGTGCGGCGCTCCCTCAGTACTGACCCTCTGACAGTGCGGCGCTCCCTCAGAACTACCCCTCCGACAGTACGGCACTCCCTCAGTACTGCCCCTCCGACAGTGCGGCGCTCCCTCAGTACTGACCCTCTGACAGTGCGGCGCTCCCTCAGCACTACCCCTCCGACAGTGCGGCACTCCCTCAGTACTGACCCTCTGACAGTGCGGCGCTCCCTCAGTACCGCCCCTCCGACAGTGCGGCGCTCCCTCAGTACTGCCCCTCCGACAGTGCGGCGCTCCCTCAGTACTGACCCTCTGACAGTGCGGCGCTCCCTCAGTACCGCCCCTCCGACAGTGCGGCGCTCCCTCAGTACTGACCCTGTGACAGTGCGGCGCTCCCTCAGCACTACCCCTCCGACAGTGCGGCACTCCCTCAGTACTGACCCTCTGACAGTGCGGCGCTCCCTCAGTACCGCCCCTCCGACAGTGCGGCACTCCCTCAGTACTGACCCTCTGACAGTGCGGCGCTCCCTCAGCACTACCCCTCCGACAGTGCGGCACTCCCTCAGTACTGACCCTCTGACAGTGCGGCGCTCCCTCAGTACCGCCCCTCCGACAGTGCGGCACTCCCTCAGTACTGCCCCTCCGACAGTGCGGCGCTCCCTCAGTACTGACCCTCTGACAGTGCGGCGCTCCCTCAGTACTGCCCCTCCGACAGTGCGGCACTCCCTCAGTACTGACCCTCCGACAGTGCGGCGCTCCCTCAGTACCGCCCCTCCGACAGTGCGGCGCTCCCTCAGTACTGCCCCTCCGACAGTGCGGCACTCCCTCAGTACAGCCCCTCCGACAGTGCGGCTCTCCCTCAGTACCGCCCCTCCAATGGTGCGGCGCTCCCTCAGTACTGCCCCTCCGACAGTGCGGCGCTCCCTCAGCACTGCCCCTCCGACAGTGCGCGCTCTCTCAGTACTGCCCCTCCGACAGTGCGGCGCTCCCTCAGTACTGACCCTCTGACAGTGCGGCGCTCCCTCAGAACTACCCCTCCGACAGTACGGCACTCCCTCAGTACTGCCCCTCCGACAGTGCGGCGCTCCCTCAGTACTGACCCTCTGACAGTGCGGCGCTCCCTCAGCACTACCCCTCCGACAGTGCGGCACTCCCTCAGTACTGACCCTCTGACAGTGCGGCGCTCCCTCAGTACCGCCCCTCCGACAGTGCGGCGCTCCCTCAGTACTGCCCCTCCGACAGTGCGGCGCTCCCTCAGTACTGACCCTCTGACAGTGCGGCGCTCCCTCAGTACCGCCCCTCCGACAGTCCGGCGCTCCCTCAGTACTGACCCTGTGACAGTGCGGCGCTCCCTCAGCACTACCCCTCCGACAGTGCGGCACTCCCTCAGTACTGACCCTCTGACAGTGCGGCGCTCCCTCAGTACCGCCCCTCCGACAGTGCGGCACTCCCTCAGTACTGCCCCTCCGACAGTGCGGCGCTCCCTCAGTACTGACCCTCTGACAGTGCGGCGCTCCCTCAGCACTACCCCTCCGACAGTGCGGCACTCCCTCAGTACTGCCCCTCCGACAGTGCGGCGCTCCCTCAGTACTGACCCTGTGACAGTGCGGCGCTCCCTCAGCACTACCCCTCCGACAGTGCGGCACTCCCTCAGTACTGACCCTCTGACAGTGCGGCGCTCCCTCAGTACCGCCCCTCCGACAGTGCGGCACTCCCTCAGTACTGCCCCTCCGACAGTGCGGCGCTCCCTCAGTACTGACCCTCTGACAGTGCGGCGCTCCCTCAGTACCGCCCCTCCGACAGTGCGGCGCTCCCTCAGTACTGCCCCTCCGACAGTGCGGCACTCCCTCAGTACTGCCCCTCCGACAGTGCGGCGCTCCCTCAGTACTGACCCTCTGACAGTGCGGCGCTCCCTCAGTACCGCCCCTCCGACAGTGCGGCGCTCCCTCAGTACTGCCCCTCCGACAGTGCGGCGCTCCCTCAGTACTGACCCTCTGACAGTGCGGCGCCCCCTCAGTACCGCCCCTCCGACAGTGCGGCGCTCCCTCAGTACTGCCCCTCCGACAGTGCGGCACTCCCTCAGTACTGACCCTCCGACAGTGCGGCGCTCCCTCAGTACCGCCCCTCCCACAGTGCGGCGCTCCCTCAGTACCGCCCCCTCCGACAGTGCGGCGCTCCCTCAGTACTGCCCCTCCGACAGTGCGGCCCTCCCTCAGTAACGCCCCTCCGACAGTGCGGCGCTCCCTCAGTACCGCCCCTCCGACAGTCCAGCGCGCCCTCAGTACTGCCCCTCCGACAGTGCGGCGCTCCCTCAGCACTGCCCCTCCGACAGTGCGGCGCTCTCTCAGTACTGCCCCTCCGACAGTGCGGCGCTCCCTCACCACTACCCCTCCGACAGTGCGGCACTCCCTCAGTACTGCCCCTCCGACAGTGCGGCGCTCCCTCAGTACTGACCCTGTGACAGTGCGGCGCTCCCTCAGCACTACCCCTCCGACAGTGCGGCACTCCCTCAGTACTGACCCTCTGACAGTGCGGCGCTCCCTCAGTACCGCCCCTCCGACAGTGCGGCACTCCCTCAGTACTGCCCCTCCGACAGTGCGGCGCTCCCTCAGTACTGACCCTCTGACAGTGCGGCGCTCCCTCAGTACCGCCCCTCCGACAGTGCGGCGCTCCCTCAGTACTGCCCCTCCGACAGTGCGGCACTCCCTCAGTACTGACCCTCCGACAGTGCGGCGCTCCCTCAGTACCGCCCCTCCGACAGTGCGGCGCTCCCTCAGTACTGCCCCTCCGACAGTGCGGCACTCCCTCAGTACAGCCCCTCCGACAGTGCGGCTCTCCCTCAGTACCGCCCCTCCAATGGTGCGGCGCTCCCTCAGTACTGCCCCTCCGACAGTGCGGCGCTCCCTCAGCACTGCCCCTCCGACAGTGCGCGCTCTCTCAGTACTGCCCCTCCGACAGTGCGGCGCTCCCTCAGTACTGACCCTCTGACAGTGCGGCGCTCCCTCAGAACTACCCCTCCGACAGTACGGCACTCCCTCAGTACTGCCCCTCCGACAGTGCGGCGCTCCCTCAGTACTGACCCTCTGACAGTGCGGCGCTCCCTCAGCACTACCCCTCCGACAGTGCGGCACTCCCTCAGTACTGACCCTCTGACAGTGCGGCGCTCCCTCAGTACCGCCCCTCCGACAGTGCGGCGCTCCCTCAGTACTGCCCCTCCGACAGTGCGGCGCTCCCTCAGTACTGACCCTCTGACAGTGCGGCGCTCCCTCAGTACCGCCCCTCCGACAGTGCGGCGCTCCCTCAGTACTGACCCTGTGACAGTGCGGCGCTCCCTCAGCACTACCCCTCCGACAGTGCGGCACTCCCTCAGTACTGACCCTCTGACAGTGCGGCGCTCCCTCAGTACCGCCCCTCCGACAGTGCGGCACTCCCTCAGTACTGACCCTCTGACAGTGCGGCGCTCCCTCAGCACTACCCCTCCGACAGTGCGGCACTCCCTCAGTACTGACCCTCTGACAGTGCGGCGCTCCCTCAGTACCGCCCCTCCGACAGTGCGGCACTCCCTCAGTACTGCCCCTCCGACAGTGCGGCGCTCCCTCAGTACTGACCCTCTGACAGTGCGGCGCTCCCTCAGTACCGCCCCTCCGACAGTGCGGCGCTCCCTCAGTACTGCCCCTCCGACAGTGCGGCACTCCCTCAGTACTGACCCTCCGACAGTGCGGCGCTCCCTCAGTACCGCCCCTCCGACAGTGCGGCGCTCCCTCAGTACTGCCCCTCCGACAGTGCGGCACTCCCTCAGTACAGCCCCTCCGACAGTGCGGCTCTCCCTCAGTACCGCCCCTCCAATGGTGCGGCGCTCCCTCAGTACTGCCCCCTCCGACAGTGCGGCGCTCCCTCAGCACTGCCCCTCCGACAGTGCGCGCTCTCTCAGTACTGCCCCTCCGACAGTGCGGCGCTCCCTCAGTACTGACCCTCTGACAGTGCGGCGCTCCCTCAGAACTACCCCTCCGACAGTACGGCACTCCCTCAGTACTGCCCCTCCGACAGTGCGGCGCTCCCTCAGTACTGACCCTCTGACAGTGCGGCGCTCCCTCAGCACTACCCTCCGACAGTGCGGCACTCCCTCAGTACTGACCCTCTGACAGTGCGGCGCTCCCTCAGTACCGCCCCTCCGACAGTGCGGCGCTCCCTCAGTACTGCCCCTCCGACAGTGCGGCGCTCCCTCAGTACTG